>OY748290.1:19290193-19893098 GCA_963556515.1 Nudaria mundana | reverse complement strand
AAAAAAAAAATACATTAAGTACTGCAATCATTTCTTCATAGATGCAAAACATAAAAATAAAGAATTCTAAGGGCCCTATCACCATCTTCTAGGTCCAGGTTAACCTCACCTCTGGTTTGTAACCATACGAGATTCTGGCAAATATACCCCAAAGTGCTTAAAAACGGAACGCTCCTGTTGGGACGTGGACCAACAAAGCGACTGGCGAAATGTGGACATAAACACCATAAATCAGTATAGCAATGAATAAGACTCAAGACCCTTATTGCGTTCCACAATATTTATAATTCCTAATCATGTTGAGCACAGGGTATAAAATTACAGGTTAATGATAATTTTGAAATATGTAATAAGGATATAGTATTGTTTTACATACCTGGTGTTTCATAGCATGCGCCTTGAGACTAGTGGCCGTAGAGAACAGTCGGCCACAACCGGGCGCGTCGCAGGCGTGGGGTCGCGCTCCCGAGTGAGTGCGTCCGTGGGCTTTCAGGTGATGAGACGCTGTGAAGGATTTGCCGCAACCTTCTGTTCGACATCTGAGGGCAAGTATAAGACGTCGTTCAAAGTACGCTATAAGACATAGCAATATAGTAAAGATAATTAAGACGACATGCTATATATGATATTATTGTATATAGCAAGCTCAGTTGACCAGGCGGCGACGGCGCGGGCGGTGGGAAAGTAGGGGGAGAACTGAGGGAGGGGGTGGCGTGCGATATAGAACGGCCACCACTTCACATCGCTCAATTAAACCGTATATTGCTATACGCTGTACAGTATACAGTAGAGCGTGTTTATAGTAAATGTATGGTGTGTGATGTTGTTGTGCTATATGTTATGATGTGATATATTATAGCGAAAGTAGTCTGACTGAAGGACGCTTTATGAGTCATCTGTAAATATCTACGAGAAAACAATGTTGTCCTGTGATAGTTCGACGTCCAGTCAAGGTTGGCACAGATGTTGGGTTTAATAATGGGAATGCACTTTTTAACCTTGACTGTACCTACCTTTTTAAAAGATAAAATTAAAAATAGAACCGTAAATTATCCTGGCTGCATTATACAAATGTATGAACACAGACGCTGTGCCGAAAGGCCTATATTGGGAAGAGAATTTCTGGGCACTTTAAGTAAATAACATTCGCTAAGAAAATGGCCGTAATATCTAGTCTAGTCTGCGTAAGAACGACCCATTTCTTTGTGTGGGATGGAAGATCAATACTAAGTAGGTAGCAATTGAGCTAAGTAGTACAAAAATCACAGAGGAAGACCTATTGCGATTTTATTTACGTTTTAATGCGATTTAAAAAAATAGAGGAGTAGTGGAGCGCGGTAAGATTTATACCTCGGAATCCAGGGCCAGCCAATGAATCTTTATATAAACTTTGGAAATGTGTTTTTAATAGTAAGTATATAGAAAAATGATAAAATAAAAAATTTGCGCGTTCTCAATTATTAAGCAATTTTTTAATTATATACTTTTCTATATTACTATTAAAAACACATTTCCAAAGTTTATATAAAGATTCATTGACTCGCCCTGGGTTCCGAGATTTTACCATTTTTATGCCTTACTGCACTCCACTAGAGGTCCTTAATTCGAATGTATGTTATATGTTTGTTACCTCGTATTATTCGACTGGGTGAATAGATTGTTTTTTTTTTTATTGAAAGCAGCTGCTTCCCAAGTGGTCCATTCCGGTAATTGGAAGTGACAACACAGCCAGCATTCTGGGAACCTTCCCAGTCGGCAATGACGCGGAGGATTTTTTAAACGTTATTGTGTAATGTAAATATTTTTAGTTTAATATAATTATGTATATTGTAATTCTTATTGTAAATAAATAACTTCTTTCAATGGAAGTCGGTTTTTGTATCAACTTTGTGGCCTTTTTTTTTGATTATTAAAGATTTTTTTTTTTTTTTTTTTTTATATTTGGTTCGCCAAATTGACGCCGCCCGCCTGGTGGTAAGTCGTGACGACGTCTAGCGATTGTGGGCCACTCTCACAGCACACATTACTATTGAGAGTGGCCCTCAACTTGACGACCTACTGATGTGCCTCTTCACGCTCCGCTTAATGAACCCAGGATTATATGTGGGAGGAAACACGTGCACAGGCAGGGCGTTCCAGGCCACTATCGTTCGGCAGAGAAACGAACGTTTAAAACGTTCGGTTCTCGCGAACATGCTATCCACTGTGTGGGGGTGGCATCTCTGCCCGGCACGAGTCGTTCGGGATCGGAAGGAAGAGGGTGGGATCAGATTGAAGAGCTCTTCAGAACACTCGCCGTGGTAAATACGGTAGAATGCGGCCAAGGAAGCTATTGTTCGGCGCTGAACTAGCGGCTCAAGGCTTCCCGTTACCTCCGGACAATCTATAATACGGATAGCCCGTCGCTGCATAGCGTCGAGAGCGTCCAGCAGATACTTCGCGGAGCCGTCCCAGAGGTGAGAGCAGTATTCGACGCAGGGTCTAATCTGCGTCTTGTACAGCAGACACCTCTGGTCCGGTGTAAAGAATCTCTTTAGATAAGTTACTCTATCATGAATACCAGCTGTTATTAGGTACCTATGGCCTATATTCCCTATATTCTCTTACCGATTTCATAACTTCCGGTCTGTTCGTAACAGATTTACATGGGGTCTAAATTAGGTATTTTTTATCTATAAGAAAACAATAAGCAGCCACCTGTTCACTTATTAAGATATAGGTATTTGGCTCAGCGCCAGAGTATTTTCTACGAAATAGTTTGTAATAGGAAACAATTTCAACAATGCATAATGATTTTCCTCACGAATCTCAAATCAAAAATCTATAGATAGGTGGCGAGTGTCAACCGTTTTCTTCGTGGCGACTACTATGCAGCTCTGATATAGGTTGCCCAGTTTATGTTTGGGTTCCACTAGGGGCGCAGTCTGTCGCAACTACATACAAAAAAAAAACTATTATGAAACGGGGATAAATTTAATGGCTCAATATTTGTCTCACTCAATTTCTCAATCTGTCCCGCTCGTTCCTTGATGAAATGTCATGTGTTCAATACATTTGATAAATGTATTTTGTGTTCGAACGTGATGTAAAACCTTATCTTATAAGCTAAGTATATCAAATGAGTTCTGTTTAGTGTCTTAGCTGCATGTTATAGTTGGTAGAAGCTTGATGATAAAGTTGCGGGGTAGGTTGACTTGTAATTTAAAGCTATTGCTCTGATACTTTACTTGTCAGCACATTGCAATAACCTTTCTAGCTCATTCTCATGATATTGTACGGATGGATGGAAAGTAACCTCCATCCAACCATGAAAGTAAGTTTGACCCGTTAAAGTGATACTGAATTGAGTAACCTGTTGAGACTAATAGAATTGTAAAGAGACTAAAGAAAGAGTGTGAGTGACACACCAGACAGATGCCAGGACGTTGATATCCTTTGTATTTGTTTCATGTAACTTACTTAATTGGGGATGGATTGAGACGTCCTATGTTCATCTAGGCGCCAAGTAAAGAGATGAGGGACGTCCTTAAAGAGTGTTGGGGACATCCCTAAAGTAAAGTGAGCGGCTTCCTGTGTATGTGACCCCCTCAGCACCGCCAGATCAGAGTGAGGAGACGTCCTCAAAGTAGAGTACGGACGGCTTCCTCTGATGTGATGTATTGAATCCACAGCAGGGCCGTCCGACCATTGAGTAGAGTGAAAGAGTTGTACAGTAAAGTGTAGATGGCCTCCGATGATCCACCAGGACCGTCTGACCATTGTGTGTAGTATAAAGTGAGTATTGTAACTTACTTGCCCTTAGATAAATCATTCCCTGGTTCATTCAATTGTATGCTAAAGAGAAAAGCCTAACCCTTCCTTTTACCTAAAGAAAAGATGAAACCAGGTTTACCATAGTTTAGAATGTAGGATACTTAGACAAGTGAAAATGGTTGCTTGAGCTCTAATTTATACTTACAGAAAGGAGAACAAGAGGGACTGTTGGGTGCTATGGACTAAGGATGTATTGGAGGCTCAGATAACCGGATCATCATTACACAATAGAAGCGAAGCAGATTGTAGATTATATAAAACCTTCTAGCCTACTAAAGTGAGTTTTAAATAAAAAGGGTCATAATCTTACACAGTCACCAATACTACGAGCTGCAGAATATTGATTGAAGAAGAAATTACAAATATTTATAATATACATGTAATGTTTTAAAATAAATATTTAATTTCATGAACTTATCATTTTAAAACCCAAACTGAGCTTATACTCCGTTTTTTAATTAAATGTACTGCCTCCGGGAAATTGAACGCTTATTCATTTTTAACATGTAACTTGTATGACGCAGTACTTTAGTTGAAAAATAGAGTATAGCGTCTGCGAAAATATTAAATGATTTAAAAAAAGTACGGACCACTGCGTTTATCGATATCGATAAATGCCACTGCATTTATCGATATCGATAAATAAAATAATATTAAGTGGCACATCTCTATTTTTCTTTCCTTATGTTGGCGACTCTGTATGTGTAACATTTGTTAGGTTGGCTACATAACGTTATCCCTGATTTGACATTTTGTAAGATTATTTTGCACTATGGGAGTCCCGTCTCTTCTTACGTAGTATTGTATTCTCTTTGTAGGGGCGACACATTACAGAAAACAAGATCTCAGAACAAACAATAATTAGTTCCATTTTTTGCCACGCAACAACTTAAACTGGGAAGCTGTAGTGACGTTACGTCATACTCGACTGTTTGACTTTTCTAGCGTGCAGCGTGGTTGTTAGTCGTTCAGACCGGATATCAGCGCTCTATATAGACGTAGTAGTATACGTATGTAGAGGTAGTTGCCCTGAGTTTTAAACTAACTTGGAGATTCACAGTACAGCTTGCCAAGTATAAATTGGAGCGTGGCAAAAAATGGAACTATTATACTTGTATAGTTATTGTTCTGGAAGGCAAGGGCAAAAAAAAAAAAATCAAGCCGAACGTGTGAATTTATTGGCCCATTCGGAAATCTATCAATAGTTTGCAAGTCTACTGTCATGTGGACGACCGCTAGGTGTTATTGCAGCTGAAAAGTTGTAACACATGTCGATTTAAACAAAACACAATAAACGTTGTACAAATTGTACATACATTTCAACTTACTTGTAAGGCCTTTCTTGAGTATGAGTACGTATATGTTTCTTCAAATCACTGAGCGTAGTGAAGAATTTAGTGCAACCGCCGGTATTGCAGTTGAATGTGTCACCACTATGCAACCGTTGGTGAGCTCGCAACCTGAAAAGTGATCAATTCGGTTATGAAACAACTCACTATTAAATCCAGACCAGTTTCGACTTACGGCATTGCAAGAATGGTAGAAAAAGTGTTTTCTAGTTTTGCCTTACGGCATTATCAAAGATGTTGATGATCTTCAAGCTACTCATGTTGTAAAATGACACCTTTGATAATGTTTAGCTATCTACTAAGTCTTGAATTTTGGGGACTATTAATAATGCAAGAGGAAACAATAGGAAACTAAAGCTTAAAACACACTGCAGTCCTTCACATACGACGTGGGAAACAGCGATACAGTGTTACGACGTCTTACAATGTCTGACGTATAGTCGTGATCTTATGCGCTATGGTTATTAAACGTGTGTGACAGCGGCGTACGCGTGTGATAGCATGGGAACACGCGAATCTGGTTCGATGACGCGTAATACAGCGCGGTGAATGATCAGTGTGTTTGTTATCATACAAATTGTGTAGTCCAGATCCTGTTCAGACGTCATAATGCGTGGTGTACGTCGCATGTGAAGGATGAGTTTGATTGACCGTGCCTTTATTATGCAACAGGTAACAAGCGACGAGTGATGCCCCGTCTCTTGTTTAGTCATGTCGAAATTTTAGTTATCTTTAGTCCTATAAGTAGGTATTTTATTTACAATTTTATATTATGTAGAAAAAATATGAAACGAAAACAGTTCGACTATGGATAATTGGCGCGATCCCAAATACATGAATTACGTTCACTTTCTGAATCATCGGGTCTGTTAATAATTTATAGACGTACCTATACCTACCTATAACTCTCCTACATAATAAGAGAGTTATTGGTAGGTATATACAGAGCGCAAAGGTATTATGTATGTAGACCTGCAAACAATTATTGACCTAGCGAGCGAAGCATCTTCATTTCAAAAATGGACTTCCTGGCTAGCGGCCTTATTTTTTATCCGCTTTGATTTAATAAGTAGATACATTTTTTTTACCGTGAGCTTGTTTTCAAAGTAATGTTTGGAATGTTCGCATGGTCTAGGTACTGTTCGGCAATATGAGCGACCACTAAAAGTATGTAGGTTTACATACATAACATCTTTACGATACTAAGTACTAATTCCCAAATAGATTCGATATCCACAGATAACACTGAACTACGAGGGTGGATTGAAAAGTAATCGGCCTAACCAAGAAAATAAATACATAATAAATTAAATTTATTTGTATTTTTCAACGTAATCACCATCAAGTTTAATGCACTTTTGCCATCTTCCCTTCCAAGCATTTAGCCCGTTGAAAAAAATGATTCTTCCTTAGAGTCAAAAATATGCGTCTACTGCTGCTTTGACCTCGTCATTTGTCTAAAATCTTTGACCTCCCAATGCTTTTTTAGGTTAGGGAACAGAAAAAAGTCTGATAGTGCCAGATCAGGTGAATAATGTGGATGCGGTAACAGTTCAAAGCCACAGTTGTGAATTTCTGCCATTGATTGGACAGACGTGTGAACACGAGCGTTATCTTGATGAAACAGGACTTTTCTTCTGATCATTCCTGGACGTTTTTCTTTTATTTCCTCTCGTAAACGACGTAGTAAGGTGCAGTAATAATCAGAGCAGTAATAAAGTTTATAGTCTGACCCCTTTCAAGATAATCAAACATAATCACACCCTTCGAGTCCCAGAATACTGAAGCCATCACCTTACTTGCCGACAAAATCGACTTAGCCTTTTTGGGGGGGAGGTGAACCAGGTCTTTTCCACTGTTTTGATTGTGGTTTTGTTTCCGGTGTACTGTAATGAACCTATGTTTCGTCCATAGTAACAAAACGATTCAAAAAATCACATTCATCAGCTTCAAATAACTCCAAACAGTCGCGTGCAATGGTCAATCGCATCCTTGTTTGCTAAGCAGTCGCGGAACCCACCTCGCAGACACCTTGTGGAAACCCAACACGTTGACTATTATGTTTTGAGTACGTTCATAAGAGATGCCTATAATCTCGGCTATCTCTCTAATTTTCAATCTGCGGTCTCCCATAATTAAGTCGAGTATTTTTTTAACATTTTCGTCAGTAGTGGACGTCGAAGGCCTTCCAGAGCGGAGTTCGTCTTTCACACTCTCTACTACGCTTGAATTCTGCTATCCATTTTTTGACGGATGAATATGAAAGAGCGCAATCCCCTAATGTACTGACCATATCATCATGGATGGGTTTTGATGACAGCTTTACTGACGTTTGTAAGAGCCATTTATTGACCTATACAAATAAATAAATAATTTCATTTCATGTCATTTCAGCTCCTTCTGGAGCACTTAATTTGGTGGAGGTACTTAATGACGGCACGCTGCTCGATTTGCTCCATTTGCGGAAATGATGTCAGATTTATTTGTTAATAAATTTATAAAATTAAAACTAATTATCGCACACGTTTCAAACTTCACACAATTAACAGGTCCAAACTGAACTAAATAATGTGGATAGATTTATTTTTAAAACTAAATGGAATAGTGTTAGGCCGACTACTTTTCCACCCACCCTCGTATGTAGTTGAGATATATCCCGAAAGTAGAGAAAAAGTTCATGAGAGAAGTTATGTTGAGATCTACAGATAACTTTGTGGTTGAGATCCATGCGTCTTTTCGTCGACGATTAATGTGAAAAACATTGCATTACGCCATGGAAGTAGTACGAATTACGAGGAACTATCCTTTTTACTCTATTGTGAAGCTATGCACAATGTGTATTATATATGGACATGTGTTCTAAACCGTCAATGGTACCATGTTTGGATGCATCTGGGATGCACCCTTCATTTATGACAAATGATGGCTGCGAAAACCAAATGGTTCCATCGTCAGTGCCCAGTTCTAGAGTAGGTACTTACCAGTACCTAAGTATTTCTTACGATTACTTACCAAAATGAGGCAAATGTATTACCTCTACAAGTGTTGCATTATCAATATCTATCTATTGTATCTCTAAGGATAGCAAACTGGACAGCACTTGCTAAGCTTGAGATTTGTTGATATCCTGAAATCTTGCTTGAGCTTTAGATTTCTCATGGCGTTGGCTCGTATTAAATAGTCTCTATTTAAGACGTATACCTAGTATTTATTTGCGACTACATGAGACGTCAGCCTTACCTATATAAAGTGTTGAATGCTTTCTTGCATCCACCGATATTGCACGAAAACGGTTTGGCTTTTGTATGTGCGCGTATGTGAATCTTCAGACTGTATGAGGTGAGAAATGCTTTGTCACAAGTTTGCATCGGACATTTGAACCTGTATTCACCTGAAAAACAAAGAAATTTAATTTAGGTGCCGATAATAAAGTTTGTCTAAAAAGTCGTGAGGTGAAGTTGGAAAATGAAAGCGTTGGCGGCAATCAATTGGGTCTCGGTGTCGAGCTCGCTGGTCGTCAAAAGTACTAGTGGATTTTAATAGTACGTTTGAGGACTGGTGGGTTTGGCATTGAGCCTCGAATGATTGTTGCCACCGCTTTCACTTTCTTCTGCGTCATGACTGTTTAGACAAACTATACCTAACTCTTAATATTTAGAATACTGGCGGGCACCCGCGACTTGGGCTGGATTTTTTAGCTGATTATCGCGTAATATAGTTTTCTCTTTCCCAATTCCCACGGGAACACAATACCGGGATAAAAAGTAGACTTAACCCATTATAAATGTGCCCGGTGACGGCAATAGGCTTGCCCTCTATTACGTGGGACTAAAAATACTGGCAACTTGTGGGTGTGGAATGCACCTCTGCCTACCCGCGGATATAGGCGTGATATATGAGTGTGTGCTATATCACTCGGGCGGGGATAATGTAGCTATTATATTAGGAAAAAAAAACAAAATCGGTTCAGTAGTTACTGGGTCTATTCAATAAAACAAACAAATCTTTCCTCTTTATAATAAAATATATCGCGGTTCTTTATTTATAACATCAGCCATGTCAGTAAAAGCACAGTGAAAGTAAAATGAATAAAATAAGTACAACTTCGGAAAGTTACGGTAAATATAACTAGATAATATTTCCGTAATCCTAGACAACTAGTAGGTAGGTACAACCAGATGTCAATGACGCTGATTGAATTACGTATTTGTAACCACGCAATGACATATAGTATGACACCACACACAAATGAAAGTGAAGAACATAATTACAATTATGACTTGGTTCATGGAGTTGGGTTTTTGCGGAGCGCGTGGCTGGTTGCCTTTTAGGTTAACTCTGGCGCTGGACAAAAATCCAGGCCCAAACGCTCAATTGCAATACCGATTAACGTTTCCTTGTCCCGCACAGCGAACTAGTTCAGAGTAACTAGTTCTTCTGTGCGGGAAAAATCAAGCATTACCTTGACCGCACAGCGAACTAGTTCAGAGTAACTAGTTCTTCTGTGCGGGAAAAATCAAGCATTACCTTGACCGCACAGCGAACTAGTTCAGAGTAACTAGTTCTTCTGTGCGGGAAAAATCAAGCATTACCTTGACATTGGCGAAATCATCGATGAATATCGATAGAGCCACGATTTTTAAAAAGAAGAAGACGAAGAAGACTTGGTCCATGGTAACTAAACTGCGGAAATTTCCGCAACCATTCTATTAGTCGACGCCGACGCTAGATTAAATTTATCTTTTCATACAAGCACACATTACAGGGATAAAACGTAGCCTAGCACTCAGGAATAATACAGCTATAAGCGAAAGAATTTTCAAAATTGGTTCAGTATACTCGTATGTAGAGCATACCCCTACTACCTCACAAACACACAACCTTCACCTCTTTAGATTATTAGTAGTTATATTACAGGCAGAAGCACTTTTTGCACATAGATCTCATGATGCTTTTGGGGTTTGCCAGAGCCTGGTTCGGCAGGTGCACCACTTGCAGTTAAGATTGGCTTTAGTCTTGAAGATATTGGTAAGACCTATATAGACCTTAAGCGTATCTGGAATGATTAACAGTAATTTCAATAATTACACTGAGAAATGCTGTCGAAATGCCTAAGTTATAAATAAAATAAGTCATAAATAAAATAAAATGAATTTTCGGTATATATTCTGTTCAGATAGCGTGAAGTACTTTGCCCTGTATCTGTGGTACATAAAAGCCCTTCAGAGAAATGTTAAGTAGCACTCATAGACCAACACGGCCGTCGTATACGCTGTCGCCGTATACGACGGGACAAGCATTATGCATTTTCCCGATACATAAAAGTCTGCCATGTTTGGTGCGGGGGGGGTCATCGACACGCACACATTCTCAGACGCTCAAACCCAATCGGGTGCCACTACGAAACTCACACATGACAATAAGAATAACACATTAACATTTTCACAAACACATACATATATTATGTACATTTTGTATCATAACACTATAATGACATGACAAAAAGTTACCGCCCACTTATGATGTAACAGTGTTACATTTTATCGATAAATTTGATAAATCGACTAGGAAAATCAGGTTTCAAAAATGTCACAAAGGTGGATGACGTTTATGAAAACAAGACTTTTTTACTATTTATAAACATATAAATAAGTATTATTTAGTAAAATTACAATATTTACAAAGTTCAAGAAGTAAGACCAAAAATATTAACATCTGTGGGTTCCTTACGCCTACTGCAGAACTTTCTGCAACCACCAGTAAAATTCATAACCTTGGTTGTATCCAAAACTTTTGTAGGATCATTTTGGTTTGTGCAAATATTATAAGTTCGAATATCGCAAACACCGCTCGCCACTGTACCCGTTGCTATTCAGAGGGACATTTCCCTGGATATCTCTAGCTAAAAAAATTATTAAGATTGGATTTTGGTATGGGTATTGACCAGTTTCGAAAGAAAGAGTTCGTGCACTTTGGGTCCAAGTATACAAGGGATAAAGGGTATTATGACGATGATATTAAACGAAGTGTTATGGCAGGGAATCAAGTGATTGGGTAACTGCATAACTTTATGAACAGTCAGAAGGTCCGGTTAGAAGGCCCGGTTGGCTGAGCGTAGAGGAGTGCTTGTCCCTACACTTTTGTACGGTAGTGAATATTGGGTGTGGCAGACGAAGCATGAAAGTAAAATAAATGCAGTGTGGAGTGAAACTGAGAAGTTAGAAAAGTATGGCTAAAGTGAGGAACAGCCGCGTGATACGGGCACTATGCGGTGTGTAGTGATCTAGATAAAGGGATGCTTAGATGATTCGTGCAGGTAGAAAAGATGGATGAAAGGAGGTTGATGAAACAGGTCAGTACATATGGCGGGTGTTGATGGGCAGGCAGGTAAGTAGAATACTTACCATAGTCCAATGGAAAAGACACCTAACTGTAAGTTTGAAATATAAAAATAGCGGGCTTAGTTTATGAGGCCTAGGTGTATTAAAAAAATGTTCACGCTGGCAAAGTTGCGCTAGATAAAAAATACACAATTATTAATAGGTAAGTATTAAACTGAATGATATAAAAGTAACATTATGGGTATTTACGTTATTCTCAGATCAGAAAAAATATCTTTAACTAGCTTTGTAGGTACGAGTAGGTACTAATAACTTTTCTTGAGAACCACTTCATCCATTGGTCAAAACCGCATAAAAATCCGTTGCGTAGTTTTAAAGATCTATGCATAGGCATAGGTACGAGTACATACGGCAAGAAGCGACTTGTTTTATAGGTACTATGTTAAGATTACAATAATTATTATATTGAACCTCTGCATTTGCAATTTTTTATCGATATCTAAGTTGGTACATCGTGTTGTCATGGCGACATTATAACAAAGTAATTGTCAGGATTCCTATTAGCATGGCATCGGATGAGTTTGTCGATAACCAATAATATCGCAGAAAATTCCGAACGCGTGACTCAATTAACACATTTTTTGAAATTTCCTGAGATATTATTGGATAACGACGAACTCTTCTGAGCGCCATGGTAAGGGAGAGTGACAACACTCATGTCAGTCGTTCGACCGATCAGCGGACTTAGACACCATGTTGATAGAAACATCCAAATATAATACCGTGATTATTGAAAATAAATAGGTTTAAAAAGAAATTAATAATATAATTTGATTAAATATTAGATAGAAATTAAAGGTAAAAACATCTTCTTGTAAACTTGATGTAGCAGATCGCTTTTACAGCAAAAAAAACTGAACATTTTAGTGTAATGTCATATCAGCCGCGTAACTATAGTCCGGCAAGCTCGTGCGCGACCGTCCTGCGGGGTGACAGACGGTGGCGGGGACGGGGTACTAAAGATGTCAGTAGCGGGTGGTGCAGCGGGGAAGGGAAACGCGTGCATCTGCGCGTCAAATACGGCAGTCTCGGCCGCGCAGTCGAAGCGGCAACACGTGCTTGGTATTCCGTACTACTTTGAGTTCGACGCACACGAGATTAAGATCTCAGGATGAGTAAGGCTATCTCAAGACAAGTTAAGGAAGTTGTACATAAAGTGTACCAATTTTTGTAAGGCGAAAAACGAGGACGAATATTATAATTCAGATCGAGTATTTGACGATGAAATGGACAGGTACGTTATTGTTTATTAACATAATCGATTATTATTTGCAGAGTGCTCAAGCTATAATCTCGGAATCATGTCATTGTACGTAAAGTTGTTTATTATTTCTATAGTACATTTTTGTCTTTTTAGATTCATAATTCAGCTGGGTGAAAACGACGATGATGATGACGACGAAAGTTATGAAGAAGATCAAACAGAGAGTGAACATGAAAGTGATATGGAAATTGATTTATAATAAAACAATATATCATAATTTTAGTTTTCCTAATAATTTGTCCTCAAGCATAATAAAAAAATATAAACAATAAAAGTAGTTCTATCTTTTTATTTACTCCTATATTACGTCACAAGTAAGTACAACTTATCGCAAGATTTATCCTGGCACACTTCTCTTCGTGTGGCCGTGTGCTAGAATGGCGCGCTACCTCGTCCCCGCCACCGTCTGTCACCCCGCGGGACGGTCGCGCACGTCATTGCCGGACTATAGTAGTCTAGTGAGTGGTCAAGACGTCAAATTGTTTTGTTCCTAACTTATGCACCAGTGGTCATAAGCATGTGGCAGCGGGGAACGCTGATGAAGGCAGCGGTGTGGTAGCACTGCATGAATATCTTACATTCCCTAACACATTGGTTTGGCAGAAAGCTTCCCAAACTGAATTTAAACAAATTTTTTCTATTTCAATATTAAATATGTTTATGTTCATGGCATATTCATACCCAGCTTTTGAGAATCCTCTCAGTAACTATGTGATTTACATGACATAATATAGTATAAGGAGAGGCTAGTGGTGACCGACAATGTTAACACATTGCAAAGGTTAAGCAACATCGACTCAGGCCGGTCTTAGGATGAGTGACCATTTCTTAAGACATTGAGACCCCTCCGTGCCTCGGAGAGCACGTTAAGCCGTCGGTCCCGGTTGTCATACTAACGTCTATGGCAATCATTAGGGGTATTTGGAGCCCTAAATCAAAAATCCGACCGGTCTAACTACAGAACTTCGATATCGCCCATGGGTTGTGAAGGTCAGGTGGCAGTCGCTTCACGTAAAATATCGAAGTTCAGCCGAATCGCAGTTAGACTGGAAAGCCGACCCCAACTGAGTTGGGAAAAGGCTCGGTGAATGAATATAGTATAAGTATTTATGAATAGTGTAATGGGTATTATACATATATTGGCTGTTTAGATCTAGATTTATTAAGAAAAATAGTAAACCGAAAAGTATTCTCTACATGATGTACATTGGCTTAGTGTGTGCTGTAGTACAATCTCACCCTTATGTGTTTTCATGTGTGTGCGGAGGTTTCCAACTGTACTGTATGTGCGTTCACAGCCTTCATATTCACATCTGTACCTTGCGCTGTTGTCTTCCTGTTTCCTCTTACTCTTATCCATGTTAGGCTTTGTCTCGACATTCGCATTTGGCATATCTGATGCTGTGTCATTGTGACTAGAAAAAGAAACATATTGTATTCTAAATTTGAATAATGTTTCTAAACTGAGTTCAATGAAAACAAGTTACTTCTGTATAATGTGTGGGTGTTGAGATATTTTTTGTTTGTTCTGTACACAAGTATTAAAAATGTTTCTAGTATTTGCATTCTAATTCAATTGTTTAATGTAAGCTTTTTCAAACTACATCCTCAAGAAGGAATATAATTCACAGTAATTTAGTGTTATTATGATTGTTATGAAGTATGTAATAAAATACCAGGTTAGTAATATCTAAATCTTTAGTTAATATATTTTATGGTTAACACAAGACATGTTTCGGTCAAGTAATTCATGTTGTTTGACATACCTCTTACTAGCTTTTCAGTTGTGTACTCATTAGTAGCACAAAATTAAGATATTCGCATCGTATCGTGATGGTAATGTACCAAAATAGACTGCCCAAAAACGATACATGTAGTAAAAGACCACTTATTTAGATTTCATCAAGTGCGAGTGAGATAGATTCATATTGACAAACAGCTGATCATGGCAAGAACAGAGGTACCTACTGTAGATGTACAAAAAAATAATTAATCAAATCAACCATAAGGAAAAAATAATTAACAAAGTGTTGGACTTACGCCGGAATGCCTGTTTCCTTTTATAACATTGATAGAGCTAATTTCGTTTTCTGGCGTTACACCACTTTCAAGAGCTTTTTCATTGAAAACACAAACTAAGAATCTTCACTACCTACTGACACTTCATTACGTCATTTATTTTATTTCATAAATGTTTTCTAAATTAACGGAATTGCTTATATAGATAGTTAATAAAATAAATAAAAGTCACTCACTAGCCATACGGCCATATTTTTTGTTTTTGTGAGTTGTCAGTTGTCCGTCTGAAATGTCAAAAATGTCAAAAGCCGTCAAAAAGGTGATGTGAAAGGGCTTAATGGTTTGCAGAATATTGACTAGATGGCGCTGTCTCAAATTATAATTGTTGAGAACTACCGGTGTAGAGGTAAATAGGGGCCCGTGCCCTCACTGAGGACTCCCAGCGGAACTCCCGTTATAATGAACACCACTTGTTGTCTGTGCGGGCAGTGCGTCGACCGCACGCCCTCTAATTCACGCGAATGTATTATACTCGAACCGTAATTCGCGTATAAAAGTGTGTCGCTGAAATAAAAACTTTTTATAATTATTTATAGTTTATTATTAATAGTTCCATCAAAATGTGCTCAATAACTTTGTTTATTTACTTCCATTTGGTGAGTATTCAAACATCTGCTTTTATCGATGCATTTTTAGGTAAATTAAGTGCAGGCACTACGTTCAGATTATCCTCTTTTAATTAAGTAGGTAAATTAATAACAAAAAAAATGTAGTTAGTATAATAATGACTATAAAATATAATATGCTACTAAATTCGTGTACTTAAAGCACAAAATAGTAATTAATATTTAGGTAATTTTTACTAAATATAGGCTGTATATTATATTCTTCACTTATTAACTACTTACCTATTTATGTAGGTACCTTCCTAATATGTGTGTTAGTTAAAGCTTCATAAAGACGAACTATAGGTTTAAGTAAACATAACTAACGTATTAGAGCACTGAATACCCTTCGATAATGATTTACTTATAATACCTACCTATAAATTACTAACAATTTACTGGTTTGTAAGTGTAAACCTATCAAACTTATACTATTTAAAAGCAATATTAAGTACCTTTTAAGTTCTACATGAGTGAGTGAGTCATTGGCTATGCATTTAGAGCGGACAAGACAGGAGATAGGTAAAAAAAAGTATAAAACAGTGGGAAGTTTATCTTTATTTTACTGTTACCCACGGCATCCATTTGCCGGCAAGCGTATTAACGTATCATTAGCAGTGTTGTTAAAGGTTGCTGACCGACATTATTATTACTATACTTATATATACTTCATAATCATGCGAAAAGAATTTAAACCTCCTTGAGTTCTGTGTAAACTATGGCTGGCAGTTTATAAAGTAAGACAATGCGCGTTGACAATGATTGATGATGAAAAAAGAATTAGGGCTTGCGTTTTTGCACCTATGGATTTGATTGGGTACCTACGACAGTCCAGAAGGTTCTGAAAAAAGAAATCGTCTAGATTAGATCATAAAATTCCTAGATCATAAAATTCCTAGATGATAGGTACTTAGGTAGGTACTATAAATAATTTTCTAACATAAAAAGAGAGAGAGAGTCCATCATTCAGAAGAATAGAATGTCTTAGCCATTTTTTTTTAAATGTTCGCTTTAACTTCCGTTGCTGGAAATCCCGTGTACCTACACCCTCGGAAGGATAACCGAGGATAAGATCTTAGAGGTAAACCCAGACCCCAGTGGTGTGTCTCCCTTTAGACAGTAAGAATTGACAGGTATTATTAACCGTATTTACCACGGTGAGTGTTCTGAAGAACTCTTCAACCTGATCCCACCCTCTCCCTTCGGATCCCGAACAACGCGTGCCGGGCAGAGATATCACTCTCATACCGTGGAAACCGTCTTCGCGAGAACCGAGCGTTTCAAACGTTCGTTTCTCTGCCGAACGATGGTGGTTTAGAACGCCCTGCTCCCATCGCACGTGTTTCCTCCAACATATAACCCTGGGTTCTTTAAGCGAAGCGTGAAGAGGCACATTACTGGGTCGTCAAGTTGAGGGCCACTCTCTATAGTATTCCTGTGTACTATAAGAGTCGCCCACAATCGTCAGACGTCGCCACAGCTTACCATCAGGCGGGTGGCGTCAATTTGTCGACCTAAATATAAAAAAGGGTGTTTGTAAAATTCCTTTGTTGATTGTTGTTTATTTAGTTTATGAGTGGATCTTAAGAGTCATAGGTCCGCCGTAGGTACCTACCTAATATGGTTACTTTTATTAGCAAACAGTTACCTACTCTATCATCCCTAATATGGTAGTGTTTTGTCTGTAGAGAGAAATACCGTTGATTCTGTATGAAGAGTCAATGACTCAAGTAACAATAAGTAGATAATATACTTACCTGTACCAGAATTAGGTAATTTATGGTTGCACACAGGCCAATCATTTTCCACAGAAATGCAGTTAGGTTAGATTACTTTATTAGTCGTCTCTACCCACTATAATAAAGCTGTTGAAATAATAGCTATTGAACGGATGTTCTTGCGGTTAGCACAAAATAGCTGAAGCTCAGCTTTCAAGTTTTATTTCATTAAAATCGGATGGCAGACAAATGTTACATACAAAATAACCAATGTGGATAGAGTACGTATGCTTAGATCTTTAAAAGTACCTACGCAACGGATTTTGATGCGGTTTTCACTATGGATAGAGTGGTTCTCGAGGGAGGTTTTTGTGTTTATGAAATTTGTCAAGCGGGCGAAGCTGCGGACGTCCGCTAGTAACTAGATTATAATATTAGTAGCGCGTGTTGTGTTATTCGGTACTGAACGAATTTTCATCAGAAGAGGCCCAACAGTTTTTACGTGTTCCGACATAAAATAAGCACACACAAATTTTCCTTCTACAATGGTAGGTAGGTACCTATATTATAAGTAAGAACCAAGTACATTAAAAAAAACTTAAGAAATACACTGGATTTTTGGCCAGTCCGTCTGCATGAACCAGAGTGCAAGCGTTCACTAACACTGCCTGGGAGTCTTTCAGGAACTGGAAACTAATCACACACATATCACGCCTGATCGGGTAGGCGGAGGTGCATTATACACCCACAATTTGCCAGTATTATTAGTCCCACGAAATAGGGGGCAAGCCTATTGCCGTCAACTGGCACATTTATAATGGTTTATGTCCAAAATGGCCGAATAAATTTAATAAAAAGTAGCAGCTATATTGTAGTTCTGAAAAACTAATTTTAAACCCGTTGCCTTGCATATCTTACCTGACAGTAATAAGTAAATTATCGTGCTTGCCAAATAATTTTACACTTTAGTAGGTATAGGTACCTACCCCAAGTAGGTCGATAGGTAGTCGATTCCGGAATCATCCGTAACAGAAACCTGCGTAAGAACGGCCCCATTTCTTGAGGAGATGGGATTTTCCACCTACTACAGTCATAGTATTCACATTTCACAGATGCCTACCAGTTCTTTTAACATAATCATTGACTGAGTATAGTTAGGATAAAATAGGTAAGTAAAGTTTAAATGCGTAAGCTGAGTTTTGTATTTATGTGAGTTCGTGAACGTATTATGTGACCTGTTTTACACACACATGTGTTGTACACACAGCTACACACAACCTTTTTACTCTGCTTGTCGTGATCACTCACACAAATGCAAAGATCAGCTGACGCCTTTTTACCTAGATACCTATTCGATTTTTTTTTATTCGCATCAGGTGCATTTTATCGGCATAATTATCTTCAATACATAAACACATCGATCTATTATTCCTGACATGATTGATCGAAGCATAAACAGGTAATAACAAGAAAGTAGCAAGGGATTAAATACAATCGTAATTAGGTACGTACCTACCTATTCTAGCTACATTTATTTCGTTTGGCACGTCTCTTGTTAATCGTATGCACGTTCGTTTATCCTATTGAGCTATTAAACAAGTAGGTAGGTACATAAAAACACAGTACCTAAGTAGATATTGCAACCTTTGGTACCTATCTATCTTACCTGAAAATTTCTGTTAATTCACAATAATTGATCATATCAAGAATCAATTTCGTTTATTCAGTTTAGGCACATAAAGAGCACAAGCAATAAAAAATTTAATTAATTATATTTTTGATTTTGATTTTGGGGAAAATACAGAAATCACAGGGTGCTAGGTCGGGGCTATGCGCAGGATGGGTGATGAGTTGTACTTTTTCGGAAGCTAAAAATGACTTTGTTTTGTTGGCCGTGTGTGAAGAAGCGTTGTCATGAAGTAGGAGAACGCGGCTTTTGGGTCGTATTTGGCGAACTTTTTCTAACACCCTGGGTAAACAAATGGTAGAATACCACTCGGCATTAACACTCTTTTGATCTTCAAGTGAAATTGTACAGATGGGACCCGTAGCTGAGAAAAAAAACGCGATCATTTTTTTACCAACGTTCCTCGCCTGCCTCACTTTTGTTGGCTTGTTCTCATTTTCAAACACCCATACACAAGATTGCTGATTTTTTTCGGGTTCAAAACAATAAACCCACGTTGCGTCTCCCGTGACAATGTCATAAACAGCATTAGAATGTCCGTGGTCGTACTTCAGTAGCATCTGTGAGCACTATTCAACGCGAGCCGGCTTCTGCTCCGCTGTCAGTTCATGGGGGATCCAACGACAACAAAGTTTCCGAACTTTCAATTCTTCGTGTAAAATTTCTAGATTTGACTCATACCAATCCCCAATAGTCCTCGAATTGTCTCATAGGTAATCCACGGGTTTTCTTCAATTAACCGCAGTAGCCACATTATTTTCGTTAACGGCAGTTGAAAGCCGCCCTTCACAAAATTCGTCATGTAAAGAAACTCGACCTCTCTCAAATTCAGCAAACCATCGCCTCACGGTGCTCATCAAGGTGCTTCTCTCCCAAAAGCATTTTGAAGACGAGCGGCACAGTCTTGCGGAGAGAGAGAACTTAAAATCATAAAAAAACATCGCTCTAAAATCTTTTCGACTTAATTCCATTTTCGTTGCATACGTAGAACTTTGATGTGTGATAAAAAACAATTGACAAATGATTTCCTGCCAATTGTTTTTTTTTATTACTAAGAAGGTTGCAACGTTTAAAAAAATATAACATTCGAAATTCAAATAGTAGTTCCGATTAGCTAGAAGTGCAAAACTTTGTGTGCCCCATGTATACTGAATAAAATAAATCATAATCATAACACAGTAGTACATACCTATAAAACAAAGTTACCCGTTCTGTATGTATGCTTAAATGTTTAAAACTACGCAACGGATTTTGATGCAGTTTTGACTAATGGATATAGTTGTATTCGAGGAAGGTAGTTGTGTATATAATTTGTCAAGCGGGTAAAATCGGAGGCGTCCGATAGTGTAAAATAATATAAAACTGTAGAGTTGGATTAACGCTAATCTCAGAATCTACTAGAACGTAAGTATTAACTATTTTTTTGGAGTAGGACCAGTCCATTTTTAAAGGGAGTGTAGGCTTTATAACATCACGCTACGACGAATAGGAGTGAAGCAGCAATGAAAAATATTGTAAAAACGGGAACATGAAACTAGTCAAAAGTAAACTACTCGCTGCGGTCGCTGCCGTGATACTGTGGTACTGTGGTACTGCGCTGCAGCATGCAATTGAGGGGTTTTGTTCGAGACCGAATTTTGATTTAGGACCCTCATGAAAAGTTATTGACATATGTTTGGTCAATGACTTTTTTTGAGGGTCCTAAATCAAAAATGCTGTTTAGAACAAAACCTGCTACTGAGAATGCTTGATTTTTGAGTGAAAAAATCATGAAAATCGGTTGGGTAGTTGTCGAGAAACAATTTCACATCGAGTTGCATTGGAGTCACCTGATAAGGAGCTCCGCTCGCTACGCTCGCTTCGCTCAATAATATAGGTACCTAACTTGTAAATAAACGGTACGGTATCTTTCACTTTCAGAATATTTTGTTACCCGTACAAAACAATATGTTTTGAGTTGTACCACTTTTTCATACAAACCATAGTCAATGTCCAGTACTAGATACAGTTAAACAAGTCCGATATCAAGCTTTGTATAACGTCATTCTAAACGTGTTGCTCATTACAATAGACCCAAGAGGTTGCCAAACACTTTCTCTGCATTTTCTATACTGTACTTCTCCAGTGGGACTTTCGATGATACCGAGTATTATCATACTTTCAATACCTAGTATAAGTATGTAATACCAATGGCAATACATGCTACTGGGACTTACGAAATTGAGTAGGTAATATCTCCAGGGAGTACTATTGTGTCAATGGGTTGCATTATAAACGGTTATGTAATGATGAAGATAATAAGGACTGCAACCAAAGTGGCTACAAAAACAGTTTTACTCTACTTTTCGTGGTCACTTACACAAATGCACGCGAACTGTAGGTACCTACGTAGGACAAACAGTGAATGGCGAAATGTGGACGTAATTAATGCAGATAACAGTCTATGTACCCCTTCAAGTTTAATTTTTATAAAATACTTAAAATAAATATTTTGATAAGGACTTCTTTCAAACATGAAAAAGATAACTATCGAACCTTTCCTGTAGTTCCGTGAGAATAATATTCGAAAATTAAATATTTTTTTAGCATCAACACAATTATAGATATTTATTTCTTTAAAATACTGAAACTGGCTGCATATAAAAACCTTCGGTATTCAAAAAATTCAGTTTTTTTTTAATTACTTCCTTTACAACAGAGGCTTATAACTTTGTCAATTGTCAATTAAGTAGGTACCTATTATGTTTTGGAACTAAGTTCCCTAAAGTCTAGTTCGGATAGGGCTAGTAATTTAGTAGCTAAATATGTGCGAACTACAAAAAATTTGTCGAGTAATTTAGTAAATGATTTAGTCGAGTCGATCCATTTTACTCTATTTTTTCGCGAGGCGAGTAGCGCCTCCCACCACGCTAAACAAGTCCGAACCTGTTGATAGTCGAGTTCATTAGTGGCCGCAATAATTCATTCAAAAGACATTCTCAAACTATCGGAGTATTTTTTGGGATCTTCCAATGCTAGTTCCTTCAGAAGACAATTAGTACCTAGCTCCTAGTTTATCTTTTCTATCTATCCATTTTCGTCTTCTTCTTTTTCTTAATCAGACAAATTTCCTCATCTACTTAATGCGGCTGCGGGGAGTGCGATTTAGTAGAAATCGTCACGTTACGTTTATCAGTGGTTCCCAACCGGTATTCCGCAGAAGTCAAAATATGGTCCTCTTTTAGTTTGATTTTATTTTTTGAAATTTAGCATCGGCGTGATTAGTAAAACGAATGGTAACCCAAACCCAGGTTGGGATGCGTTGCAGTTGCTTAAAGAGTGTTTGTTTTTTTTTATTCCATATTTTAAAGTCAAATTCTTGTCTGTCTGAGCTTTACCATAAACTTTTCTACTCTACAATAACAACATTTATGAGGATCATTATTTTTCTACGGACATTGTAAGTTGATTGAATGATACTGTTTTTTTTGCAATTGGTAAATTTTACCCATTTTAAATATTGAATGGAATCAGGCATTACCTGGCGAAAGTCCATGATAAAACAATGGGGTAAGATGTTGAATTTTTATATAATTGCACTAATTTCGCTAAATAGAAGACATTATTTTACCGTTTTACCCATTTTATAAATTTCAATGATTTTACCTATATACGTACCTACCTACCTATGAAGATACTTACTAAGTCCAGTAGTCCTCTACAGGTAAATACACTTGACTCTAACCTATCGAAGTGTGTGGCGGGTTCAATGACCCGTTACTCACACTCACGCATGACCTAGAAATCTCGCTGACACTTTCTTCTTGAGGGTGTTTCCGAGTCACCGCACATCACCTCTGTACAGTACCTAATGTATCCTTTCATTTCACACGAAATGACATTTTGAGGAGATTTCGTGGCTTTTGCAAGTTTGCAAACATCTCTCATTGCTACTCCGCTCCTATTAATCGAAGCGTGATGTTATATCAGCCTTTGTTACTTGCTAACAATGTAGCTTTATATAGATGAAAGGATTTTTTGCATCGGTCTATTAGTTCGGAGCCATTGCAAATAAATAAACAATCAAAATTAAATCTTTCCTCTTTCTTAGTAGGCACCTAATACCTATAGATTACTTAACTTAAATGTTTATGACCTCGAGTAAAAGACTTAGGTACTTAAGTTCCTACTATTTATTCCCGCTGTACGTAAACATAAGGAAAGAGGGATGAATGACATTGCAAATAAATATATCGTATAGTATCTTATCTTATCTTATCTTATCTATCAGTAGGTAGCAACGTCTTTTTTTTTTAATTCCGCGAAATCGCGGCCGCTCCCATGGTGGTCGCCATATCGAAACGGGTTATGGTCGACCAGCTGATGGGGCTGGCTTCGCGTTGTTAAAATCCTTTCGTAACACCCTGTATAGATAATCTGTATTTTTGTTAGGACATTTGATATTTTGGTAGTTATTAGGTTATTAGGTGTTTATTAGGTTGTACGATGCAGTTACTTTGGTGATAAGAAATATTGTCCAGCGATATGATTGTTATACTAATATTTTTTTGTGTGTGTTCATATGGACCGAGAGCAAGAATGAAAAACGTTTTTTTCGGGTTAGGTTTGGTTACTGTTTAACAACGTTGAATTAATTTGATTTATGTTGCCATTTTATTAAGCGATCGTGGTTTCAACGTCGGATTGATAGAGAGGGGAGTTCGATTATGACTATTTTAAAATTTTAACTATTTAAAAAAAAAAAAAAATATTGTATTGTATCTGATAGGAATAAAATAAGATTTATAAAAAAAATTGGTTTTTTGATCTTATGAAAAAAATTTTTTTTTTCCATGGGGAGCCGGCATGTGAAGAGGTGCTTGCACGTTCGCATACGACCTCATTGAGTTTATTGTAAATTTATTTTGGCTGATATGAATCAGACAATTTAAAATACTACGAAACATTTAAACGAAATAGAACAGATGGAAGAAACAGAAGAGAGTCGGGCCAGGACCGCGAGGGCGGATGCCTGAGCTCCTACAGAAGACATAAATGAATTAGGAATTATAAAAGTGTAATATATGTAATAATTATTGTTAAATATATTAGATACCGGGGAAACCGAACGCTTTTGATTCCAGTAGATGAGATCCCTGGTACATATACTCAAACGTTACTCCACGTTACTGTACCTACCTAACATTAATCATTTGATACCTACACGACCAGCGCAACAATAACACGCGATCGGCGATACTCACTATGACCACTGACCATATTAACCCATTGGTCTGACCCGTTTCCTGTACTCGCTACCAAATAAATATATACAATAATAAGGACTGGTTATATTTGTCAGTGGTCTACGGCAACGGGAACTGTGTCATTCGGCCACGACACACATACCGCCATGACGGCAACTCACGCGCAACCGGTGAATTCGTGCGATCACCGATCATATTGTTTTGTTAACCATCAATGGTACGAAAGGTTATTCTATATTATTTTACCTACTTATTAATTTAATAGAACTATCCTGTACCTACTACATAAAGATCTCAACTGAAAGTGGTACACCTGCCGATCAACCGACGAGAGTCTGTGGATGTCTATTATCTCGCTTCCTGACTCCTATTTCGTGGTCAAACAAAGCTAATGACGATAATGTTAACTTCTGCCTAAGTACCTCTCCGGCTATACTTAGGTTCATAAATCGGTCGTATTTGACTGCTTTTACTAGACAGCTTCGGTGGCATGGTCGGTAGTGCATCCGCTTCCGACACCGGAGTTTCTTAATTATTTCATGACATCTCTTTTCAGGCAATGGTGGCGAGCTACGTGGTTGCTGATTGTGGACCACGGTTGAAATACGCGTGGGGCGACGCGCTGCAAGGAACAGACTGTGCAGGACCTGAAGGCACACCATATCCTAGGCAAGTATTTTTGAAAACAACCTTTCTTTTTATTTCTTTCTTTTTTTCTGAAGTTGTTGTTTAGATTATAATGAGGCTGAAATGCCTTTGTAGCACGACCGAACCACAGAAAATGCAATGTTTTGACCCAGAAGTCGCTGCATTAACCAGAATCTTAATTTAGGGGAAAAATTTTGTTCGTTGAATACCTCGTTTATTTTTTACTATGAAGCAATTTTCTTTTGGTAAATACTGAATGTGGGAATGCTGGTCACTGACAGTCTATATTTCGTTTTACAACGTAGAACTAAATGTAGACTAGCTACCAGTGACCTCCCATAACGAATTCCGAAAGAAAATTGCTGTATTTAGTTTTAACCGGGTTTCCTTAATTTTTTACTTAATTGACTTGAATTAATAAGTTTTTTCTGTGACCGAACTTCACCGAACCAACCGACGAATATTTTAAACCATCAGGTTTTGGCGGACTAACAAATTTTTCCCTACTATTGACCGAGCGTCAGACGCAGATTCGGTGAAATTCAATCTAGAAGTCTTTTTTTATTTATGGGTCATTCATATTAGTCATGCAGAAGCGACAAAATTAAGAGGCTCCTTTGGCAATGTTAATATCATAATGTTAATCTTACTTTACCTCACATTAAAATTGATCATGTAGGTGAATCAGGATACGAAAATGTTATCTTAATTAAACTTTTTGATCTGAACTGATTGTTCCGCATTACAGATTTAAAAGGTAAATAGTAGGTAACCAAAACTGTAAAATAATCTCAGATCAGAGGACTTGTATTATCTGTGTCAGTGGGAAAGAATAAGAAAGAGTTCCATCTTTTTGTAATCAAGTTTGTAGGTCTCAAGTATGAAATGAAATGAAATGTACGTTTATTCAAGTGTTATTTTAGTTATGTTATTATTTATATCGTTTATTCATTAATATTAAGAATATATAAAATATAAAAAATAGTGACCCACCAGTAGCGGAGTTGGACCCAAACTACCGGCGGTGGAGGCTACAGACTGAGAAACCTTCTAAAAATACAGCACGTGTCGAGGATAATACCCTTCTGAATCTGACTCTTGATCCAGCAATCTAACGAGAGTCTCTTGAGATGTTGATCGAGACTCTTCGCTATTATTCCGTTTGCCGAAACGACCACCGGGACAATGATCGTCGAGTCTACGTCCCACATGGCGGTTACCTCGAAGGACAGATCAAGGTACTTACTAAGTTTGTCCTTCTCTGCCTTCACGAGATTTTCGTCATGCGGGACGGCGATATCGACGAGCACTGCCCGACGCTGGGTCCGATCAACCAACACGGTATATTGGCCTATTGGCAACAATAGTCCTGTCCGTGATGATTCATCGGTCCCAGTAGAGCAATGCACGACCATTCTCAAGAACTGGCACTGGTGTGTACATATAGTACGGTACTTCAAACTCAATAAGGCCATATTGAAGAGTAAGTTGCTGGTGGATGATCCTGGCTACTTGATTGTGCCTATGCAAGTACTCGGTATTAGCAAGAAATAATATGGCGAAGTGATTCACCAGGACGGTGGCATGCTCGACAAATGTCGACCGTACCGTCCTTCATGATGTATTTCCGATAGTTGTTCGTCTTGATAACCTCATCTGCAATTGCACAGGCAAAACCTTCAGTTTCCCCAAAGGGTCCCCAAAACGCAGCCAGTTCACCGATACGAGCAGGTCTACATCAAGCCCTGTTAAGACTCGGTAGAATCGCCCGTGTAGCTCCTTGCTCTTCCATACGTCAGTACTTAGCACCTTTGGTTTACGCCAGTTCTCGTTAGCCGTGGAAAGAGGTGTCAGGCCCTTGTCAACCTTCACAACATCGCAATGAATGTCACACCCGTTCTGTAGAAAGTAATCTCTCAGACTGCACACTTCACGGTTGTGGAGGTTCTTGGCATTCAAAAAGCCTCGACCCCAAACTATTGGAAACTACTTTAAGAAAACTGCATGTAGCGGAAATGCAAATGTTAAGATGGATGTGTGGTGTAATAAGGATGAATAAAGTAAGGAACTACTATACTAGAGGAAGTTTGAAAGTTGCCCCAGTAAATGAAAAAGTGAGAAGCGAACGGCTATCATGGTATGGACATGTTATGAGAAGAGAGGAAAGTAATGTGGTAAGAAAGGTACAAAGTATAAATAAATAAATAAATATTTTTGGACATTCTTACACAACGTCATCTAGCCCAAATTAAGCTAACATAAGCTTGTGTTATGGGATCTAGACGACTAATAAACATACTTATATATTTCCCAATACATACATATTATACATAGAAAATACCCAAACTCCGAAACAAACATTTGTGGATCACACAAATAATTTGAATCGGCCCGGAATCGAACCTGGGACCTCAGGGGCCGCAGTCGCATACTCATACCACTGAGCCACCGAGGCAGTCACGAGACAGTATGAATGTAGATGGCCTGAGAACTCGAGGTAGGCCCAAGAAAAGATGGATAGAATGCGTGAAAGAGGATATGACCAGGAAAGGAGTGACTGAGGAGATGACGTGTGACAGGGATGTATGGAAGATGAAAACATGTTGCGCCGACCCCAAATAAATGGGATAAGGGCAGGCAGATGATGATGATTTTGGAAACTATTTGAACAATTTGTATGAAATTTGCAGTAAGCATTAACGTGCAAATGATATTTAATTGTTGTTATTGTAATCGTATGTTATTTCATCGTTTTGTAAAAGATAAATACAAACCTGTACTTTCTACAATAAGTTGGTAGGTACCTATTTCACAGATAACCGTAGTAGCATTATACGCCTCATCATTCTGTCATGGCGAACATAGCAGCACATTAACTCATCTATTCATCTATACGGCTACAATCACTATTTTATAGTAATTTACTTAGCTGGACAGGTAGATATTATGTTCCCTTTCTTGTTTAACGGTATGGTACCGTTTACTCAATGTTTTCTTCGCCACTAGTACTGAGTACTTAAGTACTCTATTTACTATAACTGCAGTTATAGGCTGTAAAATGTACATCATATCACTGATAAACAGTTGTATGTATGTATTGCAACTTTGTTGGTTATTGAAAACATAAATAAATACATACATAGCATCATGCCTTTTTCCCCGAAGGGGTAGGCAGAGGTGTGCAAACACACCCACATCTCGCCAGCTATGTTAGGTCCCATGTAATAGGGGGCGAGCCTATTGCCATTTACCGGGCACAAGTTCTAGACTCTGGGATAATTATCTGGGTAAAATTCTAAAGAGAAATTATCCACCAGACCCGGGTATCGAACCCGAGACCTCGAGCGTGGCAGTCCGTCCATTGTGCCACCGAGGTAGTCTAAATAAATACAATACCGATATAAAAATATAGTCACAAACTAAACAAGTTTCGAGTAAAATAATTAGGTCATAACGGTTATCGATACATGCTAATGTGAATGTTGAGATCATAGCTAAAAAGAAATCTAATTTTAATGAATGAAATTCTCTTTTAAATTTTATGGTTTGGTTTCAAGACCTTTAAGCCAAGCAGTGGAATTCGTGATTTAAACACCACGGATGTCTATAATTTCATAAAAGAACTTCATTATGATGAGACGCCCAGGACTTTAATTGGCTGTGCCATTGCGGCTGGCACGTAAGATGTAGTTGCCTTTAATCAACATTTCATCGCAAGGCAACGGGTTTAATTATTTTTTTTAATTACAATATAGCTGCTACTTTTTATTAAATTTATTCGGCCATTTTGGACATAACCCATTATATGTGTGCCCGGTGACGGCAATAGACTTGCCCCTAATACGTCGGACTAAAAATACTGGCAAATTGTGGGTTTGTAATGCACCTCTGCGGGGATATAGGCGCGATATGTGTGTGAGAGTATCATGATGAGTATTAGGCTTTGCCGTAAACTTGTAAGTAGAAGTAGACAACTATCTCTCAACAGTTCTGAGATTTGAAATGCACGTGTTTAATACTCGTACCTCTTGTGAACTTTCCCACTGAGCTTCATCTTTGTTCTACAGTAAATTATTACGGAATCCATCATTATAAGATACTGCAATTGAGCACAATCATAATGATTACTACAAGTCTTTGTTACTGCGTCTAACGGGACGTGACATTCATAGGAATGTCACGTAAAAAGAGGTTAGATGTCGCGAAAAAGCCTAAGTATTAAAAAAAAGTAAGGGCAGGCATTTTGTTACTAGAGCGCGCCTCGTGGAGAATCTTAAAAGAGCCAATTCGTACAGCTATAAGTACGTTATGTCATGAAAACGCAGAACAAATTAGCTCGTTTGCGTTAACAGATGTGAGTGTCAGTTATTATAAAGGTAACATATTTATAGACCTTTTGTTTTAATTTCCAGGCATTTAGTGAACAGAGCTATAAAGTCGGGACCATGGGGCTCGTCAAGGCAAGGCCGAGGTGCTCGTACTGCGGTAGACCCCATTATCATGAGGAGGGCATTACTGGATGCTCACGAAGGGTATTCAGAAGGCATACAGATGCAATCAGGTGGAAACAGAACAGGTAAGGAACAAACAATAGACTTAATAAACTGAAAAAACTAAGCTATACCCGTGCCGTGTATACCTACACGTTTCTGTAATTTGATCAAACAGATGATTTCTAACTGTTTGTTCTGGTTTCATGAAAAAAATATGATAATTTTTTTTTTCATATTTTTGGACATTCTCACACAACGTCTTCTAGCCCAAACTAAGTGCTATGGGATCTAGGCAACTGATAAACATACTTATATATTTCTAAATACATACATAATATACATAGAAAACACCCAAACTCCAAACATTTGTGGATCACACAAATATCTGATTCGACACGGGAATCGAACCCCAGACTCCAGAGTCGAAACCCGATGCACTACCGACCACGCCGCCGAAGCAGTTAAATTCGTATTTCTTCAAACCATTTGATTTAAAAATTTGATCATATTTTACCACCCACATAGGTACATGCCAAGTAGAACAAACGATCTGTTTGATTAGATACTAGCTGATCGCCGCAGCTCCGCCCGCGTGATTTAGGTTACTCGTTCCTGGTTCCCGTGGGAACATATTACCGGGATAAAAAGTAGCCTATGCTACACAGGGTGAATGTAGCTATCCAATGGTGAAATAATATTTGAAATCGACACAGTAGTTTTTGAGTTTATTCGTTACAAACATACACACAAAAATACAAATCTTTCCTCTTTATAATAGTAGTATAGAAGAACGTGTATCGTAGGTACTGGGCATTATGTGGAATTTCCGCCAGTCACTTTGTTGGCGCCACCATATACGGGGAGAGGCTAGTGGCTTTCCGGACATTTTTAATTTTTCCCATAGTATTGTCTAGTCAGCAAGTGCACCGCGTGCCGGTTTGAATGACTTGGGCCATGAAGATGTTGAAAGGGTCACCCGCTAAATGAATACCAAAGAAACAGCCTGTCAACAAAGTCAACAGATCACCAATCTGACTGCCTCAATGGTGCAGTGGTATGAGTAGGTATGCTACTGGGTTCCTGAGGACCATTTGTTAGATCCACAAACGTTTGTTTCGGAGCTTGGGTATAATATGTATGCATTTAGAAATATATAAGTATGTTTATCAGTCGTCTATATCCTATAACACAAACTTATTTTAGTTTTATTTGGGCAAGATGAAGTCGTGTGAGAATGTCCAAAAAAAATATAATTTGTGGTTCGTAACTGAGTTTTCGAAACCAACTACAATGCCAACTAAAATAAAATAATAATATTAATCTGACTCCATTCAATAATATTACGGTTTTCGGGTATACTCGTATTTCACATACCTACCTACAAAGTCTCATCAAGAGATGACTGGTGACTGTAGCCTGTGGTGAAGTTGTTTAGCTCACCATGCACATAAAAATCAACTGCATCATTCCAGGTCGTGCCACAAATATGCCGAGTCTCACTCCAGCATCAAGTAACACCTGCGGTGGCACCAGACTTTGCAGAACGAGGTACAACACTACGGCACCCATGTACGGTGTGTCTCTCACATCAGGACAGCCCGTCACTATTGTGCAGAAGTTTCCTGATCTACTGCAGCAAGTTGTGTTCGAGGTTTGCGAGTGAGTATAAATTTTAGATGGACAGGCAAAAGACGTCTTCCATGTTTACGATTGAAATATAAAAATAAATAATATCATAATAAGATACATTTACCTAATTACGTATTAAGATCATTTATTTGCAAAAAGAATTTCAATATACATAATTATGTACCTACTAAAAATATTTATACTACAAAATATCGCTTAAAAAATCCCAAAATCCCGTATTTATCCCAAAAGGACTGACGATATCGTTAAGGTCGCGGGAAGTTATTAGATGCGGGCAGCACAATACCAAATGTTGGGGCGTTCGTTGAGGGAAACATATGCCCCTCAGTAGGCGTCAAGTGGCTGTTGATGATGATGAATGATTATTTGATGATCTACAAAAGGGGTAGACAGGACCATGTATTGTGCCCACATTTCGACAATCACTTAGTCGGTTCCATGTAATAGAGGGCGATCTTATTGCCGTTGCTGCGTACTTTGGGTAAGTATAAGTACTTATTTGCAGGTGACGATGACAGGGTCACCCCACAATTTTGCACATTTTGAATCCCAGAACGATACGTAAGAAGTTTATGTATTAAATAGTTGTAATAGGTTTAAAAAACCCGACAAGTCTGACTACAAAACATCGATATCGCCAATGGCTTGTGGGAGTCAGATGGCAGTCGCTTCATGGAAAATATCAAAGTTCAACGGCATACTACTTAGTTAGACTAGAAAGCCGACTCAAACTGGGTTGCGGAAAGGCTTAGTGAATGAAGATTTATGTTTGAGAAATAACTAATTCGCTTTTCTTGTTTCAGGTCAAGTGAGTGTTCTGTAGTAAGAGGGACATGCTCACAAACGTACGTACCCTACTTGTTCCTGGTCCTGCCCCTAGGACCCGTGACACTCACGGGACAGGATTACGTTCTCGTCGAGTCTGGATGCGTCTGTAGACCAGACCCAACGCCATAGATTTAGACCATAATAGACTTTTACAATGTATAGTAATAAAGTAATCCGTCCTAATTTAAAATGGCGTATTTACCGCCTTTGTGCGTATTATTAATCAGTTCAAATTTTAAAATTCGAACTCTGTGTATGCATGTATAAATTGCAGCAGTGTTTTTTTTTATTGAACTTAAAGCTCTTGTTGTCTAGACAGTCCGGTAATAAAAATAAACTGAATCCTTAAACTATTCGTGATATTCAGTTGCTTCACACTTTTTGAGAGAATATTATTTTCGATGGATATTATTAGGGATGAAGCACGTCTGGCAATATTGAATCGCGCTTTCCTGTATTTTAACTCTGAACCCTAGGGTTAGTATATCTCTAAAACTCTAGCCTCATGCTATTAGATCCCGTTTATGCTATCTACTTCTAAGCTCATCATTAATGTGTCTTAGAGCGAGTTTGGTTACCAGATATAGATCAACTCTTCTTCTTATTTTTTTTTTAAAACGTGGCTCCATCTATGTTCATCGATGATTTCGCCAATGTCAAGGTAATGCTTGATTTTTCCCGCACAGAAGAACTAGTTACTCTGAACTAGTTCGCGTTGCGGAACAAGGAAGCGTTGTTCGGTATTGCAATTGAGCGTTTGGGCCTGGATTTTTGCCCAGCGCCAGAGGTAACCTAAAAGGCCATCCACGCCCTCCGCAAAAATCCAAGACCAGATTAACCTTTAAAAAGACCATAATCTTATAATTGCATTTATGTTTTAAATAAAATCTTGTAGGTATTTAATAATTAAGAGTAGATATTGATAATAGAGACTATATTTAAGGATTTATCAGAACTATTGGTATAAAAAGGTGCATTTATTAATTGTATTTATTGCAAAATCGCCGAAAAATTTAAATTAAAAAGATTTGTCGGCCATTTTGTATATCTTAAACATTAACTTATTATAGACTGAATATAATTTTGTTCGTTAATTTATTTTAGATTTTCTACGTAGCGTTACTTGGCGGTAAATTATAGATTAATTTAATAGATTTTATCATTACAAAATAAAAATGTTAATAATAATCCTATTGAATTACCTAAGAATCTTTAGGTAATGTTATTTTGAATTACGAACAACGAATGTATCAAAGATTTAAATAAAACGTTTAACAAATTAGTATTTTATTGTATTATGGTCTAAGGTTAATTATTGAGGTAACTCCTTATCAGGTGACTCAAATGAAACTCGATGTGAAATAGTTTCTCGACATCTACTCAACAGATTTTCATGATTTTTTTCACTCAAAAATCAAGCATTCTCAGGAGCAGGGTTTGTTCGAGACTGAATTTTGATTTAGGACCCTCAAAAAACTTATTGGCCAAAAATATGTCAACAACCGATTTTCATGATTTTTTTTACTCAAAAATCAAGCATTCTCAGGAGTAGATTTTGTTCGAGACCAAATATTGATTTAGGACCCTCAAAAAAAGTTATTGACATATTTTAGGTCAATAACTATTTTTGAAAACCTGCTCCTTATAGATTGATAAATGCCTTAATAGAAATAGTCGCTTCGCTCAATTGCATGCTGCAGCGCAGTACCACGGCAGCGACCGCAGCTCCTAGTTTTTGTAGAATATCACTCGATACTTCATTTTCAGTGCATTTTATACAATAATTACGATAGGATAAGTTATAAATAGCTAAAAGCTTATTAAGCTATTCGTTACTGTCTTTTCCTGTTCCTGTTTCTTGTAAATATTCTAAAATAAATATTTCCCCAGTGATTAATAATATTGTCTGCTTACTGGTAAAAAATGATTAATGCATAGATAATTTAAAAAAACTAAAAAACACGCTTTTATAGAGAATCCAACTAAAAAGTAGAAAATAAATTTTAATAAGTTTGAATTAAGAATAGTGTAAAAAAGAAATAAATGTATATTATTGTAAAAAAAGCGTGAGGTGCATTTTAATATATTATCAAAATGATAATTCTTCTACTCATATCTGTCAATAAAATATTTATAACTATTGACACTATGCACCTCACACTTGCTGTTCTCTCTTTGAGACAGTCTTGAGAATGCCTCGTGAAGAGGTGAAACATATTATGTCGACGTTTGTAATGTCTTCTTTTGAGCGAAATTATGCTATTATTTAAAAATTAAACATCATATTTACCATTGTTTTATTAAAATTTATTTTCTACTTTTTAGTTGGATTCTCTATAAAAGCGTGTTTTTTTAGTTGTTTTAAACTATTATTTATTGTCAATTATTACAATATTGTTGTAGAATTATTGCATTGTCATCGGTCTTTGACGGGTGTGCAAAGTTTAAATTAAATCTGATCGTTCAAAGTAGGGCAAAATCGAACCCAAAACAGTCGTTTACAAACATACATACAAGTTAAGCTAATAAAAGCGTAGTAAAAATTCAGGTATACGTAATTTTTAAAACGCGGTTGTAGAGATAAGTAGGTAAGCATTTCATAAATGTGATTAAAAAAAAAAATACCAGTACACTTACATACAGCAAAAACTAAATAAAGGTCGATATAACTTTTTACTTAAATTTCGATTAAATTTGCGAATTTGGTTTAATTTTGATGTAAAAATAAGCCATAGTACAAAATTAAATCATTGAATGGTAAAACATAGTAAGTGCAGCCCCTTTTCTCGCCCTTATCTCATTTTATACAGTTTTTAATAAAAACAAATATAATTTAAGACTAAATCCCTAAATAAGAGAAGTTAGTGCAACATTTCGCTGTAACAGCTCTTTAATTAACGACTTTAAAATTATTAAAATTCGAACATACTTTAAAAAGTGATTTACTCGAATTAAACAAAATGTATCACTTTTTACCCGTAAGTGGACGATATGTAAGTAAACATAGACACATCTTATCTCTTACAGAGATTTCTTCCAATGGGCTTGGTAGAGGAGATGAGTGTGCAATCAAGTGCTTATATGTGTGCAGTTTAATAAAGTTAAGTAGGTACCTGAGTAGGTATATAATACTATAAACACTAATACACAAGTGCATATTTTACGCATAAACGTGCAAATAGTTAAGATAAGTAAGCGAGATAGTGTTCCATCACTCTCTTCTTGAAGACGGATACAGTTTTGCAGTTTCTTATATCAGCCTGAAGAGTGTTCAACAGCCTAACAGCGTGAACAGAAAAAGAGTAGGAAAAGAAGTCGGTTTTATGGAGGGATAGTTGAGGCGGTAGGAGTGGTGAGTCGCTAACGCAGGTAGGCAGGACATGAGGGATTGTGTTTTACATTAAGGGGCTAGATCGCCCACGAGCCAATTCGATTTCGAGCGACAGCAGCGCTATTGTTTCCCGAATCACCCGACGGGCGGGTGAATGACCCAGAAAGAGCGCGATTTTGAAAATGTTTTGCGACAAACGTTCCACGTTGAGTTATTGTTATTGAAGTTGAATATTTACAGCATAACAAAAATGTTGAATTATTGGAAATAAACGACTGCCTATTTGTAAAATATTCTAAGAGTAGTTTTCGTTATAAAATGATCCTAATTACTAGATAAATAAATAAGAGTAGTTTGAGACACAATTTTTATGATTTTCTATTTATAATAAACAATCAAGAGCAGGTCCGGACTGACCTTTTTGTATTCTACTTACCTAAAATTCCAACTACGAGTATGTATTTATTTGTAATTTTACTACCAAAGTTTATTCTTATTTCGTAAAATTTTCATTCAATAAAATAATTGCAAATTCAGTAGGAAGTACGGTCGAAAGAACATCAAGCCTTTCCTCGCTAGTGTTTATCTCTACGCAAGGAAATGTGCCTATTGCGTAAACTCAAATACTTTTTGTTTACGATAACCTCGCAATCTAAAAAATCTTCTAGGGTTGTACAAAAAATTGACAATAAATGAAACACAAGTATAAAAATGGTTCATGTAATTAAAAGTAAGTAAAAAATAACAAAATATGAGTCGCCATCTAAAAAGCGTGCTAGGGTTGTACAAAAATTAGTTATAAACAAACATGAAATTTATAAATTGTTCATATACTTAATTAAACGAAAGTAAACAATAACAAAATATGAGTTCAAAATTCTAATGTTGTTTTCATTTTAATGATTACTGATCAAATTCTGATTTCTACTAATTTGATGATAAAATCAATTGCTATTGCAAAACCTATCAGAATGAAATGTTACCAGCTGCCCGATTCACGTAATAAAAACCGTAGCGTAGTGACTTAAAAATGTCACTTCGTTTTTTGCCAATTACGCCTATTTAACCGACTTAAAAAAGAAGAAGATTCTCAATTCGCTGTATTTTTGGAACCTATTTTGATGATTCTTTTTTTTATTTGAAAGCTGGTGCATCCCGTGTGGTCACATTTTAATTTCATTAGGATCGGACCTTGGGTTTACACCAGGTAACTCTTCAAAATCGTATAGGAATTGTATAGAAATTGAGCTATTGGAAGATTTATGACAATCCAAGACTAGATAAGTAAGTGCGTTAAAAACAGTAAACCAAAAGGCGATTTCTAAGTTTCTAAGTTAAAACGACTTTTGGACTGGCGTGTTTACGTGAATCGTACGGCTGGGTAGTTAAGTTACCTCAGTCTCTTTCAAAATCATTAGGCGTTCTGCTCTTTCAAAACACGTAAAGCTCTTTCTTTCCTCTCTTTCATAGCCTCTATGACATTAGGCGGGTCACGAATAGGCATGCTTCGTGACTGCCGAGGATCAACTAATTCTGGAAGGAGGCAATCGTAATAAAATCTAACTAATTTCATCTCCATTTTCTCCTTCCAAAATTTGTCGTCCTTTTCTATAATATAAACTTTCATAGGTACAGTAGCACCAAACCAGATGCCAAGCATGCAAACGTTTCTTTTAGTTATATGTAGCGGTCCCTGAATTTGAAAATACCAGTAATGATTTTTATTTATGACATAACCCTTGGAAGCCTTGTCCTTAAGCCAAAAGGTATGTTTGGCCATTGCTTCATCAAGAGTCCTGCCAGCTAAAGAATGTGGGCACTTAATTTCAATTAAACCGTTTGCATAAATGCCATCTGGTGTAGTACCAAGAAATTCATATTGATTGTCGACGAACAAACCGCAACCTTGTATACTAATATTCTCTTGAATTTCTAACTGTCTAATTGCAGTTTCTTCGTTTTCGATACCGTACCGTACAGCAGGCAAACTGGAGATATTACTACCATAAACGATTTTACAAACAAGAGCAGCACAACTTGTGCTCTCTCGTTTTTTACAAACTTCCCCGAACGATGATGAGATTAGTAATTTTCTCCTTGTACTCATCCACTCAGCACTACTTCTTTGCAAATGGGTCGACCTTTCAAGCTCCTCTCTTTCAGCACAAGACAATTTTAAATCAACTAAAAAAGATGACTTGGCTTTCTCATATAATTCTGGACTCAGATCAGGTTTTTCGCAGTTTGGTCCATAGTGAGCGTCTTTCGATACAGCGCTGTGGCTTTTTTTCAATCTTAATTTAGGTTTAGCAATTAAACGGTTTCTACGATTACTATTTTCCACTTTCGCGATCAAAGGATTAGGACTATATTTAAATATGACTTCATGAGTTTTACTATGAATCGATCCCGTATTAAAAGACACAACAGCAGCTGCGCATCGGCCCGCATAAGAACCACGGGAAGAATAATTTACACGCTTACCCCCAACTAATTTGGCAATAACTCCGTTAAAACTTTCAACTATATTACTTGTGCAATTATGAATTAAACTTCTAGAATGATATGACAGTCTTTTACTTAAAATTTCTACCGCGTCCATTAATCCGCATCCAACAATTGCTGGAAGTAACCCAACAGGTTCTATTCGACGAGTGTCAGGTCTACAAAAATACTCCTTGCAATGTTGGTGATTACCAAATACGTGTTGTGGACCATTTAGGATATCTTCACTAAGATTTTTTATTTTTTCTTCGAGTGACTGATTTTGATCCCCCCAATATTTAATCGCGCATTTTACACCTGTTCTTAAACGCAAATACCTTTCTTTTAGGAATTTCCGCAATTCGCAAGGATACTTAGTGTCTTTCGACAATTTCACCAAGCTATTGCAGTAGTTTCGTAAAAGATAATTCTTGCATTCAATTTTCTCTACTATTAAATTATCGTACGGACGCGAATCTAATATTTTTTTATAAGTACTGGAATCGCCGTCTGCTACAAATTTATTATAAATTACACCGTGATCAACAAAGGAACGTTTAAACCCCTCAACTATTATGGTCGATTCCATCCCGGTAGATGATCCTGAATAATTCTTGAAACAATGGTGTTCCGGGGGCTAACTGTTGTTCTTTGCGGCTCGTGCACAGACTACGCAGTATTTATTTTTAACTCCAAAAAACAATACTTTATTAGTTTTAATGCCAATTATCGCAGCTGCGCCGGATAAGGCGGAAAAATTCTTACCATAAGATCTCTTGCTCCAACAACCGTCAACAGCAACAGATATTAATGGTGTACCATTTTTATCAACACTACCTATAGACACTTTTTTTTTTTTTTACTTTTAAAACTTCTTTTTTTAATAAATATATTACAGGAGTTTGTACATAATCTTAACACTATGTACAAGCTAACTTGCATTAGGAACTATTTTTTACAGACTAGGGCGTCTTTATAAAATACTTAAAATAAGACATTTAGTTGGTTGTTACAATTGAAAATGTTTTATACTAACTTAAAAGTAAACATATGTAAGCATAGTGAGCATTACATTTTAATTATCGTCTACCTACTACTAAAATGGAAGTATCGACAGGATACCTAATTTGCAACATACTAAATTGAATCTGGCTATTTATATCTACTAAGTAAGTATTAGCCTAATGGGTATGGTGAGAAGGCTCAAGATTACCTACACATTGTTTTATATAATAGTCAAATCGAACAAATTGCTAATTTACAAGAAGTGGCAACTATTATAGCTGCCAAAAATTGCCTTGTGATCTACCTACTGCACTTACTGTTTACACAGTCATTGTGATTACCTATTAAATCATGACAATTTCCAGGTATTTGACACAATTCTATGATGCATATTTACAAAAAACACACAAACAAACCTACTAAGAATGTAATTTATAGGTAATTTTGTCAAGGTGACGCAGGCATCGGTCGCGCTTTCGCGACTGATGCCCAACCTAAAGGGACCCAACGCCTCCTGCAGGAGACTGTACCTGGGGATCGTGCGGAGTATGGCCCTATACGGGGCTCCCGTATGGGCGGATAGGTTGGCGGTCAAGGGGAACGTGACTCTGTTAAACAGACCACTTAGAACCTTGGCCGTCAGAACCGTACGGGGGTACCGCACGATCTCCGGAGAGGCTGCATGTCTCCTAGCCGGGACCCCTCCATGGGACCTGGAAGCGAGAGCCCTTGCGTCATTGTTCCAATGGCGCAAGGAGGCGCTGGAGCGGGACCACAGGCCTGCGTCTCGAGAAATCGAGGACCAGCGGTCCCAACTCCGCCAGGATCTCATGGAGTCATGGAGGGTGCGACTTGAGCAACCCAAGGGGGGTGCCATCTTCATCGCGGCGGTGAGACCGATCATGGACGATTGGCTGCAGAGGCAGCATGGTGACCTCACGTACCGTGCGACGCAGATGGTTGCCGGGCATGGATGCTTCGGTAGCTATCTGTTTCGCATGCATCGTGAGGTCACACCCCGGTGTCAACACTGCGAGGTTTCCGACGACGACACCGCACTCCACACGTTGGTGGAGTGCTCAGCGTGGGCGAGTCAGCGCCGGGACCTCGTAGTGGGTCTGGGCGTGGATACCCTCTCGCTGGGGACCATGCTTCAAGCCATGGTATCCAGCGGGAGTAGGTGGAACGCGGCCGTGTCCTTCTGCGAGCAAGTCATGCTCGCGAAGGAGGCGGCCGGGAGGGAGAGGGAGCGTACCCTCCCCGCCGAGTTCCGTAGTCGGCGGCCAGGCCGCCCCAGACTACGCGACTACGCCCAAGACTATCGTCCTCCATGATCGGGGCCTGAGGACGGCGGGATCGCCACCCACCGTCCTTACAGAAGCAGGCTAGAAGGGTTGCGTGCTGCGGGGCCTTTGCCCCATAGCACGCAACCAGATTCACTCACTGACGCGGGATAAAACCCGACCCCAATGACGCGGGATTCTCGTCCCGACCAAACACCCGCAGAGACCACAGGGGTGGTCAAAGTCCGCCGGGCGCCACTGGACATACCCTCTGCTAGTAACCAGGGACGCCCGGCAACGGACGTTAGAGCGGCCGCGGCCTTGGGCCGCGGAATTAAAAAAAAAAAAAAAAAAAAAAAAGGTAATTTTGTCAATAACCTGTAATAGTATATATTTTGGTAAACTAATAACATTTACGAAAGCTATCTTTGTAAAATAGTGTGTGTAGGTACGTACCTAGTGAATGAACAATGTTTATCATCCATATCCATACATTGTACATTTTATTTATCACAATGGCAAGCACCACATCAAGTGTTAAGCAACACAAACAATTAATTAACAATTTTAATTCTAAAGTGAAAATAATAACATGCTAAGAAGTTAAAACTCACTAAGTATTTACCGTGTTGTAGGGTAAACATAATTAGAAAATAGTTAAGCGGCCAGCAAAACCGGTCTCGCTTGTTCATGCAGTCGTACACCTTCGTCATTCGCAAGTAAGCAAATAGTGATGGGGCAGCCGATATCGATTGTAAGTGCCCGCGTACGTTGTATTTTGTAACCTGGTGGTACCAATTTTTGGAATTATGGGGTTTTTATGGTGCCTGTTTCTGACTCGATCATAAAAATGGCGCGACAATTTAAAAATAAATTGTTTGATGGGAGGGAAATTAATACGATTGTGTAGCCGGACTAAGTTAGTCCGGAATGGCGTATTGTAGCATATTTTTAAGGCCTTATTTTGAACGATCTGCAACAGTTTGTAGTTGCTGTCGCAAGTACTATTCCAAACTGGTGCCCCGTATGTGATACATGGCCTCACAAGAGACGAATAAATTTTTAGTTTAGTGTCAGGGCTCAGGTTAGCTCGTCTATTTAAGATTGGAGAAAGGGAATTTATGGCTTGGATACCTTTAGATTGCAGGCATATGGTATTATTAGTCCAATTAATTTTGCTATCAAAGGTGACTCCGAGGTATGTAACCGATTTACTCCAAGGTATGGGGTGATCACTGATTTTAATGTGCCGTTTAGGAATGGATCGTTTTCGTGTGAACAATATTGCTTCAGTCTTAAGAGCATTCAGTTTGAGCTTCCATTTCGTGAAGTATTCTAATAATAGTTCAAGGGACCACTGTAGTCGGGTTATAACTATGTCGATATCGTTAGAAGATGTGAAACTAGCAGTGTCATCTGCAAAGCATGCTAGTGAGGTATGCGGTTGCTTAGGAATGTCATTGAGATAAACCAGGAAGAGGTAAGGGCCTATTATTGAACCCTGCGGCACACCAGCTTGAATTTCTCTATAGGACGATGTAGTATCATCTATATGAACCGAGAGTTTTCTGTTACTCAGATAAGATTGTATGAGTTTGACAAGAGCCAGAGGTACATCATGTTGTATGAGCTTGTGAAGCAAGCCAGCGTGCCAAACGGTATCAAAGGCCTTTTCAATGTCTAATAGTATCATGCCTGTTGACTCATTCATATTTAGATGGTGGGCGATATGTTCTGTTAATCGGACCATTTGATGAGAGGTGGAGTGGGATTTTCGGAAGCCAAATTGCTCAGGGATCAACTTATGTTCGATGAATTTGCAGAGTCTGTTGGAAATTATTCGCTCGAGGACTTTACCCAGGCAGGGTAGTAAGCTAATAGGTCTATAGTTAGAGGGAACTTTAGAGTCTTTGCCTGGTTTCTTGATAGCTATGACTTTTGCTATTTTCCATTTATCAGGGTAATACGATATTCGGATACAATCATTAAATATTTTAGTTAGGTATACGATGGACTTCAAAGAGATGTTTTTAACAAGAGTATTGCTTAGGTTATCGTTACCAGGAGCTTTGCGATTTCTGAGATTTTTAATTGTTTTGTGAACCTCAGTAGGCGTAACTAGATCACTCGTAGGGGTATAATTGTAAGAGTTTAATAGGTCTAAAGAATTTTCCACAGCTAGCTCAACGCCTGGATCAGTACTCCAATCTGAGGTCAAGTACGTATTATCAGTGAAAGCATTTGCTAGTAATTCACATTGGTCGTCAACAGCCGATGTGATCGAACCGTGACCATATTGGAGAGGCGCGATGCGTATGGCTTTTTTCGTTACAGATCTTACTACTTTCCAAAGATCCTGGCTGGGGTTATCCACTTTTGCAAGTCTATTACTCCAGGAGTCACTGTTGAACGATTCAATAGCATATCTGATTTTTGCCTGGAGATAGTTAACGTGAGAATAAAGAACTCTTCTCATGGTTGGATTTGACTCAGAAAGCGCTAATCTTCGTAAGGCGTTTTTAGATGTAATAAGTTTTTTGATTCGTCTAGGTAATTTATTAGCCGCTGGTGTAACGAGACTTCTGGGAATATAAATCTCGAGGGCTGTTGTTAATAGATTTGTCAAGTGATCAACAGAGTCATTGATATCATTAGGAGAGTTATGGGTACTAGCCGAGAGAAATATATTGTTGTCTAGGAATTTCCTAAAACCCATCCAATCAGCTTTGTTGTAGTTATAGCGATTGTGGGGAATGCGGTCACAATTATAACTTACCCTAAAGACAACAGGGAAGTGATTTGAGGATAGGGCCTCAATTGCTTCTAAATCAGATGTTGGAATTGAGTTTTTACAGATAAGTACGTCGGGGTTTGAGGGAGTATAATCACCGTTGTAGTGTACCAGAGTGTTTATGGCTGGGGCAAGAACGTTGTAGTCATTCGCCATCATATGTTCATGCAATGTAATGCCTCTATTATTAGTAATATTACAACTCCAATAGGGATGTTTAGAGTTTAGATCACCCATTAAGAGAATATTTTGATCAATGCCTAACACGGAATCCAGATCTGATTTATAGAGCATTTTGTTAGGACTATTGTAGGCTGAAATGATGACAATAGACTTACTAGAGAGGCTGACACGAATACCTATACATTCTAGCGCAAGAGTAGGCGGAAGGACTAGCCATGAATGTGGGATATTTGTCTTTATTAAAATAGCAACTCCCTGGCCACTGCCATCGCGGAGTTTGTCGCATCGATAGTAGGTATAACCGGGAGTGTTTAGGTTCACATTTAGTCCAAGGCGAGTCTCAGATATGGATGCTATGTCAACTCTAAGATCGTTCATTAGATCGAGAAGTTCATTTATTTTAGTGCGAATGCCGTCAGCATTCCAGTATAATATATTAAGACCTATAGACACTGCGTACTCCTCTTCTTCCTTGACAGCTTCTGCCATGGAATGTGCTGCTGTCTTTTCCCACCAATCGCAAACCGTATTATTAATTTCATTGTATAATGAAGGTGACATGATTGGTAGGGCTACTGCGGCACTTAATGTTTTTAACTGAGAGTAGCTCCCACCAGATGATATGATACCAGACACAATTTGATGATTCACTTCCATGCTATCTTCTTTCTTTTCAACCAATCACACAGTAAATTTCATATTACACATACCACATTTTATGATGAGTTTTGAGTCCAGACCAACTTTTACTTCACCTATTATACTGAGGTAACTTAACTTACAATCCATTGGACCGTGGTCCCCTATGGCCTGAAGAGCTTTAAAAAAAAAAAGAAATATCCACTACTCTACGCCCAACTTCCACTTCATCCACCTTTCCCTCTTGACGGTTGTCAATAACTAGTTCCTGTAAAGAAAGATAATGGCTTGATTATTTTTATAAAAAATAATTCAAAAGGTATGGGCCAAATTTCTTCAAACATAGCTAAGAACTCCCTTAGAATACATCTTTGAAACACATAACACTAGATCAAAATCTTGAACGTTTTTATCAGTCTTCGTCAATTATGAAAATGAATAAATAAACATAATAAAAACTGGTTGCTTGTAAAGTCGGTTTAGGACGATCATTTTACCGGATAACGTCATAATATTATTCTCAATCGCTTGTACTGCGCTCTCGCTTGACCCTAGCGTGACATAATGTGACCCCTTTTTTGTGCGTGTTGCCGGTGTTCATCGATTTATAAGACGTTATCACGTCATAAATTTAATAAATCCGACTATATGCATAAAAACTCAAAAGGTAAAAAGAAAACAAGTCTACGGTCTTGAATTATGTTACATAAAAATAAATAAGAACACTATTGTAATAAATCGAATTCAACAGTCGCTGACTAGCTAAATATTTCTTTAGAAATAGGCCCCGACTGCTAAATACGCTATATTACAATGGTGTTGTTATTTATTTTTATTAAATATTTTTATTACACATTTTCATTTTTTAATCTGTCGGGTTTTAACATTTTTATTGTTTATTTATTTATATTCATAACTGACGAAGCCAAATTATAAAAGTGCAAAATAATTCATACAATATTATGTTCGTGATGAACAGAAATTATAAATTTCCTTTACGCTATACGTATTGGTTTTTTATGGCGTCACTTATTCTATGTCACTCGGGCTTAGAAGACAATTCTAATGATACTAAAAACATTAAAATCGGTTCATTAATTTTGAACTTATCGTGCCACAAAGATATATTACTTAGTATACATACATACATACGTACACCAGTCGCGTAAAAGATTAGATTTTACAAAAAAAAAATTCTTGATTTTGGTAAAATACGAGATTTGAACGTGAATTTTCTTTTGAGAAAGTAATTGAGAAGTATTAAGGTACTAAGGTGTTTGTCTCTCAATGAAAATAATAAATATTGCAAAAAAAAAACTGTAGGTACTGAGATTTTGTCTTCGCCCATCACTAACTAGTTTGTTTATTTATGTAACAAGTCTACAAGAATTACGTATAACAACTTACCTCTATACAGCGCGTAGCAGTGTTGCTCGGAGTCTCGGCCTGAAGGTTTTCTTCATTTTCAGTACTGGAAATATTATTCATCAATATCCACTTTTTATTTATTTTGTATTTTTTGTACAACCCTACGCCAGGCGCTCCTCTTTGGCAGTAAGTATGTCGACAAAGCCGCGCGCGCGCCCGTGCAATTTCTGATAGGAAACATACCTACTTCCACTTCCACATATTTAGACATGATGAACATGAAAACTAATACTATATTATGTAATAAAATTTATTACTATGAAAATTGTTCCTATAGAAATTGACTTTATTACTTATAGAGATATTGAAGTTACTTAATTATTACCTACTGGACATTGTAATTTTTCTTCTTAGACTGACATACCTAATTGTGTACCTATCTAATTACATGTCAAATCAATATTTACATGCTATTGTAGGTATATGTCTGAATCAGGCGATCTAAATCATTGTACCTATTTGCTTTGTTATGTACCTACCCTGTTCAAAATGCAAATAGATTATATTATTATTACTACTAAGACACACAAATAAAAGTAATAAAACTAGGAATTTTACTTGACACTAACACAAATCTAGTAATGTTTTTCTAGGTATTTAGGACAAGACGTAGTCAAGTAGGCAGATAAATAAATAAGTAGGGAGGAACTTATATTTTATTCCGAGATCTTTTGGCTTTCACGTTTTTATAATGCGTACTAAATTTTCTCTTCGCTGGCATGGCACTCAGCAAATTGTCCTGCGAAAAGAGACCCTCGATTACCAATTACGTTTATGATACCTATTGCCTTTATCATGTTGAAAAATCTATGTAAGTATGTCGTGCAGAGAACTATAAGATGATTGAAAGTCATACCCAGTCATACCCCGCCAGTTCATATCTCGAGAAAATAAAGTGGGCAGGGCTTTGATTGTTTCAAGCCTGAATTGATACCTACTTTACAAGGTTCATAAAATGACCTACTCAACAAAGTAAATAATTTTTTATTTCTTACGATTTATATCTAGTTCCATCATGGTTTTCTTTCAGACTTTCATTATATCGGTACTTTCTACTTACTGAAAGTAAATTAGTTATAAAAATATTGTACTTACAGTTTTTCACAAAAAACACAAATTCACAACACGTAATTTTGCTGGAGCATCCGATACGCGTAGAGTCGCTTTGAAATTCAATGGCGCACTGGCGATTAGTTGCGACGATCGTACTATCGGGACGCGCTTGATTTTGCATACATTTTTCTATGGAGAATTTACGTAAAACATATCTAGATTTTAGGGCTTTAAAAGGGGAAGTCTTTGTTTGTAAAGGTACAAAAAAAAGTACATGGTTATATTTATTGGTTTTTTCAGTGTTCAAAAAGTGTTTCTTTTTATCAATTTGTGTTGATTTATTGTTTTCGTTTTCGTATTTTTTCTCAATTTTGTGCGTTTGTTGACGTTTATTATAAAACAACTACAGGGTTTTAAGAGTTAAAATTAGCATTAACATAATTTTTGGTCTTTCATTTTAATATATACAAATTATCGTTGTTATTAATCATATGTAAATGGGTTAAATATGAAAAATCGTAACACTCTTTTCGGTGATTTTCACGATCTGGGCCCTTAAAGAGGTGACATAATAACCGCGGTACTACGAAGGCGTGTTGAAATTTTAAGTTGGCATTTTGTACTATTTATTATTAATTTCATGCGATGTCCGTACCCAGAGGGTAAAACGGGAATCCTGTTACTGAGACTTCGCTGTCCGTCCGTCTGTTTTGGGCTGTATCTCATGAACCGTGATAGTTTGAAAGTTGAAATTTTCACAGATGATGTGTAGGTATTTCTGTTGTCTTTACCGGGTGTTATATAAGGGTTTTATCAACCCGAAGGCAGCCCCATCAGCTGGTCGACCAGAACCCGTTTCGATATGTGGCGATCGCCAATGAAAAAAAAAAGTTCATCAAAAAAACATTATTACCGAATAAAATACTCACTTGTTTAAACAACACTAGCTAAAATCAGCTGATTCGGTCATCGATATCAAATAGGTAGTACAAATAATGCACGCCTGTGAAAAGCCTTCCGTCTCTCTCCTGGTAGGAACATTTTGTCTATGTTTTGCATCAAACGATGCCGCACGATGCACTCGGTCGCCCGTTCGGTCGCCGTTTGAAGTTTCCTAGAATTTTATTTAAAATTATTTAGCAACGTCACAGGTCAGTTCAGTTGCATTTAGTGCTTTGTGCAGTGAGGTAGGTAAATAGTTGTTTAGTGTGTTAATTTGTGAGTTGTATCAAGTTGTGTGTGATAGTGATTGTGTTGTGTAGTAATGGCTCTGAGTAACGAAGAGTATTACGAGATGATGCTTTGTGTAGGAGCATCAGAAGGTAATTTGAGCGCTGCCCGGGAGTTGTACCGTGAGCGTTTATACCTAAAAATACTGTGTACGCAGTCGAGTGCGAAACAGAGCAAGAAATGAAATTACGGATTGAAGCCACATTTAGCACTATTACACAAGAAATGCTACGAGCTGTGCTGAGCAATATGCACCGGTGAGTATCTTCGTACACTGGACGGGAAGGCGGTCATTTTGAACCTTTCCTGTAAACAGGTAAGATTTTTCTAAAATTAGGGTTTAAAAAACAGAGATTTTACTATCACTTGCACGTGGTGTACCTGTGGAACCACAGACGAGGTTCTGGGGAAACATAACTATGTATAATATTTTAACAGTTGCTTCTCAATATGTTTACGACAACATCTTATATGTACGGAAGAACATAGATCTATTCAAAAAAAATTCCGATAACCATAATTTTAATACAAGAAATAAAAATAAATTGGCAATGACAAAAATTAGACTTCATAAAGTTGGTAATTCGTTTGTTGGCAAATGTATAAAAATTTATAATAAAATTCCTCAGGATTTGGTTGACATGCCTCTTAATAAGTTTAAAATAGTAGTTAAAAAATGTTTGATGATGAAAGGCTACTATAATGTAGACGAATATCTTAATGATAAAAATGCATGGTCACCCTAATCTTCTGTTGTTGGCCACTCGTATAATACAATAGAAACTAATTGTAACAATGTAAACAAAACAATATTAAAAAAGAAAATGGATAATCTACCTGAGTTTCTTGCTGGTCTCTTCTCAGGAGAACCAAATTACCGAACCAGCGAAAGAATCATTTTCTAATGGTTATTTATGTACTTACTTAATTTAGTATTTTTATAATATTACTTGACAAAATTGTAAAATTTTGACATTCATATGTGCTCTTTATGTGCCTAAACTGAATAAATGAAATTGATTCTTGATTCTTTGATTCTATGTGTTGGTCAAAATTTTATTTACATAAACAAAAATAATCCTTTAAGGACGCCCACACCACCGCGACGCCCGCGCCACCGCCAAGGGCATTGTACATACGTACCACGCGTTCATTGTCTAGTAGTAGCTACGTCAAGCCGTAGCGTTGGGACACGTTTGTTTTGATTTGAAATATCTTTTTAAGTTTTTTGATGAACTTTTTTTTCTTCTTTGGCGGTCGCCACATATCGAAACGGGTTCTGGTCGACCAGCTGATGGGGCTGGCTTCGGGTTGATATAACCCTTATGTAACACCCTGTATAACAACAAATACTATAAAAAATAAAATAAAATAAAAATAAAAAATAAAATAACGTTTATTATCTTTGAAATTTTCAGAAAATTATTTAGATTCGTCAGAAGTTGGTGTGACTCTACCGAGGGTTCCAAAATGCAACGAGACTGAGAAGAGCCCTCAAGAAACTCAGCTCGGCTTTTTTCAAAATATTTCATCTTAAATCTAATACAGAGTTATTTAGAAAGGAGCAATTCGTTACGTTGTTACAACCAGGCCGCCTTGTCATCTAAGAAATCATTAATACTATAATAAGCTTTATGGCACAATTTACTTTTTATTAGTTTTTTAAATTTATTGACAGATAAATTTGCTATTTCGGTTGGCAATGTATTGTACATTCGAATAAAGTTCCCCGCAAAAGAATTACTCACTTTATGAAGCCTAAATTTAGGAACAGCCAGTTTATCCTTATTTCTTAAGTTTAGATTATGATTATCACTATTTTTCACAAATTTACTTTTGTTCTTGTGGGTATACAATAAAATTTCATAAATATACTGTGAATACACTGTAAGGATGTTAATATGCTTAAACTTATCTCTTAATGACTCCCGAGACCCCATTCCATAGATAGTCCGGATAGCCCTCTTCTGCAACACAAAGATGCATTCAATATCGGCAGCGTTACCCCACAGTAGTATGCCATATGTCATGATACTGTCGAAGTAGCTGAAGTAGACAAGACGCGCCGTTTTAATGTCTGTAAGTTGTCGGATCTTTTTGACAGCATAGGCTGCTGAACTAAGCCTGGCCGAAATTTTCCCGATATGAGGCCCCCATTGCAATTTGGAGTCTAACGTTATGCCCAGAAAGACAGTGTCATCGACCAATTCTATTATATCATCCCTAACCTTAACACTGGTTTTAACAAGTCTTACATTAGGTAAGGTGAATCTTACACATTTAGTTTTATATTCATTTAATAATAAATTATTAGCACAAAACCAGTGGACTATCCTAGAGAGGGTAATGTTTACATCGTCAAGTTCGCGCTGTCCACGTTTAACTTTAAATATTAAAAAAGTGTCATCAGCAAACAAAGCTACCTCGTGGTCGTCTCTTATGAGGTGAGGGAGATCATTAATATATACTAGAAAAAGAAAAGGTCCCAAAATTGAACCCTGCGGTACCCCCATTGCTACAGGAGAACCAGGTGACTGTTTACCATTGATCACTACTTTCTGGACCCTATCACTTAAGTAAGAATTGACGAAATTCAAGGCCGTCCCCCGGATTCCGTAATGATCAAGTTTCTTAATTAAAGTCTGGTGCTGAACGCAATCGAAGGCCTTAGATAAGTCGCAGAATACACCATAAGCATCATATGACTCATCCCAGGCCCTGTATATACACTCTAATAATTTAATTCCGGCATCAGTGGTGGACCGACCACGAGTGAAACCGAATTGTTTTGTATGTAATAGTTTATTAACGTTAAAGTGATTTTGCATTTGATTAAGCATAATTTTTTCAAAAATTTTACTAAATGTAGGTAGTACAGAAATGGGACGGAAATTGGACGGATCTGAAGTACTACCCGATTTAAACAGGGGAATTAATTTACTAGATTTCATTAAATCAGGGAACACACCACTATCAACACAATTATTAAATATTAATACTAGTTCAGGAGCAACCATTTCAATAAAAGAATTTACTAAATACACAGAGATGCCCCAGAGGTCAGCTGTTTTCTTGATATTTAAAGATTTAAAAGTTTTTAAGATAGTGTTTATGTTAACTTTACTGAATTTAAATATAACGTTACAACAAGGAACGTTTGCTTTTAACAAAGATTCTGCAATGGGGGTTGAAGAGCCTAGGGTTTTTGTCAAATCTACAGGAATTCGGGAGAAAAAATTTTCAAATTCGTTAGCGACCTCGAAGTCTGATGTAGTTATTTTACCATTTATATTAAGTTTAAAATGATTATCATTTAATTTTTGTTGACCTCTTTCCGCGTTTATAATTTTCCAAGTAGATTTAACTTTGTCTGCACTATTGAGAATTTTATCACTTATATATTTTGATTTAGCTGCTAAACAATCTGCTTTAAACTTTTTTGAATAAGTTTTAACATAATCTAGAAATTCAACTGATCTATTAAGCTGTCTTTCTGAGTATAGTTCATAAAGTTTTTGTCTACTTTTGTGTATACCCTCAGTGGCCCATTCACTGAAAGTAGGACTATCACTAATCATGACCTCCTTAGACTTGAATATGGAGTTGAACTCGTTGTAAAAAGAATCAAAAAATAATTTATACATTACATTTGGATCTAAGCCAGTGTCTAAGAATGGAATTTTATTGCAAAGTCCAACCCTCATTCGTTCCAAGCGGTCACCAGTTATTGGTCTACATAATATTTTACGTTTTATAACTTTTTCTTTAGTGATTTTAAAAGATGCTATTTGCCCACAATGGTCTGAATCTAGCTTTTTTATAATACTTTTACTTTCTGGCAACATATCGCTGTATATATTATCCAGGCAAGTGGCTATTGTATTACAATATCTAGTAGGCTCCAAAAATAAGTTTGTAAGATTGTGTGATTTAAATAAATTTAAAATATTATAACTCATAGGCGTATTAACAAGTAAATCGACATTAAAATCACCACATACTATTAGGTACTTATTAGTTTTTCCAAGTTTACATAGAACTTTGTCAATAAGTTCCTCAAATTCGCAAAAGGGTGAGGTTCCAAATTTATACACGCATACTACTATGAATTGCTCCATTTCCACGCACGACAGTTCGACTTTACACTCTAGAGAAAGAGACACAATATCTTTCCGTTCTTTAAATTTAAGTTGTTTATTTAATAAAATCAAAGATCCCCCCCGTACTGTGGTCACCCTGCAGAATGCACTACCAACCCGGTGATTACTGAAATTGAACATGAGCTCATACGACTTACGCATATGTTCTGTCATACAAAAAATATCAATATTGTCTGAATTCATTAACAGTTCCAACTCTAACTCTTTGCCATGTGTTAAACAACCAATATTTTGATGCCCTATGTTGATATAATTTACATTTTTTGATTTGGTTTGATTTGGAGGGCATTTTTTAACATAATTAATATTTGTAACTAAATTTAATTCAATTAATTGACTATGTCTGCTAAAGGGTAATATTGCCTCTGTTGTCGTAGAACTTAATTTAAATTACTTGGAACAGATTCCAAAGTCTTAACACTAAATCTACATTGCTCAATAAAAGCAGTTTTGTCAGCCAAGTTCTTGGCTGAAGTGTAAAAATAATTGAATAGCAAACTTGCTATTTGTCTCTTATAATGCTTTGGTAGAAAATACCTACCTTTGTTTACATAAACAATATGTTTGTTATTGTTAAAGTTACTGTCAGAAGTTGACAAATTGTATTTATATACAGTTCTCTTAAAAACAGAATTAAAGTCAATTACATGGAATTTATTATTATATTGGCTAGTTAAATTGAGTTGTAAATTTATCTTATATCTAAGAGAATTTTCCACGTCTGGCACACCTTTTATGTATGGTAATGTAAACATTACTACATGTTCAACATTTAAGTTTTGCATTTTGTCAAAGTATAGGGATAGTTCATTTTTGTTAATTTTACCCCTGTTTGAGCAGAAAATAATTATTTTACTGTTTGAGTCAAAATTATATTCTAATATCTTTTGCATAATTTCATTTAAAGATGCACCTGGATAACAGTTATTAATAATTGAATAACAATTTGAATTAAATTGTTGTATCAGAAAAGAACTAAAATCAGTTCCAATATCATCACTAAATAAAACTAGTTTAGTATATCCAGTATGACTATTACTTTTTACACTGTCACACAATTCATACACTAATGAAGTAGAAGGTGAGCAAGTTGTAAGGGAAGCCTGGTTCTCCAATGATTGAGAAGGACTTGTGCAATTGATATTGCATGAGTGGTTATTTATGAAGGTATTAAGGCGCTCAGTATTATAATTAGATGTTTTGAGTACCTTATCTATACTTGATGAACACTTATTAAAGTCTTTTAGAGACCATTCATATTTCTTAGTTACATACTCTAATTCAAATTGCAAATTTTTTATTTGTGACTCTAAGCGTTGTGTGTCAGTGTAATATTTTAAATGACTTTGTTTAAGTTCTAACATAGATAATTTAGCTTGTTCTCTTAATTTTAAACTAGAGTTAACATTTTTACACTTTTTGATTAAGATTCTATGATATTTTAATTGTTTCTTTGATTTTAAAATGAATTTCTTTATTTTTAGGTATTTTTTTAGTTTATTCCTGCTGCAAAAATAAACTGGCTTGTCCAGTTGGTATGAACTGTCATTGGTAAGATCTATAGTAGACAAGTCCAGGTTTGGAACTGTTGCAGAAGGAACAAACTGCGGAGTACCACTCATTAGCTCGTTATAAAGGTTATCCGTTTGTTGGACTACGACTTGCTTGGCAGCTGACTCCAAGTGTAAGATGTGCCCCTGGGCATCCCGTAGCTCCTGTTCCAGCAAGGTAGTCCTCCTCAAGGTCCCTTCATACTCATCACTGCACTCTTGAAACCTATCTACTATTGATTGAAGGTGGTTCCGCTGCATTACAATTTCATCATAACTAATATGAAGCCTAGCTAGTTCAGATTTTAGTTTTTTACTATCGTCTAAAGCACCTATCAACAAGTTTTCATTTTCTTCTCGTTCTTTTTCTAATTGTAAACAGAGCTCTGTTTTAGATTTAAGTTCCTGCAACACCAGCTGAAGTTTGGGCTCCTCCTGCTGGCGGGATAAGGCTCTACGGCTACGGGTATTCATATTCTCGACAAATAAGTGCAATTAAACGCAATTTAGAAAATACAAGTAGGTAGTTCGAGGTTATGTTAGGTACCGGTAAATTAAAATCAAAACTTTTCTGTACTTACGAAAATAGATCGCCTGTTTTCAATGTTGAGAATATGAATAAACACGTATAATAAAATAATTTGACCTATTATAGGAGAAACATTATGTATTTACGTGAAATAACATTGAACAATACGGTCAGCTGATTCGTCACTTTTTAGCTTATTTTTACACTAATATACACAAAATTCTTTGAAATGATTATTTTTGCACTACTATTGTGATGATATTGAAGTTATCTGATGTAATTTGTATTTATTTCACTAATAAATTTATAGGAGCTAAAATTTTACGACTGTTCAATAGTGTTGCCAGACCTGTTCAATAGTGTTGCCAGACTAAAACATAATATAATAAATATTTAAGGGGGCTCCCATACAAACAAACGTGATTATTTTACTGATTCGGTACGGAACCCTTTGTGCGCCAGTTAGTTCGATATTATGCTTGTTTAGAAGATGGTTTATTAGCAGACAGCAAGAAATCCTAATCTGTAGGGAGGTCAACTCAAAGCGGCCACATTGACTTTAAGTTGAAAAAAACAACTTTAAAATGATACATATTTCAAAATAATTGTACACTAATAGTTAAACAATTTATTTAATTTTTGAAATTTGCTTATTGAAATATCGCAATCGCAGTACACTTGGAGTTCTTCTTCTTGCTCTTGAGTAAACACTAATGTAAATAATCATCGTATCCTCATTTTAACATGCCTGGATAGCTTTTCTTTGGTAGGTAATTGTTGAACATCTACTAAACAAAATAATTTATTAACATTATATATCGAACATACCCTCAGGGGCCAGCTGACCGCTTTGCTTTTATCGCCCATTTTTACATGGATATTTTTGTATAACACAGCGAGAGATGAGAAGCAAAAGTAAACCATAATAATATCTTACAAAGGCAAGTCACTTATATGGATTTTAAAACAAACTAGGTTACCGGCTACTGTCAAGCAGACGTCTATGAAGTTTCACAAAACAGAAGATAGAAGCCAAGTAGGCATACCTTACTTACTTACTCCACCATGCTCGTATGGTGATGTACCTACTATACACTAAAGCTTGCTCAGAATGACGTTGTAGGTGTAAATTGCCGTAAAGTTAGGTAGTTAGGTATTGTTCTTCTGAGATCTTGTTTTTGAAGTGTTTCAATGTAATATGGTGCCCGGTGCACCTATTGGAACGCCAACCCTACTTAAGTACTTGTTTTTTCGGATACACATAGTCGATCCGCGTTAATAGTGTCTTATCGTTGTCACTCATCTGATGAGGCTCTGGCATCCATAAATGTGCCCAATACGTGGCAACAGGCTCTATTACGTGGGACCAACAGTACAATTTGCGAAATGTCCAAGCTTTTTCAAGCTAATAGGTACATATTTTATTAGGTCAAACAGTTCCACCAGAGCAGGATAAATGAAAAACAAACGTTTAGGTACATTCAAAATATATTTCTGTACCATCACAATTTCAGATTTTCGTTATTTTCCTTACATAAACTTTTAATAAAGACTTTAGAAATTAATGCTCATTATAGTCTAGAAATGATAGTAAAGAACTTTGGTAGAAATGTATAGAAACCAGAATAAAAAGGAAAGATACGGGTAGTCAGTAAATATAGATAGATTAGAAGAAGAAAGAAGGAGAAGAAAGAAAGAGAAGAAAGTAGGAAAAGAAAGAAAAGAAAGAAAAACGAAGGAAAGTAGAGGACAGAATAAGTTTTAAAATGGATAAAGATAGTATAGAGAAAGGATTAAGAAAGAGTAGATATAAATAAAAAGATACAAGAAAAACACTACTTAGGTATACTACACTAAACACTTGTAATCTGTACCTACCTATTTAAAAAACAGTTATTTAAGAACAAAATGAATTTCGGGGGATATTCATTTTCCTGATGAAGAATCAAACTCTTAATTCGACTCATCCAATTTAAAAACAGTTGTGAGTTGACCGTTTGATCTGTGACCTTGACTAATTCCTACATTAAAGTTATCTACTTTAATGTTTTCATTTTAAATCAGTTTTCAGTCTTACCTGAAAACTTTAACCATTTAATTTAAATTGTTAAAGTTGTCATTTTATTACCATACTATCATATCATTCGCTCAACTCTTTTTTTTTATATTTCTACTGTTTTTTTTAAATTAATATTCATTGTGTCTGTACTTCAAATAAACACTTATTTGAAGTAGCTTTAGACATTAATGTGCTAAGTTATTGTTCGTAACGGTAATACTGTTGTGGATTTGGCTGTGGCCTTGGCTGCTGTGCGTGGGCAACAGGACCGGCGGCGTGGGCGACAGGTTGGGCTTGATATTGTTGCTGGTGCTGTGGCTTAGGTGTTGGGATCTTGACCACAATGTCAGTTGGCTGTCTTGATACCTGCGGAGATCATAATTTAGTACATAAAATATCATGACACATTCAGTATAATCCCTTTCGGCCTACATTTCGAAGCTTGATGTTAGGTTTTCTATTTTCACGTTGCCATTTTTTGTGTTATTCTGGTGTTGCATCCAGGTAATCCACTGACAGTCTCTAAAATTTCGACATTTAAAACAGTTAAATATCAACTGGAAATTATGGAAGCCATCACGTACAATTTGACAAAAGATCTGGGATGAACGCGGGTGAACTTGTTCCGTTATTGGAACAGTAGAAAGTAATAGGTACGTTTACGTGATAAATCAGTTTTAAATGACAGAATATTGCTATCAGTCTACATAGAAAGTACAAAATAGACTGACTTTCCCTTTCATACTTATAACATGGAGCTACACGGGTCGAATGCCACAGAGACCTAATTCGTTGCTCTATGACTCAGACATAAGCTTCGATAACATTTTTCTTATCTACGATTCTAGAACACACAACTATAATAAGATAACTATAACTTACTCCAATAATGTATGTCTGGCAGGGGCTAGGTTTAGTATCAGGGAATAAATTATGTTTTATGAACGTATTTGAGGTCTTATTTTGTTTCACACTACTCTAACTCCATTCTCACTGATCGTTCTTGTCTTTTGCACATGCTTTGCGAAATTTTTAACTTTTTTAACTTGACGTAGGTGTCTGACCGTCATGGGCTCTTACTCTATCACCTTCACAAAAAAATACGAAATCACTCGCAAACTGGACCTTCATGTTTTGAAGAGTTTGAAACTTAAAAGCTTACCTCAGCCTTGAAACCTTCTTTAGGGTCAGCGGTGTATGTGACAGTTCTGATGAAGCCATCACTATCAACCACCGAGTAGGATCCCTTGATGACGTCACCGTCTCTTTGTTCCTTGCGGTTCTGGTAGTTGGTGTATTGGTCATCGTTCACGTCAAAGCCAAACTGGTAGGAAGGGTTAGGCTGAAAGAGAGTTACCAATTTCGTTAATAACACTTTTGTAGTGTTCAATTTTATTGGTATGTTTGATGTGCAACTACTTAGTGGACCGAGGTTGACTATAATTAATAATTTAGGAAAACTGGACAGCCAGCCATCATAATTTCAACGTTTTCGAAGCATTTCAAATCAGTCTATTTTAGAAAATTTTACTCTAATGTCGCCGGTTATCCCGCGATATTCTGATGCCTTTTTGCTATAATAATAGCCGGAAAAAACCCCAAAAACAAAACGTTATGGTAACACAAAATTGCAAAAGAATGGCAAAAGAAAATTGTTATCAAAGAAAGTTATTATTTCCCTTAACTATTATAAACCAATCAGTGTTGTATCTCGTTTACCGAGTGCTAAGTGAAAGTTGCATCCGTGTCTCTCGGTCCATTCGATTCGTCTCTATTTATTGCTTGTTCGTGTCAGCTGAATGTTGTGACCACGAGGAAGTATGGTTAACCGGCTTGGATTAATTCCGGATCATTAAACTATGTAACCGTCTACAGTCTGTCATCATGAGATACGAGATACCTACTATATTTTAAGATATGCGACATGTAAAATGATTTATATTCACGGAAATGAAATGTATTCTAAGATGGTACTGAATAATTGACCGAGCAAGCGAAGCGATTACATTTCGAGATCATACTGCACAGTTTTGCTTTCGTTTGTCTCTGTGTGTTTCGGGCTAGCGGCCACATTTTTATCCGATCCCCACAAAATCTGGCACACGTGTTCCTTAATTTTTAAATTCTTTCATTGTGAGATTTTTTGATTGGGTCGGAAATGGGGACAAAGTCTAGTAGTAGTCCCGTTTAGATTGAGGTTAATTATCTTAATTTTTTTTTAAATACACATAATAATTTATTCAATTCATCAATGTCAACTTACAATAAAAAGTATGTTTACAATAAAAAATATGTTCTATTAAAATCTATGATGTAGTCTGTATCAGTGCTGGATCCTATTCAATCAAAGTAAGTAGGTTATCTTAATAAAATCAGCTCCAATCGGTTGAAGATCTGCTACAAAAATTAGTAGTAACATTCCATCCGAACAAATTCATAAGTAAGTAACAAGATTTGCTGGTTCAGCTAAATAGTCTACAACCATTTTCAAACTGTTTACAAATAGGTAGGTCACCATTACTGAGGCAGTCGGGTAAAAAGATTTGTATAAGCCAAAGACGCATTGTCATTCTGCACTGATTTTGCTTTTATGTGGGTAATACACTTACGTCATAGTCCTCAGGTTGGCGTTGTTCCTGTTGCCTGTGTGGCGCTGCTTGCTGTGGCTGATACTGTTGTCTGTACTGTGGCTGTTGCGGTGCTTCATACTGTTGTTCCTGGGCATGATGCTGCTGTGGCTGGGCATGGTACTGTTGTGGCTGGGCTTGATACTGTTGTGGCTGGGCTTGATACTGCTGAGGCTGATATTGGACTTCATTTTGTGATGCAGTGAACAAATGTTGCTGCGCCTGATAAATTAGAAGAAATACATTGAATTAACATTGCATGCATATCATCACACTTGTTACAATGCTGTCCACAATAAATCTCGGCTTGGCTGCTTCTGTCTCAGGTACCACAATTTCAGGTTTGACTCCGGAATGAAAACGCGATTTCGCAAATATTTGTTATGACGTTTTGGTCCGTTTCAAGCAGAGAAAATATATTAAAAAAAAAACTGTTTATTTGTTGCTTACTTTGAATCTAGACTTCTGAGGAAAGGCCTCCCTCAACTCCTTCCAGGTGCGCTCTTTTGTGCTACCTCAAACCAGATGTTGTGGTTATGGCAGGCCTTCAGATGTTTGCGCCATCAGTCAGGGCCGACTCGGGTAGCCCCTCGCATAACGGTAATACGCATACCTACTGCTTACGTAGTCACATCTCAGAAAAAAATGTATTTAGTTAAATTTACTTACGGGTCTGGGTTGTGCGTGTTGTGATCTAGAAATAAGTTGTGCTTGCGCAGACGCGGCGTTTTGTTGTTCAGCTAAGTATTGTCTTAGTAGGTGCGGAGGTATACCAGGTGCCTGCGGACAAGTTTGCTCCTTTAGTATATTATATACTCGTAGTATTCTTTAAAGTTTCCATAACCCAAAGGGTAACAAAGCGACTCTATTATTAAGAATCCACTGTCTGTTTTGAGGGTTAAAATAGTCGAAATTTTCACAATAAAAAAAAAATAAACGTGCTTTTTTACGTGTTTTACTCGATATAAAAACAAAGTGGTGTGAAGTGTTGTATATGTAATGACACGGACAAAATCAATAAGATGCTAGGGACCCTTTCAACACCTCCAAAAAGACCCAACGTATCCAGAAACTACAATGGGTTGGCCCTATATTACGTGGGAGTAAATTAGGCCCAATAAACTCCTCTGTCAATTCTTTGGGGATAAAAAAACGTGATTTAGTGTCATGTATAAATTAATTAATATTATATCCAAACTAAATAACTGTCAGTTGGATTAACAACATCTCCAACTCAATTAAATGATCGCAAAACCTAATTTCACGGTTTAATTGGTCAGTATCTGTCATTGGTCAAAACAAGTAGCACTTAATAAGACCAATTAATTACATAACAGCCGATCCAATTATGATCTCGTTCAGAAACGCGCCACTGACGTTACGAAACGTCATAATGAAGTGTGGTAACATTCTTACGTCATAATAGTCCAAGGGTTTAAAACCGTGCGTGTTGTAAAAAAAGTGTACGTTTTCCGCTCTATTTGCTAAAAATTATCGTCCCGTTAGTACATTATATAATGTAATGTTAACTTTTAATAATTATAAAAAAAATGTTTGCCCGATCTTGTAGATTGATTGCCTGCAGACTGTTATAAAAACCTCGAAAGTAACAAAGTTATCAGGCCCGTTATAGTTTTTAAGTTTTAGATTGTATTCGCCGTTTAGATTGTAGAGGGGGGGTTGACACTATGTTTTAAAAATGCGCTTTAAAGTTAAATATCTCGCAAACGAACACCTAGATCAAAAAATTGTCTTAGCAACCTCCCAATATAACAAATACCTATCTAATGATACCCAACACGAGGGGGCTGACGCAAGAAAAAAAACCCCACTTTATTTGTGGGGGAGGTAGAACAGAATTTTTTTTTTCATGATTTTATTGTAGCACTTTGTCGGAATAGTAAATACACATACCCGTGCAAAATTTCATCTTTCTTAGCACTAACCGTTTGGGAGGAAAGCCGGGGCGGGGCGGACGGACGGCCATGACGAAACTATAAGGGTTCCGAGACTTTTATTACGGAACCCTAAAAATGATAATTCTTATATGGCAATGAATTTTAACCATTCAAATTGTGATTAAGTCTATTCGACTTAATTACTGCTGAATTTAATTGATAAAAATATTTTACTACAGTCTTGACCATCAAACATTTCGTTCATATTTACATATTTTCATTATGTAGGTATATAATCACGCTTACCTATATCCCCGAGGGGCTAAGCAGAGGTACAATACATAGCGAAATTTTGTTGGTAACGGCAACAGGCTTGCATCCTTTGACGTGGGTAGGTAATAGGGGGATGCAATCGTTTTGCCGCTATCGGCCATCTTATACAATAAAATCAATAGTTAGTTCCGGACTTAGGACTATCCGGTTATTTCCGGAAATAGCCGGTAAGTCCGATATTCGACCAGCCAGGACTATAAATATCTATAGGCTCTGCATTTTCAGCAACAAAATTAATTATTGTATTAATTAATAAACCTATTAAAATACTAGTGTAACGCCCAATGGTCGTACAGTTAGACCTCGCGAATATAAAAAACTTTTTTGGGATTTTGGTTTTAATTCAAGGAACATTTGTACCAAATTTCACGGAGTCCGAATAAAAAAGGGGGCTGCTAGCCCGGAACATACATACAGACAGACAGACGGACTAAAGCAAAATTTTCCTTTATCAAATGTGAACGATTTGCTAAAAATAATACCAAGAAACGAGACATTTTCGACGACTTTGACTTTGTAGATCTGAGATAATTTAATGCTGTAACGTCACAATTGGTTGAAGGAGTAAGGCTACACAACAGCGAAGGCCGAAATGAAATGATTTTCATGAGTATGCTCGACAGTGTGTAAGTATAGGCCCATAACTTTACGTGTAAAAAATTTTCGCCATCGCCCATGGGTTGTGGAGGTCAGGTGGCAGTCGCTTCACGGAAAATATCGAAGTTCAGCCGAATCACAGTTAGACTGGAAAGCCGACCCCAACTGAGTTGGGAAAAGGTTCGGTGAATGATGAGTAGATTTCTGTCGAGACTTATAGAAAGTCTCAAACACCATGCTTCCCTGATGGTAAGCTTACGAAGAAATCAGTCTGCGGCTATTATTCAGTAGCCACCAAAAACAAAATGAATGCACTCATTTTCACAGCCAAAGGTTCTGTACCCTCTGAGCTGGTCAAGAGGTATTCTCTTAGCATAGTACATCGTACACAACTGCTTACCCATTGCTTTTAATGTTTCATTATTTTTATAAATGATTTAAAACTAGCGATCGCCTCGGCTTCGCCCGCTTAACAAATTAATAATATTTATACTAAAAACTTCCTCCTGAATCACTATCTATTAAAAAAACTGCACCAAAATTAATTTCATTAATTCAAGGTTATTCAAAAACTCGCATAGACTCATTAAAATAATCTATTCCAAAACAATACTTTGGTATTCCAAACTGTAACCTCAAATGCTTTAACGTTGCTAATTTGTATGAAAAGGCTTGTTGCCAAATAAAACAAAGAAGTGACCTACATTCTTCAGATGTTCCAATGACATACGAAATACTCAGCATGTCACCCTAACATGTCATTGTTCAGTCTGTAGACTGTTTGTCTATTATATTGATGCAATCTAGAGAACAATAGGTCTGATTCTGTGAGGTTACGCGCTGTTATCAGGTTAATAGCTTATAATGCTCATGAATAATGAAAGCGCTCTGAGCTATTATAACTATTATGTTGTGTAGCTTATAAAAGTTGCTTTTTAATAATTAGGTTCTACTTATTGATGCTGTGTATTTTAAAAGGTAGAACTATGGTATTCCCTATTCTAGAGACAGACAGACATAATATCGCGCCATATACCCGAAGGGCTAGGCAGACGTACTTAATAGAAGGCAAGTCTATTGCCGTTAACAGGCACTATAGAAAATCCATAACCACTCTGTAATTATCACTAAAATTCCAAAAAAAAAACAGGATTATAAACTCTGCAGTCCGAGCGATCTACCTCCATAATTATTCTAAATACCTATATACTTATTTCATGAAAAGGCAGGCAGTAGTCTAGATTTTGACGCTTACTTGGATGGATTACGAATCAGTGAAAACCAGCGTATGATGTAGTGTACAAATAACTACTTACGATTAACTTCAAAATGTCTTAATATCTACTATGTATAATAATATAACATTACGAGGAATACAGAGCCGGTCTGTTACATATTCAGGACCTTAGCAGATTATTACAAATTTAATATGACCACCGAAACCAACTGTCTTTCCCTTTTGTAGTGGAGACATAATTTGATATTGTTCTTTCTACCTTTTTTCTTCAATAACGTATGTCCAATAACGTTTTCTAAAGATATTCCTTTAAAAATGAACATTCGGTACTAAACTTTTTAAAAACTAAACCCTCTTTTGATAAAAATAGACATATAAAAACTAACTTGTTCTGATTGGTATTGATGTTGAGGCACGGGAATCGCCATTGCACACCCCAATATCACCAACGTAACACAACGACGTAACATGTTGCACACACTAAAAGTACTTATAAAGAATAATTCAAACCACAGTACACTCGCGACTACTACACGTATGGTTAGGAGCGTGTATACTCTCTCTATATATAGAGGCACCCCTTCTAGCTTGTAGGTGGTGAAGGCGGGAGTAAACCATTTGCCGGTGTGTGTGTTCGAAAATTAAATTGGAGCATCAGCTTCAGGACATTCAGCTTTCAAAATTTAAAGATTCAAATTTTTAATTAGTGGTACGACGACGAGTATCTTAAGCATCCTGGAGACTTATAGCACTATTGTCTCCGACTAATGACATCACAGAACATTTCGGTCAGTGATCAAAGTAACAAATTGAAATTTTGACTTTATTATATTTTAACGCTAGGCAGAATGGCATAGATAGAATTTGAGTGCGATATTGACTGGTGCATGTCCGTTCGTCCCACAACTTTGTCCCATTGGTGGGACGAAATGGAAGAGCTTTTCATTATCACAGAATAGGGAATTGTACTTACATAGACTTATTGTTAGCAAACTGTAATTGCTAACCTAAAAACTATTGAACCAATATTATTCAATTCAATTCAAATTAATTAATTGAGAGAACTGATTAATTGAGATTAACTGAGAATGTCTGAGAACTATTTTGATGGAGGCCACGGATTCCCACCGTGTTTAATATCCTGACTGTTCGACACCGTTTTGATTTAGAAATTATCAGATATTTAGAACAAATCTTGAGAGCAAATTATTCACACCAATAATTAATTTTAATTAACATTACGAGTACACGGCCAATTATTTAATCAGTTTCATAATTATTTAACTAATGTTTGTAACACTGACATAATTTATATTAATCACTATTATATAAAAGACAGTTAAAACAAAGTTAATTAAATTCGTAACATGTTGTATTTGTTTTTGGTTAGAAAACAATTTAATAAGTGTTTTTTTTTCTAATTAGTTGTTCGGTATAATATTGTTGTCTATTATGACAAGTGTTTTACATTTAAATAAACAGATAGGGACTGTTGAATAATTTACCTAAGGGTATTTTCCTGGAGTGTTCACCAGAGGGCCTCGGCAACGGACGTGGGAGCGGACGCGGCTTTGGGCCGCGGATTAAAAAATAAAAAAGGGTATTATTTTAGAGGGCAGCTTATAAAAACATAAAAAAAAGTAGATCTGTCACCGAATTTGAATCACCAAATAATGTTAAAACGATAACCTGAATATTAAATAAAAAAATCCGGCCAAGTGCGAGTCGGACTCGCACACAAAGGGTTCCGTACCAAAAAGAATAAATATCACGTTTGTTGTATGGGAGCCCATTAAATATTTATTGTTTTTTAGTATTTGTTGTTATAGAGGCAACAGAAATACATCGTTTGTGAAAATTTCAACTTTCTAACTATCACGGTTCATGAGATTCAGCGCAACACAGACGGACGGAAGGACAGCGAAGTCTCAGTAACAGGGTTCCCGTTTTAACGTTTGGGTTTGGAACCCTATTACAAAAATAATATCAGTCACCAAAAAATATATTGGGTGTCAAATTAATAAAATTATCACTAGGACTGAGTCCCCAGATAATAAAAAGTAACCACGAAGGCTAAAGGCAATCATATTCTTATATTAATTATATATCACTACATAGTATAAAACAATATCGCTTCCGCTGTTTGTTATATGTGTGCTTAGAGCTTTAAAACTACCTACGCAACGGATTTTGATGCGGTTTTCTTTTAATAGATAGTGATTCAACAGGAAGGTTTATATGTATAATACATGATAATTTTAGAGGTTTCTAATGTAATGTCGTAAATAAACACATTTTTTTTGCGCTTTCATTGCAAACGCTGACGAAACCCTACGAGACAGATCAAAATAATGTACTACAGTATTGTAAACCATAGAAAGGTCTACAAAAAAGTCCGCGATAGCATATGCCCATCTCTTAAGTATAACTCACAGTAACCATTTTTATCATTTATAAATGACAAAAATATAATGTGTCATTTTTAACAATGTCTATTTTTAACAATGCTGTATTATTCCTTATCTAATTGAATACTTTACATACGTTGTGCACTTAACGTAGACCAAAATTGCTATTGTAACCATATAATTTGGACGAATGACTTAAGAGACATCTCGTGATGAAAACTAAATACCAGCGCGGCGACGCGGCCGGGCGGTGGCCAATGACGCCAGTGAACATACAGCGATTTTAAGCAGCAATACAGCAAAAATCCTTATCTAATAAAGTACCTTAAATACATTTTGCATTTACTTTCACACCTCGGAGTCTAGGGTCCACTTATCCTTAACTGCGGATTTGGCAAAACTTCGACATTTTCTGTGAAGAGACATTTGACCTCCACAACCAATTGGCGATATCGAAGTATTACAGTTAGACCAGTATTTTTAGATTTCTTCGGGGTTCAACTACCCGTAACGACTGACATAGATTTTTGTATGACAACTGGGACCACCGTATTAACGTGCACTCTAAGGCGCGCACATCATCATTATCGAGTCTTTTCCCAACTCAGTTGGGGTCAGCTTTCCAGTCTAACTACGATTCGGCTGAACTTCGATATTTTCCGTGAAGCGACTGCCATCTGACGTTCACAACCCATGGGCGATATCGAAGTTCTGTAGTTAGACCGGTCGGATTTTTGATTTAGGGCTCCAACTACCCCTAACGACTGCCATAGATGTTTGTATGACAACCGGGACCGACTGCGTAACGTGCTCAGGGGTTTCAGTGTATTAAGAAATGGTCACCCATCCTAAGACCAGTCTGAGTCGATGTTGCTTAACCTTTGCAATGTGTTAACATTGTCGGTTACCACTAGACCACGAGCCACCAATGCAAATAGCATACAAATATTTGCATTGGGATATTTAAATTTATAGACTGACATGCTACATAAGTACTCGTAGTCTATATTGCACCCGTGCGAAGCCGGGGCGGGTCGCTAGTAATTCATATAACCAGATACACGTACCAAAAACCGCATGGTATTACTCGATTTGATTCCGTATCTTACCTAAGTCTGTGCACATACGTAGTTATTTATTGAGGAGATAGAAGCCCTATTAGATACCTAATATAACTTACTTAAGTATTCTGTGGTCGTTTAAAAACGTACTTCAACGTGTTCTGGGGATAATGTAATTAGTGTGTTCGTTAATAGGTACTACGAGTAATAATATTAATTAACTAGTGGTCACCTTATGGTGAAACAGTAGATTTCCCCAAATAAAAAAACGTTATTTGACCATATTTACCCCATTTTCCCCTCAATCCAAAAATGCTCAAGTCAAAAAAAGTGTATTAAATCAAGGAACACTTGTGCCAAGTTTCGTAAAGATCGGATAAAAACTGTGGCTGCTAGCCCGGAACACACAGACAGACAGACAGACGTACGAAAGCAAAATTGTCCAATCTCGAAATGTAGACGCTTTTCTCGGTCAATAAAGAGGTATTGGGCTCGTAGCTTGTGGTGGGTAACCGAGTAGGTTAAAACATTGCAAAGGTTAAGCAACATCTAGCCCGGCCAGTCTTAGGGTGGGTGACCATTTCTTAAGACATTGAGACGCCTCCGTGCCTCCTTCCTGGTTGTCATTCGAACATATATGGCAGTCGTTACGGGTATTTGGAGCCCTAAAACAAAATCCAACTGGTCTAACTACAGAACTTTGGTATCACCCATGGGTGGAGGTCAAATGGCAGTCGCTTCACGGGAAGGCTCAAAAGCCCTCTCGACTAAGTATTAAGCTCAACTGAGTTGGTAAAAGGCTCGGTGGATGATGAAAGAAATTATCGTATCTGCCAAATAATATTATATTTGGCCGACCCTTGAGCACACGAATGTCAGAATATAGTAGAACCACTGTCACTGTACAGTAAATAATTCCTATGACTGATTTCCTAGGCTAAATAAATCCTACTAACACTAAATATTGAGATCCCGCTGTACTGTAAACTCTAGCCTTGATCATTCGTGTAATGCCAATGCACTCTTCGTAATCAGAATCAGTTGCTCAATATCATTGCATTCACTTAGTCTAGTCATACAATTTACACGTGGCCAACAAATATAATTAGCAAATTGATTTGATTCTATAGAAAACTTAAAATCCAATGATTTTAATTTTTTTTTTTTGCTACATGACACTGACTTCTACAGCTTAAAGCCAAACTGACCATTACACCTGTTGTATTACCTACATTAAAGCCGACGAAGTGCGTGTCATGCCACGCATAAGATAGGATTCCATAGTTACCCATAAAAGCCTCTATAACTCCTGAACTAATACCATCCGTTATAGTTTTCATTCAAAGTTCATTATATAGACTACCATCACGAATTTAAAAGGGGGGGGGGGGGGGGGGGGTAAGACGTAATGGCCTGTGAAAAATCTATATATTTTATTATTTAGTGATCATTTTGATCATCTATTTTTACAGCGTAGACCAAGGCCGAGCGGGGCTTCCCCACTTTGTTTATGGCAGCATAAAGTCAGCTGACTTTCTGATCAATGACAATAACAGAATAATAGATATAGATAGTAGACTCTGACTGAGTTATGGAATTACTCGGCCACCGATCATATTTCGACCCACAGTTAAAATCTCCTACGTTATTAGCTTTACTCACTGATCATTGGCAAGTTGCTGCAAGTGCAAGCAGAGGCCATTACATTTTTTATTTCGTGCATGTCTCATAACCTGATACGGATATCAGATATTATTATTAGAAGCATTGTAAATTGTATTGTGAAATGATTGCTGGCGATTGTTGAAGGCTCCCGACTACCAATTTGGACTTCACATTATTTAGCTAAATTTAAATTTAAGTAACAAATCAAATAGTAATACGACTCGAGGCTCCGGAAAGAGACCAGTTTTGAAACAGCTTTTTGTAATTGAAAAGGTTTTTACACTTACTTAACTCTTTCGTAAAACTTCTTCATTACTCTTTAGTGTATATTTTATGACTCTATTACAGGCGTCTATTACAAAATAGTTCACTGATCAATCGAACGCTGTCGTTTCAATCACAGATTAACCTTTGATCACACTCAATGCATCACACAAATTACCCCTTTTTGAAAATAATATTTTTCTAAGCAATGAAGTTTGCCAACTTTCTTCAAATAAATTTACTTGAGCTGGACTCGAACCAGCGACTGCGACAGCGAATTTCGCTTTCCAGTTCTTAGTCTCGTTGAGTCTCGGCTAGTAAGCAGAACGTTATTCCTAGGAAGGGAACAGTCACTGATTTGAGTCCAGTCTAAAGAACTATCGTATCGTAATATAAGCGGTGTTAGCTAATAATAATTAAATAAGATTACATTGTGATAGTTTTATAGCACAAATTACATAGACTTTCAAACGGGAACTACAATAAGCAAATCAAAAGCATGTCCAAACTCCAATGCGATAACGTCATCCCTTCAAGCAACAACCGAATCGTTCCCTACTTAGGGAGATAACACGTGTATTGCCATAATCTTTGTGGCCCATCTAGTGTTACGATACTCGTTAGCGTATAGAAAGTTATACATGAATGCATTGTAAGTAATTGTAAAAGTGATGTAGACAAGGAAACATTAAAGTACTTACATCAGAATGCAGATTAAATTTGATTATCTACTTACTATCCTCTTATTCGAAAATTTCCTTTGTTGTGCTACACGTGACTTGTGGATCAAAGAGCTTTTTTAGGGTTCAGTACCGCAAAAGAAAAACACGGAACCCTATCACTTGGTTGTTCGTCTGTCTGTCAAGAACCTTTTTCTCATTCTTTGGAATTACCAATCTTCTTCACCACCGACACCAACCGGCAAACTGCTCCGACACCAACCAGCAAACGGCTCAAATACGTCACTCTCTACGTGACCTTTCAGTTTGTATAAAACACCACAGAAAACATTTAAGTATCTTCAATTATACAATAGCCATAGTTAACAGCAATTACAGAACTGTCTGATAATTCACCATTGCCACTTTCCGTCCAGTCGGAACAGGCTATCTTTATGAGTCGGACAAAAACAGTTATGTTAGGTACCTTGCAAATTGAGTGTATTGCAAATTGATTATGATGGTAAAGAGATTGTTCTTTGTACTTAAGAAAGTATAAGTAATGGTAGCAGGAGGCAATTCCCTACCTCTCTAGCCAAAAGGTTAACTACTACATGAAAATACAAGTCTAGTAAATTCTTTTTATTCCTAGTCTTTAAATCCTGTTAGATAAAATAGTTATGGTACGATTTGCAATTTGTTTTGGAGTTTGTTTTGTCTGTTAATTATGTACCTACAAGTATTTACAATCATTAGGTATTTCTATCAGTTATTTAGTTTGTCATAGCACAAGCAAGTACACTAATGCAATTAAACGAAAACTCCTAGACCAAAATACGAAGACGTTTTGCACCTAAATAACAAGTAAACCACCTTGACATTTGTATAACGAGATTATCTTTAGTTAGCATCACTAACATGAATCTTCACAGTGTAATGACTTACAAACAGTTAGCGAGTTACACACAAATAATTCTGTACGGGTCATTATCATAAAGTGCCGTGGTAGAAGGTGGTTTTAAAGATATCTATTTATAAAGTTATAGGTACGCGATGATGGAGTAGTATAGGGTAAAGATTGTACCCTGTTCAGGAGTAACATTCTGGCAATCGACTAAGGCTACTCTAGTCTAAGACCTCGTAAGATGCCGTAGCTAGTGAAATTCTATAGCATCTGTATCCATGGGAAAGAGGTTTCACCTATGTACGAGTATATATGAATTATGTATCAGTTAACAAACAAGTGCTTTGCCAACTACGATTGGTATCTATTCCTCTGTCTTGAGTCGATACAAAGAGAAACAAGCAAGGACAGGAGTTTAAACCCCTGACCTTGGTTGTGGTTTTATCCAGATACGACCTTTTTTTTAAATTTCGCGGCCTAAAGCCTCTCCTAAGTTCATTGCCGAGCATCTCAGGTTAGCACTAGGAAGAATTTTCAGTGGCGCCCGGCGGATCCAGATATGAAATAAGGTAAGATACTGAAGATATGGAAATAGTAAATCTAAATATTAGTTCCAGTTCGGAATAGTAGCAATTCACACTATACTTTTACAAGTTTTGACCATTTTATTGTTTTATAACTGTGCCTAATTGCAGTAATATTGGCTAAAATAGACTGCACTGTATCGCAAGCACGATTCGTGGACGAGATTGAGATTATTAGCCTCGGACCTTTTGATGTTTCTTTGACCTTCTCGTCACTCGCATCAAATACCTACTTTTTATTGACTTCATTTCCACAAGTAGTTTTATACATTCGATTGTGGGCACTTGGTGGAACCTATAATAAAAAAAAAAACATAAACACAAAATAAACCTGTAATACATGATAAACAAACACACTTGTATACTATTCCACAACTTTATTTGATTTATTTTCACCGACCGGTTTCGCTTTTCAGTATAATGGCTTGAAGATGTAATTTCCACAACCTGTGTCGTCCAGATCATTATTAATACTGCCATTATCCGATGGCTCTCAATACCCTGTTCTCAAATTGCCCTACCTCGAGAATTTTATTTCAGATAATGTAAAGTACCTATCAGTTCCTGTGTCTTTTCTGACTATACCTACGTCATGGACAAGACACAGTCATGCATGTCAGTTATCGCAACAGTTGCGACGCTTGCGCATGACCGGCCGACTTTTGTCGCACATGTAACTGATAACCGGTCGACATTCACTTGTAGAACGTCTAGGCTTTGTGTTTGTATCTATGTGCCCTAATTCTACCCGGGCCCAGTTCATATATCGACCTACGTGGTATGTTGAACATGTTGGGCGTCACCCAAGCGTAAAGTATGAAGAAAAATGCATACTTTAACTGCAACTTGTTTTGAACCAGTTCCTACTTTGTTAGTAGGTATGAACTCGTATACTTATACGAGTAGGTGTAATAGGGGTGAGGGAAGTGGCTCTTAAAATAATAGATTGCAAGAGTGATTTACTTTTTAATCGACTTGATGTAACTATCTGTAAGTAGATCCAATTGTTCTATTTTTTAGATCGATGATAATGCAATGCAATTACATTTTTTTTTTAATTTTCGAGAAAGTTTTAGGATACATCTAATATACCTACTTTGTATATGGCTACTATTACAATTCTAGGTTTTTTAAGGGTAGGTACCCAGGAACATATTCCGATTTCTTAATCACTATTATAACTATTCATAAATCTAAGTGTAGCACTTTCATTTTCACTTGCCGCTAGCAGTGGAAGTGATGCTTTCCCTTGCAATGCTTTTCTGAAATTAATCTTTTTTTTTATTTATTTATTTATTATACTTCTTAACAATTTTCATTGTATTGAAATGTGCACTTAACCTAGATAATATGTAAAAATATAAGAGACAATCAACAAATATAAAATCAATATCAATCAAAACAAAAAAAAATGTACATAAAATCAATAAATACTCAATAATTACTACTACTAAATGTCATAATAAAATAAAAAATCTATGTCAAAATTAAAAAACTCAATTATTAATTCATGTCAAAAATTATTTAATAAAATCTTCAACTGAATACAGACAACTGTCAACCAGAAAAGTCCTGAGTAGCGTTTCAAAGTTCCTGGCATATAACGCGCTTTTTATATCCAAAGGAAGACTGTTAAAACACCGAACTGCAGTGTAGAAAGAGCTATGTTTGACTATATTAAGAGTTGGCAAAAAAACAGACGATATATCCTTCCTCCTCGTACTTTCCCGTAGCAACCTTTCTTCTTCCGACTCGAAACTGTGGACATTCTTGGCCAGAAAAGACAGCAAGACCAGCATGTAAAGACCTGGCACAGTCAATATGTCGAGGTCTTTAAAAAACTTCCTACGTGATTGGAGCTGGCCTATACGTACCATAGTCCGAATTGCACGTTTTTGAGCCACGAAAGCCTTTTGTACGTTGTATTGGTAGCTACCACCCCAGAACAGTATACTGTACCTTAATCTAGATTCAACTAAAGCAAAATACACCTCTCTAAGTTGCTATAAACTCACAACATCCCTCAAGCTTCTTAAAACGTAACAAGCAGAGTGTAAATTCCCTTCCAAGCTTTCGAGTTCACACTTCCAGTTTAAAAGAGTGTCCAAATGTACCCCCAGAAACTTAACATGATTAACTATGTCTAACCTGTCACCATTTAAAGTGCAAACTAATCTATCTGAGATTTTACTGGTCGATTGGAATAACATTACATTAGACTTCTTGGCATTTATATTAAGACAATTGGCAGCAAACCACTGACTTAGATGTTCTAATACTGCATTTACTTCATGGCTCAAAGCTACTAAGCTGTCGGCTGAAACTATTGCATTGGTATCATCAGCAAAAACAGTAAGTCTAGTGTTTTCCGGTGACTTATTAATGATACTAGTTATCGTATCATTAACAAAAATTAAAAAGAAAATCGGACCCAGGTTCGAACCTTGTGGCACACCAGTTCTAATGTTAATAAATTTACTTTGGTAAGTACGTTTGCACAAGGTACGCGTGGCACCACATACCTCAGATACATCCTTCTTGATCTCTACAAACATTCGTCTGTTACTGAGGTAAGAAGTGAAAATTTGCTTTGCCTCGCCTCTCACGCCATAATGGTCAAGCTTTTCAATTAAAATGTCATGACTGACCGCATCGAAAGCAGAGCTCATATCAAGGAAGATACCTGCAACCCTTTTTTTACTATTTAGGCAGGTAATTATGTCATTTATCAACGTGTTTATGGCATCCACCGTACCCACCCCTTTAAGGTCGGCAAATTGTCTTTGATTTATAATTTTATTTAAATTTAAATGTCTCAGCAATCTAGATATAAGCAAAAATTCAAAAATTTTTGAATTCGTGGATAGTAAAGAGATGGGTCTGTACATACTTGCATCCTGTTTGGATCCCTTCTTATGTATGGGCACCACCTTAGCTATTTTAAACTGATCGGAAAAGATGCCTTCCTGAATACATTGGTTATAGAAATGACTCAAAGGGTTGGCCAATATATCCACATTATCTTTGATGATGCTAACAGGTACACCATCGTAGCCAAATGACCGCTTGTTCTGCATCCCTCTAACAACTTTTATGACCTCCGAAGGTGTAACTACGTCGACAACCATTTCCCGCTCAATTCTAGCGGTGTTTTGTCTAAGTATGTCTAAGGCTGTAGCACTGCCAACAGTGCTGAACCCGGGATCATAGTCAAAAGCAGAGGCAAAGATATTGGCCACCTCGTTTGGATCGGATGTGACAGAGTCCCCCTTTAAAAGACAGTAATTTGTTCTATCCTTACTTTTCTTATTTCTGTGCCTATTGACTATGCGCCAGACATCCTTAGAAACGTTATCAGACCCCGCTAATGCCTTTTGCACAGATATTTTTTTAGCACTTTTTATTATAGATGTTAATTTACTTATTTTTGTAAGACACTAAAGAATTGTGAAGACTACCCCTGACACAGAGAAAACGTTTCATTTTACTAGATGTCCTAATGCCCTTTGAAATCCACTTCAAGCCGGGATTACGTTTACGTTTACTTTTGTTTTTATTATTTTAAAGCTTTTCCGAAAGCAGTCGTCAAACATTGAAATAAATTTGTTTAAACTCATGTACTTCCAGTCACAATTTATTGACGCCTTTCGAAAAGCCAGTTTATTTGTTTCATTAAAAATCCGTTTCCTAACAATTCTATACGTATTATTCCCGAGATCTGAGTCTTTATCATGGGAAATCAACCTACACGTCAAACCAGCGTGACCATCCGCCAGCCCATTATGATCAACAAAGCAGTCAGTGACACAGTCATCCTCGAGATTCATCAAGAAATTATCTACACAAGATTGCCTGTCATTACGTATAAAAGTGACAGAACTTAACATTGGTCTAAAATTATAACTAGTCAGAACATTTCTAAAGTTAGTCCTAGCTTTGGAGTCCTTTAGAAGGTTGACGTTAAAATCGCCACATACAATGCTCCTCTTATCAACCAGATAGTCGAGTAATTTCTCGAGCATATCCATAAAAACTTCCAGATTATCTTCATACGGACTACGGTAACAACAGAAAACATATAAACCTGACAGTTTGTCCCTAACACCACAGACCTCAAAAGCGTCTCTTTTATACAATTTTTTACATATTACGTCTAGTGCCTCGCACTCCCTATCGCTTCTAGAGAGAATCAAAGAGCCTCCTCTCTTTTTGTTAATCCTGTAATTATGAGCAACTAATTTGTAGCTATGTAAGTAAAACAAATCAATTTGAGACTTATTTAAAAAGTGTTCACTTAGACAGACACAGTGTAAAGTGTGTTCCTGCCGCTCAACATATAATTCAAAGTCGTCCCTTTTATTGTTTATTCCGCACACATTCTGATGAAAAATATTGAAAGGCATACATTTATCACCAATACCATTCTGACATGCATTATTCTCGAAAAAACTCAATAGAAGAATCAATCTCACAATCAGTCTGCGTTGAGACAGTTACAGGGTTGGTACTACACTGTGTCTGTGTCGCGACACTGACAAGCATCTCTTTTGCGCCTGAGTCATGCAAACTACTAAGAAATCCACCATAACTCTCTGCCACATTAAGTTCTGAACGGTAGCGTGACAGTTCAGTTTTATAATTCAAGCGCAATATTTCTCTATAAACTAGTCTACTGGCATGCAACCTACTAAAAACATTATTCAAGTTATCGATTAGTAGATAGATTTACTTATTTAAAAAACAACCTTTCACACGCTGTTGCAAATCACAACCAGAATTGTAAAAATCGATAATTACCTACATGAAGAACGGAAAAGTGTATATACGTAGGTTGGTACAATGTATCTACAAAACCCCTTTTTTAAGTTAGTTAAAAGTATCTGAACTAAGTGCACAAATTGTCGAACACTACTGTTATCTCCAGACGTAGGTAATTATCTAAGATTCTATCACCAATGCCTTACTAGAACACAATTTAGATCAAAATGTCTGATTAGGTTAAAGTGGCACTTAGTATAATTTAATTATGTATTATGGACAACACTGACCTTTAAAACTCCCGCCAAACCTAGTGGCTTCTCGAAAAATACTCTCTCTCGCACTGCTCGAGCTTTTTGAACGGAGACTAATGTCTGGCTGTAGCATCATAGTAGCCAAACAGATGAACTATAATTTCGATACGGATTCGTTCAAAAGCCGATAATTATGATGGTCCTTAGCTATTAATATTGTAGATCATCAGTTCCCTTCCTAGGCAATGAAAGAATCGCACTCAACCCTGCGCAAATGTCCCTCTTCCATAATAACATCTTCATCACGTCCACGTAAATATGAATCGTCTAATACATGGGGCACACTAAAAGTTTTGCACTTAGTACTTAGTAATAAAAAAAAACAATTGGCGGGAAATCATTTGTCAATTGTTTTTTATCACACATCAAAGTTCTACGTATGCAACGAAAATGGAATTAAGTCGAAAAGATTTTAGAGCGATGATTTTTTATGATTTTAAAAGTTCTCTCTCTCCGCAAGACTGTGCCGCTCGTCTTCAAAATGCTTTTGGGAGAGAAGCACCTTGTTTGAGCACCGTGAGGCGATGGTTTGCTGAACTTGAGAGAGGTCGAGTTTCTTTACATGACGAATTTCGTGAAGGGCGGCCTTCAACTGCCGTCAACGATAATAATGTGGCTACTGTTAAGCGGTTAATTGAAGCAAACCCGCGGATTATTTATGAGACAATTGGAGGACTATTGGGGATTGGTATGAGTCAAATCTAAATATGAATTGAAAGTTCGGAAAGTTTGTTGAACTGACAGCGAAGCAAAAGCGTTCTCGCGTGGAATGGTGCTCACAGATGCTACTGAAGTACGACCACGGACATTCTAATGGTGTTTATGACATTGTCACAGGAGACGAAACGTGGATTTATTGTTTTCAACCCGAAAAAAAACAGCAATCTTGTGAATGGATGTTTGAAAATGAGAACAAGCCAGCAAAAGTGAGGCAGGTGAGAAACGTTGGTAAAAAAATGATCGCGTTTTTTTTTCTCATGGTCCCATCTGTACAATTCCACTTGAACATCAAAAGAGTGTTAATGCCGAGTGGTATTCTACCATATGTTTACCCAGGGTGTTAGAAAAAGTTCGCGAATGACGACCCAAAAGCCGCGTTCTCCTACATCATGACAACGCTTCTTCACACACGGCCAACAAAACAAAGTCATTTTTAGCTTCCGAAAAAGTACAACTCGTCACTCATACTGCGCATAGCCCCGACCTAGCACCCTGTGATTTCTGTATTTTCCCCAAGTCAAAGATTTGATAAGAGGTTTCACTTTTACCAACTCCGAAGAGGCAGTGATAGCGTTCAATCAGCACGTAGAAAACATGCCTTCAGATCTTTGGTCCTTGTAGGAATTTTGGCTTTAGGGGGGAAATACGACCTTCTCCTAATAGCCGTGCCCAGATGGAGTAATAGTGGACTGTATTATGATGTATATAGGGGCAGATCCAGTGAAACAACAGCGTACAACTTTCACACGTCTATATTGAACCACGTACGTAGAGAAAACGGATACATATTTTAGCAGTGTTGCCACCACATACGTTCTTATGTACTAACACCGATATGGCTAAAGGTCAGTTTTTCCATACCGTTGGTAAATTACATGTTGGTTTCCCAACAGTCCTCCTGTTTTAAAAAAGGGTTCGATCGCATGAAAAAATGTGTAAAATGTACAGGAGAGTATTTTGAAAAGCAATAAACATAATATTTTGGTTTTAACATGTTGTTTTTTTAAGTTACGCAAAACTTATAGTGTGACCTACGTATATTATGGAATATCGTGTCGAATAACAACTTAGAACTTCGCAGAGAATCGTAAACTTAATCTTGCAGTTCATTTCTTACTTGGTTTTTTTCTAGAGGTGTGCTATTTGCTTGATACTAATTTGATCGAATTAATTTCACTCACCTTTCCAGCCGATCGAAATGTTAATCTTTATTGTAATTAGCGCCTGCAAAATAAAACGAATTCCGATTAGGTCATACGCGCAATCGTGCAAGGAACTTTCTATATTTAACAAGTCATGAAAATAATTATTTAAATAAATGTTTAATTAAACAAATATCTAAGTTTAATTGATACTTAAAGTTGAAGTGTAATCTCAAAAACTAACGTACGAGTACTAATAATTGAAAATCTATTTCAAAATTAGACTACTTACTAAGTTCATAAGACTAGTTGCTGCTAATATGGTTTTGGTTTAGATTTAATCTACCCCGCCCTCCCACTTTGTCGACGTAGTAAACACACAGTCATATTTTTTTCCTTTCTAGCACTAACCGTTTGGGAGAAAAGCCAAGGACAGACTGAGCGACGGACGGAAACTATAAGGGTTCCGAGACTTGAAACTTGGAACCCTAAAAAGGAAACTGCCTGATACTTACTCGTTGTTCTCGTGACAGTCTTTGTCGCATCTTCCACCTTCCACTGCCATATATATGTCAGTAATAATTTAAACTATTAAAGAAGGATCCTATTATAATACAAAAGATTTCATTGTAGTATTTGACTTCTCATTTCTTAATTGTACTTCTGTGAGTTCGCGTTTGATGATTAGGTACATACGCAGAAATTTTCAGCAAGTAAACATAAAAAAAAAGTGTGTAATTCTAATTTATTAACACTAAAATTACATCTATTATTATAAGTAAATAAATACAATAACAATATTCCTTAAACGACGTATATCTAGGAAGCGTATTTGTCTCCAACATGATGTCGAACCCCCCACTTGTAGTTAGCGTTCTTGTCAGTCTTGACGAAAGTGTGAATAGGGCCTATGATGCCACTGGTGCTTCTTTGGTGGTGGGGACGGTGGTCACTGTCGTGGTAGGGACGATGGTCACTGTCGTGGTGGGAATGATGGTCACTGTCGTGGTGGGGACGATGGTCACTGTCGTGGTGGGGATGATGGTCACTGTCATGATGGGAATGATGGTCACTGTCGTGTTCGGGATGATGGTCATGGTCATGTTCATGGTCGTAGTCGTCGTCACCATGTTTCGGTCTAAACTGTGGTTCATCTTCTATATCTGTTGTTGCAACTGGTGCTGTAAAGTTTTTAGTTAAGTTAAATTAGTAAAGGAGCTAGATATTATGGGTTTTCTCCACAGAGTTTTTAGATAAAACTCCAGTACAAAGCTATTGATAGCAACATGGTCATTAACTAATGGTTGCCTATATGATGGAACAGAAGACTTCGAGAACATTACTTGGGCTTTACCCCAATTCCCCCGCCAGTCACTTGTGGTGCCATACGTGAAAATGGATCGTAATTGGTTTGGCCCATTAATTGGCCACATGAATTGACGATGGTTCAAATCTAGTCTGTCTTTCGTTTTTACAAATTATACTTAGATAATTATAATAAAATATTAAAAAGAAATGTTTCATAACGACTATGTAACTTCTATTTTAAAAGTTCGAACACTATAAATAAATAATAAATAAATAAATATGTTAGGACAATTTACACAACGCCATCTAGTCTCAAACTAAGCAGAGCTTGTGATATGTGAAACTGATATAAATACTTATTTACATTTTTTTTTGTAAATACATACATATTATACATAGGAAACACCCAGACTTCGGCACAAACGTATCTATCTTCACACAAAGTTTGTCCCGACCGGGAATCAAACCCGAGACTCCGGCGTCGAAAGCAGATGCACTACCGACTACGCCACCGAAGCAGTCAAAGTTCCTGATTAGTTATTAAGTTACGTAGAGTGGAGAGCCATTTACCTGGAGTTTTAGAATATGGATATGGATTGGCACGAAACTGTGGACGTATCTGAGGTTGTGGTGCATATCTGGTGTACCTTATCGCACCCGTCGGTGTTGGTCGATAAACTGGTGACCACGTTGATGCCATTGTTATAGTACAGGCTAAGGTGAACTGTAAAATAAAACAAATGGTCTCTAACAGCCTGTACGGTCCTGCTGATAAAAAAGGTAGACGTGCAATGTCCATTTATGCTAGGAACTTGTAGAGTCGACCTCGTTTAAAATAGATAAAGGGTTAGGACAAGAGAGAGAGAGGTCATTAGCAGTGTGCTAACAGCTTGCTACCCAGGGTTAGTCTAGAATATGTACTCCTCAGTGACCTTCACAGTTTTTCTAGGCAGGTACCTACTTCTAATGTTAAGTGATTCAATTTCTACTTCGGGCGCAGGGACTTAGACTTAGACTGGAAAACCCAACCCCAAATAGGTTGAGAAAAGGCTCAGTGTATGATGATAATGGAAGGGTTAACGAGAATGCTAGTAACTTTTTTGCAATTACTACTAATATTCTAAAAACAATGTGACACTACACCTATTATGCAAAGAACCTCAAACTCTGTCTTAAATATTCATTGAGCGGAGTTTACGAAGCTCTTTCTTAGACGACTCGTGTATTTCGTTCGTGATCGAACTCCTCCTAAACGACTGGACCGATCTTTTTGAAATTTGGCACGGTCATAGTGACCATCACCATGAGTGCATAGGTCTGAATTCATAAAGATCGGTCCAGTCGTTTAGGAGTTCGACCCGGATCGACAAACTCAGCTCAATTATTGCAGAATGCATTGCATACCTAGTATACTCTAAGATTGAAGAGAGTTTTAACAGTGAGGGTCTTGAATTCTAACACTAAACATAGATTCGGTAATTAATATTTCTTGAATGAATAATAATTTAGTAGTTGTAATCAATTTGATATTAATTTAAAACTCACCAGTATACACCAGTCCATTTCTATAACTACTACTGTTTAAACTGCTCAAACAAGCAATGAGGTTTGTCATAGTCAACCTCCTCTTATAAATAAGAAAGAAAATGAATTTTATACACTTTCTATGGACGATTTAACGGTCGATCGCGCTCGTACTACGGACGAGTTGGCTGAAATGGAACCTTTCTACCTTTTTAGGGTTCCGTAATTCAAATCTCGGAACCCTTATATCTGTCTGGCTGTCCGTTCTCGGCTTTCTTCCTTAACGTCTATGCTAGAAAGATAAACTTTTGCATTAATATGTGTAGGTATTAACTACGCGGACAAAGTGTTAGAATAAATTTTTGATAAATTTTTGGGGTACCTCTTACGAGGAAATAGTTTATTTTTCTCGTTTTTATGTATTTTCATTAGAAGATACATAAAAGCGAGCTTTAGCTTTAAAGCGCACTTTTTTGTTAAAACAGAGCGTTTTTAGTAATTATTTTTTACATTGATACTCGTAAATCACATCATTTTAGACCAGTCTGTTATTGTGCGTGTCCCATTGCATCCCATGGCGTACAATTTGTATTATTTTCTAAAAAAAAGTCGTTCAGATCAGACTTAACACAGTCTCACACTCAATAAGACCAAGCAACCAAGTTGCCTCTGGAATGTGCTTCCGTTACACGTAAGGTTGAGTACTATCTTTCTATCTGTGGTTAGAACTGTACTTAAACTATCTGAGTTATTTTAAGTATTTATTTAAATATTTATTCATTAAATTTTTTGTCGAGGTCTCGGGTTCGATTCCCGGGTCTGGTGGATAATGTATAATTCTCTTTAGAATTTTAACCAGGTAAATAATCCCAGAGTCTGGAACTTGTGCCCGGTAAAGGCTCGCCCCTATTACATGGGACCTAACATAGCTGGCGTGATGTGGGTGTGTTTGCACACCTCTGCCTACCCCTTCGGGAAAAAAGGCGTGATGCTATGATGCTATATGTAAATTTTTTGTAAGCCACTCTTTCTTTCACCTTTTTTCTTTTATTATTTAAACTATATTCATATTCTACACTAGCCGCATTATTTATCTTATTATTTATTTTTCCATTCAAAGGTTGGCTGGAAGAGATTGCCTCTTAGCCTATGTAAGGCCCCCATTGTACATTAGTTTTTTTACTAACTATCTAGTATTTCAATTCCATGTATACTGAAACGAGACAAGAGCTGTCTGTTGAATATAAACTCATTTTACTTAAATTAAATATTCAGAGCAGTAACAATTATCCCAAGATTGCTGACAACACCAATGAGTTTTGCATAGTTATACAATGCAGTCAATATTAAAGTGTTGTAACAGCTTTCCAGATGAACAATCGCCTCGAGAGATTGAAAGTGAAATAAATACCTACAGCAATTACGTAACCTTATTATTTTTAATGCACTCTAAATTTTGCAAGCTCTAAATTAGATATAAGTTAGCGGTGCTAACGTGAAACAAACGGTTTAATTATTTTAGTGCAAATAATGTATAATTTTCAATTGTAATGGTTACCAAATATTGGGAAAAAAGAAGACGCAGTCTTGTTCCATACATTTATGTTCATCTTCGTGTATGTCTTTTTAATTAATATTATTATATTAATATATAATATATAATTTTATTATATTTAATTAATAAATATAAATTAGTGTATTATTTGTCTTAATTTTGAATGCATATTTAACAAAGTTTGTAAACCATTAATTGAACTCATGCATTACCTACCGTTTTAACGAATAAGTAGACTCGTATTACTTTGAATTTTGCGTTGATTTCTTCATGCTTAAGTATAGTGAAGATATTGTTTGTGTTTGTTTTTAATCTTTCATGATGTTCACACATAACTCACCTTGGTTGCTCCAATTGCACTTTCCATGTCTACATGATCCTTTGCGGAGTTTGGACCGTTGAGCCTCGATCTCTTGAGAAGCAGGCCTATGGTCCGGCTCCAGCGCCCAGCGCGGAAATCTGCTTGACAAATTATATACACAAAAACCTTCCTCGAGAACCACTCCATCCATTGGTGAAAACCGCATCAAAATCCATAGCGTAGTTAGTTTTGAAGATCTAAGCATACATAAGGAATGAAAGCGTCTTTGTTTATACTATGTTATGCTGTCAAAGTCAAAATTGTTTTATTCAAAATAGGCGCGGTTAATCATTGAGGTAGGTACAATTGTGAAGATACTGTAAAGAAAACCATCAAAAATGTATTTTCTAAATCATCTCAAATCTTTGTGTTAAGTAAAGGAGTAGAAGGTCAGAGGCGTGACCATGATCTCGAACAGTCGAATAGGATGACACGACTTAATTCTTTGTTAAATATCGTTGGCCTGATAATAGCTAAGTAGGTAAGTCTATTCATTGGCACCGACGAGAGAGTTGCACAGATTGGTAAGAAATGGATTTTGGTGCAAGTCATAAGCGACTGCGTAAATTAACACATAGGTACATTTCATACATATTTCATAGAAGAGCAAAGGCGCACATCTTTTGCCAGTAACTTCATTGACCAACATAATAGCATCCTATTGCTGTTAACCGGACAGTTCTCTAGATATTTGCCACGGTTTCGTTCGTTGATCGGCAGTTGAGGTTAGACCCTGTAAGACCTCTATGCACCCAAGTTAATGGTGCCTACAGTGAGACAAGGAATGGCGTCCGTTGGCAATCCTTTGTTGTAAATTCTAGTGTATTTATTAATTTGATTTTTAAGAACTAAATTTATAACAATTATTTTCGTGATGGTCGGTTAGGCAAAGATACTGTATACCATAACTAGATGGCATTGTAGATGTCACTATGTTTTTGGTTATTGACCAGAGTAGGTTGAAACCTTGACATTAATGATTAGGACGATAGATGGTAATGATAAATTCCCCTTTGTCAAAGGTAAAATTCCATGAAAAATTTAATTCCGGTTTTAAAAAGGATACCTTGAGGTGTGAGCGTCTGTAGCTTAAAGCCTAGCCTGCGTCTGGGTACCGCTTGGGAGCAATAACTAGATCCCATCATACGACAAGCTTCTTTTGCTTGCTTTTAGTTTTGGGCTAGATGACGTTGTGTGAGAATGACCAAAAATATTTATTTATTTATCTTAATAATTCTCAAAGAAAGACTCAAGATAATTCTAAATGAAAACGATTAACCTAGATACTATTTTTTTTTTGAATTCCGTGGCCCATGGCCGCTACCGCTCTAACGTCCGTTGCCGGGCGTCTCTGGTTACAAGCAGGTATTTCCAGTGGCGCCCGGCGGTCCAGTGGCACCCGGCGGTAACCTAGATACTAAAGAAAGGGAGGGCAACATCAGTAGGCGGCAAGATTACTGTCTAGTAGCAATGTGTTGGCTCCTTATTCTGCACCCAACAATGAAAGATAGTATAAAGCCAAGAATGTGCGCACAGATGTTGGCTCCTTTTGAGTCGGGTCAGCTGATAAAATTGACGGTCTGACACCACAGTACCTTATATATCTTTGTATGGGACGCCACATGCGTGAACACCATAACACCCTTAAATCTCTCTAACACATCTGGATGTGCCAACGTTTTTGAGCCGCCTTTATAGAGACGTCACTAAACGACTGACCGATGCACCTGAGGACCGGCAGACTGGGTATTTAAAAAAATCTGTATTTTGAAGGTCAATAACACATTAATATAATGTTCATAATCGAGGTTCATAAAATAATTCACGCACTTAATTACTTTTTGATTGGATAGAGATTATTCCGAACGGTGTCACGGGTTTGCAAAGTGATGGCTAATCTACTTCTGAACAGTTTCTGTACAATTATGGAAGAGGCAAACTAAGTTAGGAGAAACCTATGCGTATCACGTACGACATTTACACAAACGCTATCATGTCTAAAACTAGGCAAAGCTTGCGCTGTTAAATTACCACAGAAAAACAAAAAAACCATGATCTGTATACCTATAGAACGTGTTTTTTCTCGATTGCCAGCTGTACCTACGTTATAACAACACCACAGACGCCGTATAAATGCAAAATCCACATCTAGATTAGCGCAAGGCGGCAAATCGTTCAAAGCAAAAACGCTTTTAGAACAACAAATAATTTCAAAGCAATATAGATTGATAAATATAAGTACACACTAGTCGACGCCCTGGAATTCGTCTGCAAGGAATTTGTACTCTACTTGGTGTATAGCACACAAATTATAACTTATATTTAACTGTTTTAAGCACACAAAACAAACTCAAAAAGGAATTAACTAATCCTCAATCACTTATGTAACATTTTTCATAGCTCCTTTTTTCGTAGTTTAATGTTATATGACTATTATTAATAAATGGTTTATTTGACACTAAAATAAGGTTTTAATTCAAACTAATAACTCTTAAGAATGGCACTTTAGCCTAGGAGAGCACGTTAAGCCGTTGGTCCCGGTTGTCATACAAACATCTATGGCAGTCGTTAGGAGTATTTGGAGCCCTAAATCAAAAATCCGACCAGTCTAACTGCAGAACTTCGGTATTGCCCATGGGTTGTGGAGGTCAGATGGTAATCGCTTCACGGGAAATATCGAAGTTCAGCCGAATCGCAGTCAGACTAGAATGTAGCCGACCCCAACTGAGTTGGGAAAAGGCTCGGTGGATGAACTTTTAAAAATAGCACTTACAAACAAACAAACTTCTCAGCCTTGTAACATTGGTATAGATACGTGCACAATAACACTGCTCTACATTTGCTTTAATTAGGTATCAGTGTGAAAGTTAAACGCATTATATAACCACGATTCTGCGTAATGAGAATAACCACACTTAAGTAGTTTTTATTCGGTATGCGCGAACGCAGACTACCGCATTTCCGTAAGTCCACTTTATACGCATTGACAATAGTTTGAGAAGATATTGACACGAATGATCTCGTTTTCTATATATTATGTAGAATAATAACTTACTTAGAGCATATAACTTTTAATTGCATGAAAAAATTAGATCAAGGTTTTTTATTCATACCTTCTTAGTTGTTATGCAGTCATTCCGCGTTTTTTTTTCTAATAACCATTCTTCACGGACGTCCTCCATCACGAGCAATCTGTGAAGACGGCATGTCCGATTCATACTGCATAAACAGCACGATGTCTCCCTTATTTCCGAAAACACACATATTCCCTAAAACTTGTATTTGCTTGCTACGAGCATCCGATTAGGGGAAAGGTTTATTATACAATGACAAACCGCGTGGAATCCCCACACGACAAATTCTCGCTTAGCTTACTACTGACTATATCTTTAACTAGTTTTTGCACCTTTTGTCGTTCAACTTTATTATAGTATAGATACACCCACCAATATCTATATCTATTTCTATTTATTTAATTATAATAAATCTGTAGAAGTGAAAATTCTGTACATTCAAAATATCAAAAAAATAAATGGCAGGGGGTGTTAATAGACCGACAACGAACCCAAAAATGTGATTAAAAAAATTTACGTCTGTCTGTCTGTTTGTTCAGGTATCACGCAATAACTACCGGTTCGATTACGATGAAACTTGGTATAATTATTCTTTAATATCCTGGGCACCTACTGGCTTACTTATTATCTCGGAAAAGTATATACAATAAAAAACCAACTTAAGTTTGCGGTTCGATCCCTAGACCCGATTACTGCACCAACGCAATTAATAAGTTTGTCGTAGGTTACGTCACCCGCAGTGGAGTTCACTAAAGGGCGCTGCACACGGCTAAGATACTATAATATTTTATCTTAAGATACAATATCGCTCGCCATACAATTCAATGGAATATCACACACGACGAAGATAATAAATAATATTTCATATTTTCGTATCTTAAGATGAATTTGTATGGTATAATAGAGAATATAATAGAGAAACTGTGCTTTATGAACGCAATAAAACCCAAAACAATGGTTTATAGAACTTTTGTCTGTTTGTCTGAATGTTTGAACACGCTAATCTCAGAAACGGCTTAACCGATTTGAATTTTTGATTTGAATTTACGGTTTTCAGTAATGCGTTGTGGAAATCAATGATAGAATAGAGAATAATAAATATCGTCATCCAACGCAACCAGCATTACTGCCACTGTCCCAGTTGGTAATGACGCTTAGGATATTCTGCACTTTATTTTATAAATATAGGTATATAATATTTATAAAATAAAGTACACTGTACATAAGATGATAGAGATAGTGGCCTTTGCTCTTAAAACATCAAAAACATCAATAAAATCCTAGTAAGATTGAAGATATATTTATGCTACTTAAGTGAAAACCAATTTTAAAGCTTTTTCGCGGACCTTAGCCGCAATCGACAAAGTATTTCCGAGCGATGGGAATTTGAGGATCTTTTAAAGATAGTGCAAGCTAAGTGGTCGGTAATAATAACTGTGCATTGGGAAATTGAGTGTTATAGATAACGAGAGATACTAGTTAGCTTTCGATGACTATAAGGCTATGAGGAGGAAATTCGATTCCAGTTCCTCAACTATTCCTTCATTGAATATACAAACTGATTACTAAACCTACAATTTATATCGAGTAAGTAATTAATTGTAGGTTTGGTAATTAGCAAGACAGAACAATAGATCGCTGTTGCAGGCCAATTGTAATTATTATATCCAGTCTACAATACTCTTTGAAGTTCGTCAGCCAGTTCCTCAAATATTTTCCTTTGTTGGTGAACACTGTCAATATTACCAAACCTACAATATATCGATCTGTTGCATGACAATCTAATTATTATAGTCTACATTATAGCCTTGATCTCATCAAGCCAATCAGATCAAGGTTAGGTGTAACACATGACATTATGTAAAGACGTGAAAGTGCTCTTACCTAACAGTGGCTTAACTTAACAGTGGGAATTATGAGTACATATGTTTATTTGTGATACAACACAGATAGCTGCAGTTATAGGGAAAAATGTTGGCTGCTTTTTTATCCCTGTAATGACTGGAATTGGGGATTGGGATTAGTATTGGTAAATTAAGAAAACAAAACTTATTATCCCAATCTGGCATTATCTCTTCTCGCGTAAAGTCTTCCCACAGGCACCGCCTACGCAACCCAACTTTGCATTTTTCATATACAAGTTAGACGATTTTTTCATATATATGTTGAACCAGTGACGATAAGAGCATCTAGCCAGTTGACTTTCAGAGTATTATGATGGTTTATTAAATAAATAGATAAATATATTAGGACTATTCACACAACGCCATCTATTCTCAAACTAAGCAGAGCTTGTGATATGAGCTAGATAAACTGATATTAATTCTTATATATTTTTTTTTGTAAATACATACATATTATACATAGGAAACACCCAGACTTCGGCACAAACGTATCTGTCTTCACACAGTTTGTCCCGACCGGGAATCGAACCCGAGACTCCGGCGTCGAAAGTAGTTGCACTACCGACCACGCCACCGAAGCAATCAATACATACTCGTATAATAAAATTGTAAGTGGTCGATGTCTGTACATCGAAGATATAATGGAGAAACTGTTGTAGGGGGGCTTTATGAACGCAATAGTACCCAAAATAATGGTTTTTAGAATTTTTGTCTTTTGTCTGTGTGTCTGTTTGTCTGAATGTTTGAACACGCTAATCTCAGAAACGGCTCAACCGATATGAATGCGGTTTTTAGTAATGCGTTGTGGTTTATTCAACTTAACATTTAAGGTTTGTTTTATTTCAATCGGTTCATAAATAAAAAAGTTATGTGGATCTAAAGTACCACGCAGGCGGAGCTGCGGGCAACAGCACATAATAAATCAGTAACTGGTGATCAAGAAAACTATAACACGCAGGCGGAGCTGCAGGCAACAGTTAGTCATTATAATATAAATGTACTCGTATATTTAGTTATGTTCAAAAATACAGTTTTAAATGGGTTAATTAAACAACTACTTACAACAACCTTCTTGTAGCTAAAGACGTTTACAGAACGGTTATATAATAGCTATCAACCACTACCTAACTTATTATACGGCCCTCGCTTTCTTTAGTGTTTTATTATAATTGTTTATTTTATAATGATGGAATAACAAAAGATCACGTAATAACGGATGTAGTTACGGATGAACACAACTGTTGATGACAGCTGGTTTGAGACGAGAAAGGACATCGTCAATTTTTCTCCAAACTTTGCTGCCAGAATAAAATGCATTAAGTTCTAACAGAATGTTATTAGTTCCAATAAATTTTTATTTTTGTACTTTAATTTCATTTTAATCAGGTACTTCGTGGCTTTGGATGGCGACACTTTCAAAATTTGGACCAAAAATGTATGAAACATGAATAATTTTAACTTTCGTAAGTAAGTATAAATTTTTTCTAGTAATAAATTTTAATCGCCAATAGTACCTTTGGTTCTATACTCTTGTTCATCCTTGTTCAAAAATATTACTAAAGAAATTCAGTTTCTTTTTAACAAAGCCAAAAATGTTGCGTAGCCCTGATGTCTGTTTACATAATTAATATTATTAGCTTCTGGTGGCGGAGATTTTACGCACAGTTTTTAAACATTAACATAAATTTAGTAATCTTTTTTTCAGTTTGAAGAAGAAATAATAATAATGTTTTGAAGCATACTTTTTACAATAAATTGGTACTTTTGTGACCACACATTTTGCAATTTTTTCATTATTTTTTTTATTTATTCTATTACTTGGTGAGGAAATTAACTATCATTATCTACCTGCCCTTACCCCAATTATTTAGCGTCGGCGCAACATATCTTTCTCCTCCACACATCCCTATCAGACGTAATCTCCTAAGTCTCTCCTTTCCTTGTCATATCCTCTATCAGGAATTCCATTCATAATTCTTTACTTTTTAAAGCCCTCTTTCTAACCACACCACCGAAAATTGGAGCAGACAGGTATTGGGGCACCCGCCATCTAGCACCATGTGTATATACCACCGGAATCAGAAAACATGTAGGTACTCAGTTTTGGTTCTACTGATTTTCAAGTCTACACTCTCCAGTTTACACTGCCATTACCCCAATCAACTCTGTACCTCTTCCTGTAATCACCTTTGCCAGAGAACAATATCATCGGCAAATAGCATATACCAGGGGTTTAACGGAGACAAAACAGAAGACTTGTTCTTGAACTTTTAAAAGCTACTTAGTTACAAAATCGTGTAGGTAAGCACGATTTTGAGCTAGTAGTTACTCAGGAATTAGTTCTCACGCTGGTATCATTTTAAACTGACACAATTTAATATCCAATTATTCAATGAAATCGGCAATACAATCAATTCTCTTTTAAAAAGGTCATCAGTTTCAATAATAGACTTCCTACCACAGTACGTTTTTGACCGAGCGAGGGAAGCGAGCGAAGCGTCTCAGTTTTAACTCGAGGACTGGCCGATTTGGCGTTGCTAGTATGTGTGTCAGTTCCGGTTTACAGGCCGCATTTTTTAGCCGATTTTAATGAAATTTGGCACAAGTGTTCTTTGTTGCAAGGCGCAACTTTTGTCGAAGAAATTTTTCGATTGGGGGAAAAATAGGGGAGAAATGGGGTAAATGCATTTTTCATGAATTTTGGCACAAGTGTTCTTTGTTGCAAGGCGTAACTTTTGTCGAAGAAATTTTTCGATTGGGGGAAAAATGGGGGAGAAATGGGAGGGGGGGGGGGGGAATGCGAAAATAACGCGAGGTCTACCGTTCACAGAACCACTAGTGATTATTTTGGTTTAGTAGGATAAGTACAATAGTAACACAGTCACACTTAAAGAATACAACGAGTTAGTAGAGCAATTCTGACACAATTGCGGGAAAAGAAAAACAAACTTCAAAGTCAATGAGGTGGCACGATTTGTAATGGGTTCATCTGAGATTGATTCAGAGAAGCTCAACATTGTGGCTTTAGAAAAAAATATAAAAATTAACAATAGTCTTCAATCAAAATAATAACAACATAAAAACAATTTAATTACTTAAGTAGAAAAAAATGGAGAGTTAAAAAAAGAGAAACATAAACGTGATCTAACTACTTTTGTAGTTAGATCACGTTTATGTTTCTCTTTTTTTGAATCTCTTCCTTGAAATCGTCAATAGGGTTGTGAAGTTCAGTTACTTCACAAATTATAATGGGAAGCCCAAGCCATCAGGGTTGGAAAAAAGTGTCTTTGAAGTGGTATCCGAAAGATTTGCAGAACAACGTCTGTCGGGTCCGCTAGTATTATTATATTTTTGTATTTCAAAGCAATGAGTTTGCTTAAACTGTAAGGGAAAGGCCGTGGGTTCAAGTCCTGCCTATGACATCAGTTTTTGTGATTTATTTATAATTTCTTTCTTAATATTTTAAGCTTATATTATTATCCGAGAGTAGGTAGTATAACCTAAAAACAAAAGTCTATCATTTTTTTTTTAAGTATTTTGTAATTAAAGTGTTGCTCCGTATTTCTGTAAAGTTGTTTGGATCGTTGGAAAAAAGTCTCCATTGAATCTTAAACATAGTCACATTAAAATTAAAATGATGTTAATTCTTATTACATAAAAATATAAAGCAGTAGTGATTGTGTTGAGTGACGCCTACATTTTTAGATTTTATTTGAATTAAAATCCTTTGTTACTAGAGATAGGCACTGCGAGGATATTATTGTCTTAGACAGAAATTTAATCCTGGAAGGATTTATTTTTTATTACTGGAACAAGTTTCTGCTGGAGACGGAAACGGGCAAACTAAACCACGCGGGTAGTGGTGCATTGTATTATTTATATGTATAATTTTTAGTGTTTTATGTTTATATAAGATTTCCATACACGTTCACCTTGCATTATGTCAGCTATATATTTAATGAATTTACTTTAAAAAATATTTAACTTTGATCAACGGTTGTCAACCTCTGATTAAAATAAAATGTAACTTTGTTGTCTATAAATATTATTCCGGCAATACTGAGCCCAGACCCTGAAATAAACAGCCAAGATGGCTCAACGTCTGCTTGATAATACGGTACATACTGCAATTAATACCTACATCGATTTCTTAAATATTTTTTTCAAATCATTTAGGAATCGGTAGAGTGTTATAAGTGTTTAAAAAAAGTGAAAGTGTTTGTGATATGTAGTGTTCCAATTTTAAACATTTTTCTTTACTGTTTTGCCATTCATTAATTTTATAAAAAACGTTTATTCAAATTCTAGCCAGTTATTTTCTGATGTGATAACCTATCTCACTAGATTTGTTTAATACTTTCAGAAATGGCTTTGGTGCATATTAGTTATACAAACTGGTTCAATATCGGGACAAACACATTCTGTTGGACCTCAGAATCATCCTGCCGATCCCACAACAGTTGAAGCGCAGGCAAAGTTTTTCCAGTAAGCATTTACTTGATTCCTATAAGAGTGATAATGATTAATAGTTTAAATGTGCCCCTATGTTCTTATTAGATTTATTTAGCCTTATCTAATATTTTTGAGTAAGAAGTACATAATAGTTTAAAACTACATAGTATCTGATTCCAACGGAATCTTATGTAAAGTGGGACGTAAAATAGTAATGCCCCATCCCCGTTGCTTTACTATTTGCTGGGGTAGCAGTTGTTCGTAGATTATGCAGTATATTTCGTTCAATTGTACACAAATAATACAATTAACATTATTGTTCTGTTAAAAAAGTGCTTAATTTTCGCAAATTATCGTAAAATATTCTCGAAACCGTTTAATAAGGCCAATAACCTGCTAGCAAAACATAGCTAACATAAATAAATATCAGTAAGTGTGGGCTTACTTTGCTTTATAGGGATTTTTTCTCAGTACAGTTGAGTCCGTACAAGATGGAATTCGGCCACGTCTGTGAGGACGGTGACACTTGGGAACAACGTTATGAGAAGAAAGACTTTAAAAACCACAGGGACATGGGAAAAGTAAAACATATCATTTTATGTCACTCTGTTTCTGACTATATTTCTGTATTTCTTTCTCTTTTCCGCTTCGCTTCGCTTGACTGAAGGTATAGACACCTGCCGACCACGGATGAATTTAATCAGGGACATCGTTTGGGCAGCGAACGTCACTTCACTGAGAGGCATGAAAGAGCGAGGCCTTCAGAAGGATTGTTCTCTGCTAAAGTAGGCTTCTTCTGCTTATTACTAACTTTTACGCAGATATTTTCTTACTAATATTTTTTTCATTATTCCTGTAAACAAGCAAATCATTTATTTTTGAAATAAATTGAAGTAAAATATCTGCGTAACTCATTATATTACCCTATTTTATTTTTTGTATTTGTTTGACATTCTCAATTATTTATTTAAAGTAATAATTATATTTATTCTCATATTAACCTTCCTTACGTATTATGTCAGTATTAACAAAATATATAAGTACCTACCTACTTTTAATCTTCATAAAGTCATAACTAACCAAATATTTAATATTAATAAACTAAACCGTTTCCATTTCTTGATCTCCGTAACATTTTTTGGTAGATATTAAAAAAAGTATTAATATATTTAACTCATAGGTACGCTGGGGCGATAAAAAAGGTGGATATGGAGAACATTATTGGGATTTAAACCATGCTGGTCATACTGGAAGTCATGAAAATGATGGAAATGACAATGACGATGGCTCCTACCATGACGAAGGAAATAGCGAGCATTTTGATGAGCCAAGTGATACCTCCTCAAATTATAACCACGATGACTATGATCCAGAAACGGTTACCTATGATGATAATGGGCGAAAAAAAAGAGCTAACCCTAAAATAAAAGCTGAAAGAAAACCTCACAGCATATCTGAAATTTATGAAGGAGGATTAAATCAACCTTTAAAACTAAAACGTAGAAACAAAGAAGAAATACTTGTAGCTGCGACAAACATAAATGCAATGTACACAAACAATAATAATGAAGGGGTTCAAGATGAAGAAAAACTAGGGAACTATGAAATACCAAAAATTACACGTCATCAAAACAGAAAGCAAAATGAGAACAAACAGAAACTAAATTATCAACGGCCTAAAGAAAGAAATCAAATTGTTTTAGTTGTCACTGAAAAGGATGATTCTGAAAAAAGAAAACCAAAATATCAACCTCAACATACAAAGAGAAAAGCTGAACTATCTCAATATCTACCAAGGCAAACGACTGAACCTTCATATACTGCACAGCATGAAACTGATGTAACACAGTATGTTTCTTATAAAGGTAATAATGGAGTATGGCAGTATCATCAACCAGAAGCCAGTGCAGCCGCATTAGTATCAAAGCAACCGACCGCGGCTGCATATACGGCACAGCATGAACCTGGTCTAACACAGTATGTTTCTTATAAAGGTGGTGATGGCGTACGGCAGTATTTTAAACCAGAAGCCAGTGCAGCCCCATTAGTATCAAAGCTACCGACCGCAGCTTCATATACTGCACAGCATGAACCTGATCTAGCACAATATGTTCCTTATGAAGGTGGTGCTGGAGTACGACAGTATCTCCAACCAGAAGCCAGGGCAGGTACAGCAGTATCAAGATTGTTTCTGGAACCTGCCACAGGTCACGTAGTAGACAGAACAACTGGACAGGCTTTCATACTACAACCCATTCTACCATAGAGTGACAACAAATAGTAAATTAAAAATCCAAAATTATTTTAGTAAATATATAATTTATTGGTTATAAATTAGTTTAGTAGATTAGTAGTAGTTATTTATTTTTATAATTAAAGATTTGTTTATTATAACATGTATTATTTTATTATATGGCCCAAATAAAGTGTGTCATTAGTTCATTATTACACATTATATAACGTCCTGTATGAACGTTACCACTGATCTGACGAGTATCAGAGGAGATATTTATATAATTTTTTTTTATTACTTTTGTACTGGTGGACTTTAATGGTATAGGCAATATTAACTGATTTAGTCATAGAAAGTGCTCTAACGACTTCTTTGAAATCATATCTACTTTCTTTTGGAAACCTAATTACGACATTCACTCGAACCTTTTGACTCTAAAATAAGACAGAATATCTGAATTAAAACAAGATTTATAAACCGAAAATTATAAAGTTATGATTTAAGAAACTTTAATAGATTACTTAGGTAAGTAAGTAATAAACATGCTACCAAGTATTAAGCATATAGCTAGTAAATGGAAAGTGTACTTAGTCCGGTTGGTAAACAGGAAGGACAACTAGATGCACTTTTCACATACATAAAGACATTACTCTTTGTGTACTTAGTCCCGTAATGAAATTGAGAGTGTTACAGGGTTAGATAATAAACTAAACTTAGCAAACAAAGCTTCGTTATTTCCTTCAATTATATAGCTGTATAACAGTACCGTTACGGGTCTGAGAACAAACTCTAAAATTGAAATAACACAAATTAGGGTGATAAATCAACATCTCTGGGTTCCTGACACGGCAATGCTGTCACCCACGGCAATGGTTACGTGACCAACCAATGCCTGGCTAAATGTAGAGGTAAATATTGTGTGTGTTTGATATGAGACATCAAAGTTGGTAAATTCCAATACCGAGGAATAGCGGCTGTGGGTTTTTTTCCAAAGTTAAGCAACAACAGTCAAAGGAAAGGAACGAATTTTTAAAGGATTATTAACTAGAGGAAAAATATCCCGCATGAAATAAGCAACGATAACAGACCCGTTATTAATAATACAACGATATAAGTAGATAAATATCTACCCCCGAACCTGCGCAGTAACATGGGAACTACAATATCTTCAAGTCGCATTGAAATGATCGGTTGCTGACCAAATTCAAAGTAAGTATGAGGGTCCTTTGTGTAAAGGTCAAAATGTCTCTCTAACGGTACCTACCTAAGTTATATTATAAACATGATGTTTATTTGTTTTGTCGTGCCAATGTCAGGAACTTAATGTAGTGGACGGAATTTTAACTTTAAGTGCTAGATAAGCTATACGAGGAAGGCTGTTAGGCTTACTGAATAACTCTACGTTTAATACAGGCGGAGGTAGCGGTTTTTGAAAACAACGATCGAACTTCGTAATATGTCCTTTTTGCCAAAACCTTCTAATGCTTGGTAGAGAACTTAACTACAACTTAAACAGTTAAAATATTGGCGTGCGTAAAAAGTCTTCCAATTTCTGGAATTTTCGCATTAATTTAAACGCTAGGCCACAAACTAGGTACACAACTCCGAAAATAACAAAAGAATCAAAGCATACATCACACAAGATGGGGTGTGATGGGCATGAGTTTGACTCAAATTCAAATTGCGCACGCGCTTAACAAAAAAATCTCTTTCAAAAGCCGAAGGGCTGCTGTGTTTCTTCTTCTTGGACCCTTCTTTGATCTTTTGAATGTTCGTGTGATGTTAGTATAAAATTTTATATTTCATCACCTTTTAGAAATAGTTTTAATGAAGTCAGTATTGAATAGTTAGAAGTTCTATTGAGATATTATTTGGATGATTATGTGTCAAAACAGATTGCTGTTTATAAAATGGATACCTATTGGGTTTTGAATATAGGTATGTAAGTAAGTATTTATGCCAACTCTTCTGATTTTATTCTGTTTAAATACACTCAAAACCATTTCATAGCTTTAGGTGATGGTAGGCTATAAATTGCTAGAATTTTGGCATATAAATGCCAAAACTTAATGAAACTATTGAATTAATTTATCGTTTCATCAAGTTCTATGTTAAATCAAGTTTTCTTAAAGCTTACTTGATTTTTGTTGTAATATTTTTTAAAGTGTGAGACTTGGCTTAATATACCTACTGTTTTTTTTCTAAAATGTGCACACTGAGGTCAGCTCTTACACGTTCTTTAGTCGTTTCTTCATCATCTCTGCATTTCCAAACTGTCAACATCCCGTGATCCTCAACATACAAATGTGTTTTTAGTTTTAAACCAAATTCTTCATTTGAATTAAAAATATTTGTAAGTTTAAAAAAAAACAAGAGCGTATTGGGAATTTTTACGTTTGCCAAAACCACAACGATCTTACCTACATTTACCGGACAAATGGGAGTTACGGAAGTAACAGCCAGCAAACATTCCCACACACTTAATACTTGCCAAATAACCGTTGTCACGAACTTACAATAAAATAATCATCATTCCTTAAGACGGTCAAAGGGTGTCCACCCTTTAGGGCAAGCTAAACCTGTTTGACCAGTTGCATCGTGGGAATTATTGTCCACTTTCTATGCAAATATTACGGCGAGTAGGACACGGAAATAAAAAGATATTATTGTCTTGCATGTCCCTACTTGCACTTGTTAGACGAAGGGTTCGAACAATATAATGTCCCTTTCCTCGTCCTTTGTTAGCGAGCCAAGGTGTATTAAAAAATGTTGATGGTTAGTTAGATAAATTAGTTTAAAATATATTTTTTATTGTTAGATAAAAATGTTATAGTGTACAAATTATATTATTTCGTTTTATTACTTTACTGTAAAGTGACAAAATGTGGCCGCGATAAGTGCCTAGTGTGTGGTGTACTGTAGTTAGGTACTGTGAAGGATTTAGGACACGAATATAAATAAATAAATATAAATATTGTTGGACATGCTCACACAACGTCATCTAGCCTAAACTAAGCTATAAGCTTGTGCTATGGGATCTAGACAACTGATAAACATACTTATATTTTTCTAAATACATACATAACATACATAGAAAACACCCAAACTCCGAAACAAACATTTGTGGATCACACAAATATTGGATTCGACCCGGGAATCGAACCCGAGACTTCGTAGTCGAAAGCCGATGCACTACCGACGACGCCACCGAAGCAGTCATGCAAAATGATGGAACTCTTTCCGTCCGGAGCATTTATGATATATTTGAACCACTGAACTTATACAATCATAGGTACTTAAAAGTAAAATTCTAATTTAAATATTCAGTATAAAGACATGGGTTTATTGTCATTGCACCCTTTAGAAAAAATCACAACAGTTGATGAATCATTCTCATCATCCACTGATGCCTCTCCTAAATAATAAAAAAATCCATAAGGAGGTTTTTAGCTACCTACCTAATGTTATCAAATCAAATATGTTACCTTGATAAAAAAATTGTGATGTTAGACCAAAGTTAGATAACAGCTTTCTACTCTAGCGCTCATGGCTCTTTTAATCTCTCTTTTAATCTTATATAAAAGATTCATCATCCACCGAGCCTTTTCCCAACGCAGTTGGGGTCGGCTTTCCAGTCTAACTGCAATTCAGCTGAACTTCGATATTTTCCGTGAAGCGACTGCCATACGATAGACCTCCACAAAAAAAAATTTTTACTATAAAACGAAAAGCTAAGTTCCTAAGTTCACTAAACTTACCAACCGTGTGTCACACAACACCGAAGAAACACCGCTACGTGCCGCTACATGCAAATAAAGGGTCAATTTGCGCTGTCCTTTCCCACACCGTAAAGTGGTCAAACTGGTTTTTGGACGAACCCTATTTGCAATAAGATGCAAGGCCATTCGGTGTCTTCTGTCTTCCTAGTCCATTGTCCTAAACTAGTTGGACAACATTTTGTAACGGTGAGAATATTTCTATCTAATTGCAAATAATAATAATTGATTGTTTATTAGAACGTGTACTGTACTGAGAATTTTAATAAAAAAAAAAAAATCTCAATAAATCGTCGGCTTATTGCAAGAACTCATTAAATGCATAAAATCACTAAATACGTTTTTATTTATAGTGGACTTCATTTGACACATTCTACAAAAGGCAAAAACTCACTTATTTCTATCTATTCAATTTTAGGCGTTATTACCTTGATATTAAGTCCATAATTGCAACTTTGGAAATCAGGTATTTACGAAACATCACTAAGCTGCACAAGTTATTTTTATTAAATAGATAATTATTAAAATAACAACATACTTATTATACAGAACTCATTTTTACCATGTAATTAACTTTATCTAAACAAGAGTAGAATAATATCTTAGAATTTGGATCGATAAAGTCCATTATTTGCATTTAATTACTTTCTGTTACGAATAATATTGATCATAAGTACACAATAAGTAATCTTAATTACTTTTATATAAAATATCATTATTTTAAATTATTTAGGATATTCCTAAAATCATTTATTGTTTTTAATTAAAATAAATAGTGATACGTTTAATAATTTAGACATAGGTACCTAATATAGTTATCAATATTGAGCCACTTTGGCATTATTCTAGCTCGGATTATATAATATGAATAACCTACCAATGTAATATAATGCTGATTATTGTTAAATTTTGACTTAAATGCAATTGGCGCCTGAAGCACAGGTATACCTAGTTCAGGCGCAAATTACATTTATATGACTACCTATTTATAAGACATCTAGATATATGTAAATCTCGTAGTATACCTACATACTTAAGTTACTAATGCACTAACTATAATTTAATAGCGCACAATTAAAAATTAAGACTATGTAAAATTTTATTGTACAATTATTATTATTACGTAATAAATTTATTATTATTATTATATTTGGTAATTCTTATAGAATACTCCCTATGGCAAAATAGGGGTATGGAAACAGGCACACGGACCAAAGTCAAGTGTGCAAGTTTGTAATTTATTTAATTTTGAGAGGATGTAACTAGGAATTTACGTGTAAGACGACATGTATTTAATATCTGCTTTTTGCATCAGTGCAAGGGTGCATTTAGGCATTTGAAGAGTTGTGAGGCTAGTTTTTAAGGTTTTTGGGACCACACCTGTGGAGGATATTATAATTGGTACAATTTTAACTGAATCTACTTGCCACTGTCTTTTTATTTCAGTGCCTAAATCTAAGTATTTCGCCATCTTCTCTGCGTGTGTCGTGTTGAGGTTGTGTGTGTTACAGACTGCAATATCAATTATAAATACTGAATTACTGATTTTATCTAAAATAGACATAGGTACCTAATATAGTTATCAATATTGAGCCACTTTGGCATTATTCTAGCTCGGATTATATAATATGAATAACCTACCAATGTAATATAATGCTGATTATTGTTAAATTTTGACTTAAATGCAATTGGCGCCTGAAGCACAGGTATACCTAGTTCAGGCGCAAATTACATTTATATGACTACCTATTTATAAGACATCTAGATATATGTAAATCTCGTAGTATACCTACATACTTAAGTTACTAATGCACTAACTATAATTTAATAGCGCACAATTAAAAATTAAGACTATGTAAAATTTTATTGTACAATTATTATTATTACGTAATAAATTTATTATTATTATTATATTTGGTAATTCTTATAGAATACTCCCTATGGCAAAATAGGGGTATGGAAACAGGCACACGGACCAAAGTCAAGTGTGCAAGTTTGTAATTTATTTAATTTTGAGAGGATGTAACTAGGAATTTACGTGTAAGACGACATGTATTTAATATCTGCTTTTTGCATCAGTGCAAGGGTGCATTTAGGCATTTGAAGAGTTGTGAGGCTAGTTTTTAAGGTTTTTGGGACCACACCTGTGGAGGATATTATAATTGGTACAATTTTAACTGAATCTACTTGCCACTGTCTTTTTATTTCAGTGCCTAAATCTAAGTATTTCGCCATCTTCTCTGCGTGTGTCGTGTTGAGGTTGTGTGTGTTACAGACTGCAATATCAATTATAAATACTGAATTACTGATTTTATCTAATATGGTTCGATGGGATCGAATGGCATCGAACTATCATCACAGATAAAACCATACATGGTTTTATCTGTGATGATAGTTCGATCCCAATATATTCTATGTGTTGTATTTTTAGCACGGTCTCAGGTTTGTATTTATAGTAAGCAGTTTTATTAGCAATAAATGAATGCATGTGAGCTAAATTTTGGTGGACTATTGCAGCTATTTGGTCATGTCTATGTTTGTAGTCTGTTTGGACGATTTATTATTATTATTAATTAAGCTGAAAACGCCTCCAACCTTGCTGTTTTGCAGTAAAAGTATGATGAGCACATGTCTTTAAAAGAGCTAAGTCGAAACGCTAAGGAGTTGGATAAAGTTCGGGCAAATGAAGATAACAGCTTTAACTCTATTACGAAGGTCACGACTGGGGTTGCTCAAGTCGTGTGTCAGATACGGTAGCTGAGACTCGAGGTGGCACTGAATAAGTCCGAAGCTCTGTGTTTTCACGGACCTCGGCGCGGGCCACCTCCAGGATCCAGCATAAATGTAGGGAGCATTAGCATCGGCATCGAGCCCTCGATGAAGTATTTGGGGCTTGTACTTGATAGCCGGTGGAACTTCGGACCACATTTGCGAAGTTTGGTCCCCAAAGTGACGGGGCAGCAGCCGCGCTCTCGCAACTGATGTCCAACTTAAAGGGAACGCTTCCTGCAGGAGACTGTACCTGGGGTTCGTGCGGAGCATGGCCGTGTACGGGGCTCCCGTATGGGCGGCGAGACTGACGGCCAACAACGCTGCTATTTTACACAGATCGTTAAGGACCTTGGCCGTCAGGACAATAAGGGGGTACCGCACGATCTCCCTAGAGGCTGCATGTCTCCTAGCCGCGACCCCTCCATGGGACCTGGAAGCGAGAGCCCATGCGTCATTGAGGCGTTGTAACATATTATGTTGTTAGGTATGTACCACAAGCTATAATTTCAGTGATGGAAAATGATATGGTTAATGGTTAAGTATTATAAGTAAAATATTTTAATACAATATGCTAACCAAACACTTGTACACCATTTGACTTTTATTCAATTTACAGGATTTAACAGTGTAGTAAAATACTTGTTTAATAAATATGTAAAGTGGACAACAACCTTTGATAATGCTATAAAGCGAAACCGGTCAGGTTAAATCCTGTAAATTAAATAAAAGTGAAACGGGGTACAAGTGTTTTGTTAGCATGTATTACTATAAGTTTCACCAAGTGCTGCCAATCGAAACCATCAACTATAAAATGTTTTATGTTGTATTAAAATTATTAATGTGAATGTGGATCAGACAGAACTCGACGCTGTCATGCTCGAATAGCAGCAAAACACTTGGACACAGGTATCTTGCCTCACCACCTACCATCTCGCCGGTACCCAGGAAGAATGCAAGTAGGTACAAAAAACATGAAGTAGGTAATCTTACATTGAAATCGTAAACACAAGATCCAGTTGACCTGCCGGGCTATTACCACAGTTATAAGAATATTAAGTTGGAACTTAAGTGGTACAGTCCGAAACAAAGAAATGGGACTGTTCTCAGACTTTATGGCTATTTCCCTAGCGACTGTGTGTATGTACGTAGAGGACATTAACAGTGTTTCGACACAGCAGCACCCGTATGCCTTACCTACCTAATTAAATTGGGGTAGGTACCTAATAGGGCTATTGGTAGGTAGGGAGAGAACCGGTGACTCTTGCTCCAGGTCGTTTCTGGTGCAAAGATTGTCCATTGCCATTCAGCACGGCAACACTGCTAGCAACATGGACACTTTTGCGCCAGGAATGATGCGGGGCGAGTATAATGATTTTGTTTCGTCTGACTGTGCTATTGTATCTGTGTAAACATATTATTATTGTGAATGTTGACTTTTATTTACAATAAGAATTACAGTATACAAAATATACATAATTATAGACTAAAAATATTTACATTACAATATATCGTTTAAAAAATCCTCTGCGTCATTGCCGACTGAGAAGGTTGCCAGAATGCTGGCTGTGTTGCCACGTTGGATGGCGATACTTATTCTTTGGGCCAGAAAATAGCCAGCCTTCTTCTCCTGAGAAGCATCGATTAGGCGTTTAGCAATGTCTCTACAAAGGCGGCGAGCACTCGGACCCCATGAACCCAGTGTCTCAACCCCAAACGGCTCAAATATGTAGGTAATCACCTGCTAGGTTAGCATATTTACGCCGTTTAAGGCCTTCAACCGATGCAGCAGTAGCACCGGCACATCCGGATGTGCTTGGAAGGTGTGAAGGTGCTAAGGTGTCAACGCATGTAGCGTCCCACACCAAAGGCCTTCCCATCTTTCACGGTAGCAACGACATACCGTCCGGTCTCTTTCCATCGCTTCGTGCTAAACCATTTGGTTCACGTACGGCCGGAAGACCTGCGGTGGAAAGAGCCCTACGAATTATGTCGTTTAGAATAGCGTGCCGTTTATTGTGAATTGACATTGAGGAAATGAATTAAATAAAATAAATATTCATATCATTAAATATTATGAACTTTTGGTAGGTAGTACTTACCTAATAATATGTTAAAAGATTTTTATCCCTCTTCCTCTAATTAGTGCTATTTGTTTCTATAATATTTTGTGTATATTTAAAGTTAGTATATCCTATTATTGTTAGTATATTCTATTGAATTACATACCTATTTAATGTACTTGTACCTAACGAGTATTGAACATTTTGCTCTCTTCTTAAATCCTATTAATTTATTATTTTTTTAAGTAAATTGTATTACATTGTACACAGGCCCTTTTTTTTTTAACTCCTCGAGAGCGCGGTTACTCCCATGTTCATTGCTGCGGGCGTCTCTGGTGACACTAAGGTATTTCCAGTGGCACCCGGCGGACTTTGGCCACACATGTAGCCTCTTCGGAGGTTTGGTCGGAATGAAAATCCCGCGTCGTAGGGGTTGGGTTTTATCCCGCGTCGGTGACTGAATCTGGTTGCGTGCTGTGGGGCAAGGGCCCCGGAGCACGCAACCCTTCTAGCCTGTTTCTGTAAGGACGGCGGGTAGCTATCCCGCCGTCCTCAGGCCCCGATCATGGAGGTCGATGGTCCTGGGTGTAGATGAGCCTGGCCGCTGACTGCGGAACTCAGCGGGGAAGGTACGCTCCCTCTCCCTCTCGGCCGCCTAATTCGCGAGCATGACTTGCTCGCAGAAGGACACGGCCGCGTTCCACCTACTCGCGCTGGAGACCATGGCTTGGAGCATGGTTTTTTTTTTACACAGCCCCTATCACTTGTTGTAACTTTCATTCCATCCTAAGGTTGCCTGGAAGAGATTGCTCTTTAGCAATAAGGCCGCCTCTTGTACATTATATTTTTTTACAACGTGTCATAATCCATTTGTTTCTCTATTGAAGAGTATTTACTTACTTACTTACTAATTACCTATTAGGCGGACACATAATTTACTGTTCCATTCTTATATTCCTGATAGACTCCTGCCTCCTAGTGCTACGGCACTGATGATTCAGAAGCAGGTGATTCTAATAAACACCTCTAATTTATTGCGAATTGCAATTTATAAAACAAGAGCAGAGGTGGCATCATGTTGCAAGAAAATGAATAAAAAACTAATTAAGTAGTTACCGTTTACAAAACAGTTTTACGATTACTTAGCACTTTTTTATTTGAACCAGTAGATCACCGACAGATGTTGCGGCATTTACAGCTAGGAACCGATCCGGAACGGTATCTCACAATCTAAGAGCTCTAGAACTTGAATGTGTGATTATTAATAGAACGCCACCACAAAATTGGACCCGGTAGTCCAATTTTAAATCTAAACCATCCTCGAATCCACTTGAATACAAAAAAAGATTTCCTTACAATCGATCCAGCCGTTTAGGACGAATTCAGGAACAAACAAACTTATAAACAGCTAGACCAAGGTGGATTCCAGGTTGGTTTAGATCTACAATTGGTTCTTGTGGCGCTGATGTCACAGTTATTACGAAGTTCGCTGGGACCACAGCGCCACCTACCGAGTCTAATCATAAATCTAAACCATCTTCAAATCTATTTGAACACACACTATAAATTTCATCAAAATCGGTTCAGCTTTCACTGCTCAGGATCGAGTTCAGTAAAAAATAAGGGAAGGTTGTTTTTAATTTAAGCGGTATCTACGAAGTTCACCGGGCCCGCTAATTATTTGTTTTTAATTCCACTGCCTAAGACCCCTATGTCTTTTGCCGGGGGCGCCCCAGGTACACACTCGGAAGTAGGCCCTGTAGCGCGGATCATTGCCTACCTACCATTTTCTGATCCAAAATTCGCAAAGCTAATGTGACACATTGGACATTGGCCCACATGTTATTTTACATATTAGTAATTATACTGGTAGTATACTGCAATACCTTTGCATAATCTGTTACGATAAAAATGTTTGGGGTGCATGCAAATAGGGCGGGGAAAGGATTCCCCATTTTAATTGTTGGACAATGGAGTGTTTAAAAAAACCAAGTTGAATTGTGGACTTCTGTATCAGTTGTCAGTAGTGTAGATTAAGGTGTGCTTGAAGATACTTCAAGCGAGTGTGCGAAAAGTGACAAACTTATTTTCTAAGTGCAGTAAAAAAGAAAATTTCGTTTCTGGTGAAGTTTATTTTCCAAATAATATAATAGTTACAGGGTAAGTACACAAATAGGTATTATAATAATGTTTTATATAGGTATTTATAAATACCTAGTTTATAATGGGATAGAATAATATTTTAGACATAACACAATAATGATCTGCGTATGTTTTACATGGATAGGTATAATAATAAAGACATGTTACTTAGCTATCTACTGTAAAAAATGAATTGTGGTGCTCATTATTTTTGTCGAATGTAAGACAATTCCCCCTTATGGTCATTCAATGATGATTACTGATGATATAGGTTTATTAACTTGCTTATGATTTTTTTTTTACATTTTATTTTCGTTTTTTTTTCTCTTTTTATTTATAGCCAAATTGATATTTTACTCTGGCTCGTTCATTCTAAGACGTGCGAAATCTTCAAACACGATGTTATCTTCTTCCTCATTAGTATACAAAGAATTTTCGTAACGATGCCTCTCGATAGATTGCATTTTTTTCATGGCATTGAACCGTTGACGTTCAACAGTACCTGAAAATCAAATCAGTTAGGTATTAATTTCCCGTATAAGAGAGAATTGTTTAAAATATCTTGATACTTGACTACCTTCAGCTGGATGCAGTAGTTTAAAAGGTACGTCAGTGACGAGCTCGCCACCCAATGTTCCACAGTTGAGCTTGACTCGGACAGAGTACGACACCACGATACCTATAGCATCAGCTGGGCATTTGCCTTCAGGGACCATAGTTGAGCTAGCCAAGTTCACGTCATCTTCTTTCAGGTGTCCGTCTAGCGCTACCCCTAAAATTCAAACCATTTAGTTAAGTTATTGTAAAAAAATTATAAAAAGAATAGGTAACTGTATCCTACGTAAGACTCAAAGGCTCAGATGGCTATAGGCTCAGCAGTCCTAGCTCCACCAGGATCTCATGGACACATGAAAGGTAGAATTTGAGCAACCAAGGTGGGGAACCCTTTTCCATCATAATCGCAGTGGTGAGACTGATCATGAGAACCTTAGGTCTTAGGCTGCGGCCGCTTTTACGTCCATTGCTGTCACCGTCAGAGTAGACTCAAATTATGATGGAATTTCCGTTTTTTTTAACAACACTTACCACGAATATCCTTGTTGCTTCGAGCCAAGGGCACTAAATAGAATGTCTTGGACAAACTAGCTCCAGGAGTAATAGGACAGCCCTCTCGACTCTCCAACGAGGCAACATGGCGGCTGAATTGAGAATTGATCATGGTGATTTCCACATGTTGGATGACCATGCAGCGAATGTTACGAACAGATTTCCTGGAGTTGTTGGAAACAATGACGTTTGCAGCAAGTTTTTCTCCATGGTAGTAAATTTCCCGGTCCAAAGTTACTTCAAGCGTAATCTTTCCGTTACTGAAAGTGAAACCTTTGCTAACGAGTGAGCTTGGTAAACGACGTCCACGAGATGTTGGCGCATGTTGCAACTGTAATAAATCACAAAGTCCAGTTGAATCACTAAGTTATTTGTAATATCCAGCTGATAGTCAAACCAGTAGATACCTTCTTGATAGCGAGAGTCACTGAACTTCTCTTGTGACTTTTTTGTTCTTCTTGCTCAGCGACGTAGGTCCTGACGGAGTATTCTACACCCATTGGTTTGCCTTGATCTTCTTCGGCAGGTTGCAGTGTCACCTGTATTTTTAATTTTATAAGTAGAGATCAAAGATAGGTAGGACATTTTTTATAAGTAATTCACTATTTTAATTACCGAGCTAGGTGCCAAATCAGGAAAGTTGAAAGTAAACGGATAGGCGTTAGGGCCAAGCTTCTTCAGAAGTTTCTCCTGCACTGGTGTTAGTTCCATCTTTGAATTGTTCATTGGTACAACTTGGTCCTGGCCAATAACCATTTCCTTTGAGAATTTCAATCCCATTACTTCATCTTCCTCTCTACCATAGCGATAAGTGGTCACCAACTAAACAAAAAGTAAAAATTAAATTCAAGACTAATGGGTCATTGTACTGTTGTTTTAATCACTTCACTTTGTTACACTGAGCACTACACTTTATACCTGACTATAAACTTTTCGCCCTTTCAGATATTCGGTATCCACTACCACAACCCCATCAACAGGATCGCAGTAATCCACATGATCAATGAAGTCACGTTTACCAAGGTAAACCGTAACTTTTCCATTTGGAGTAGTTTTCTTGAATACTTTGACCGCCACCACATACGCCAAAGACAAGTAGTCCAACATCTTGAGTTTGTTGAATTCTACTTCGATTTGACTTCAAATTGGGACTAATTTATGTAGTAAGTTGAAGACAGTAGGATTGAGTGTGAGGTCTCCACCAGAAATGGCTCTTACCGTAGAATTTTAGCTATATATAAGAGCTACATGTGAGGTTTCCTATTGACAAAGTTATCCACCTAATAGGATTTAGTTTGTAGGCGTTCTAATAAGATTTAGGTTGAATGACGCATAGTCCATCAATCGATTCTTTGTCCCTTCACTAAACTATGAAAGAAACCCTTGCGTCAAATATATGACGTTTGTTTTGACAATTTAGCAAGGTTATCCTTGGTGTAATTTTGGAAGCTTGTTTTATTGTGAATTAAATCCAATAAGAATCTAGTAAAATAATATTTTATTGTGTGTATAATATCTTTGAATAACCTTGAATGTTTAGTTTTATGCAAAGATAAGTCATGTAGGGTCTGTACTGTATTGTAAGTAGGCAGTTTTTCTGTACACTTACCTCGGTATTTAAAAAAGGTAATATGTTTTATGATAGATAATTGTTTATTTTTTAGCTATACTCTCAGTATGCCTACATTCCTGACACAAGGCCGGCATGGCTATAGCGTCCGTTTCTCACGGACGAGGCCTGACACCCTGGCAGTGGCTACCAGCCAGTATTATGGACTCACCGGTGGCGGAACTCTTTTCTTCTTAGAACTCGCACCGGATGGCAGTACATTATTAGAAATCCAAAAGTTGGAGTGGAGTGATGGACTATTTGACGTGGTAAGATATAAAATATTATTTACATACAAAACTTTTTACATTAAAAACAATGTACTTACTTACCTATTTTTCAAAGTTTGTATTTCCCTCTCAATGCCGCTGAGATATAGGCTTTGAATCATACCCAAAGTATCAAGAACCAACAGTACCTAACCGGCGAAATGTGGGCCTAGTTCTCTGTTTACCCCTTGTGAAGTTGTGTGTGTGTTATTTAATATTTCAATTATTAAAATAAAGACAAAAACGTTAACAGCTGGTCTGGAAGATGACTTCCAGTGAAACGAATACTTGCAAAAGGCTGTATGTGTGAATCCCTTTCTATTAACTGAACCTAAACCTCAACCTTTTGTCTTTGCATTGGTACAAAAATTACTGGCAGTCCATTGAAAACCATTAAAAATGGAATAGTAAATGATTCAATTTGCCAAATAATTACAGACTATTATATACTTCAATAAATGTACATAGACACTGTCATAATCGCTAATGGAGTGGCCTTCTATTAGCGATTAACCAAACCTCAACATTATGTCTGTTTGTATTAGCTGGTATTTGAAAATGGAAACTTCTATACTCTAGAGTTGTAAAGAATATAAACATATACACTAGGACCTAGAATTGTAACACAATAGCAAACATATTATTGTTACAAAAATAACTAGACTTATAGTTTATAGTGACTTATAGTGACTTATAGTGACTTCTTGGTATTTGCTCTTTGAAGCCCTACAACACATCTATATGTATGTGTATAAGCTGTGTGAATCTGGATATAATTGGATTACTTGCTTTCGTTAACATCACCCGATGTGACCAACATTCATAGTACTATTATAATTTAGTGCCACTTAATAACAATTATGTAATATTGATTTTTTATCTGTTATCAGTAAGTTCTAAAGAGTCATAAGTTTTATCCAACATCTTCGGGGCCCAATTTAATCCATGTAGCCAACTGCTGAAAGAGTCACGTGGCTTATTCCAAGTGCTCAGAAATGGCAATATGCTCGCCTCCTATTATATGGGACCAACAAATCTATATATAGAAATGGGGATTGTACCCCCCCTTAGCTCTCGAGAACTGCTTATGCTCCAATGATGGTTGACCCCTCTATGGATAGCCCTAGATCTGGAGGCAAGCCAAAAAATCGAAAATTTGACCTAGCCCTAAGGGGTCAAAAGTTATAGGCCAACGCACCGTGCAAGACACCGTACTAGTTGACTGGAGAAATATGTACTTAATACACATCTGTCTCTACGGGGATAAAGGCTTAGTAGTATCATTATCCTATTGTACTATTGTGTCAATAACTATTCATATAATCAATGGTTATTAAAACCATACCAAAAATATAATAACAGTATAGAATACATTCTGTTGTGTCTACATTCAGTCCCTTTTTAGTTCTTCTTCTTCTTCTTTCTTTAAAAACGTGGCTCCATCGATATTGATCGATGATTCGCCAATGTCAAGGTAATGCTTGATTAGTTGATAGTCCACAGAAGAACTAGGTATCCCTAACTAGCTCCAGGTGCAAGACAAGAAATGTTGTTCGGTATGAGAGTCTGGAAACCCGATTTTTGCGGAGCGCAAGAGGTAACCTAAAAAGCCACTTGCCACGCGCTCAGCAAAAATCGAACTTCCCCTTTTTAGTTACCCTTACAGTTTCGTCATCTACCGGTCTACTGTCTACCGGTCTACTGTCCAAACAGTTGATGCTGGAAAGATGAAACTTTGCATGGATATGTGTGTTTATTACGCCGAAAAAGTGCTAACATAAAATCAAGTTATTTTCGGGGTAGCTGCCTACACGTAATTTGGGGAAGATTTGTTTTATTTATCGCGTCTAACTCAAAAGTGTGGGGTATCATTGGATAGGTCTTTTAAAAACATTAAGAAGTTTCTAAAGCAATTTTTTCATTTAAGAATTCTTCTGCGAAATTCTCATATGGGTGACTATGGGACCCCTTAATGGGCATGTCAGCCTCATCATACCTTAAACAGCTTTTATATCCAGGGATCATTGAGGGTTAAATATTTGCCACAACAGGTAATTGGTACACTTTCTTTCCTCCAAGTAGACATTAAATAGGTATTTATAAATTAAAAGGTTAGCTTAGACTCCAGCTTATCTTTATTTTACAAGTCATCAAATTAAATGGCAAATTGAAATTACAACTTTGATAATAGTTTTATAGCACTCTGTTGCAAATTGATAACTGTTGGAATTAAAGTATTTACTGGATGATAATTTTAAGTGATATATTTTAGAAGAGGCCGTAAAGGTGGCCAAAGTCCTCACCCATGGCTTTTCTTTCGTATGCCTAGGTACCCCGGGGCGACTGTATCCCATCTGGCCCGGTGACTTGGCCCGGTGCTGGGCCAGATGGGAAAAAAAAGTTTTATCTGGCCCGGTGATGTTTACCGGGCCAGATGACACAAATCAAGTGCCATCGTCCCAGGTAAGGGGAGAAAAGAGGATAAGCCTCGTAATTTGTGAAATACTAACTGGATGCATCTATGAAAGGGATTCAACTTATAAATCAAACTGCATATAGTATACAATAATTAGTTTTTTTGTGTATGACGCCATATCAACTTGTGTCATAAATATCTTCATATAAGTAGATCTTATTTAATTTGAACATAAAAACAATCTAATATATAAAATTCTCGTGTCACAGTTTTCGTTGCCATACTCCTCCGAAACGGCTTGACCGATTCTCATGAAATTTTGTGTGCATATTGGGTAGGTCTGAGAATCGGACAACATCTATTTTTCATCCCCTAAATGTTAAGGGTAGTCCACCCCTAAAGCAAAACAACGTTTGCCGGGTCAGCTAGTATTTTTATAATAACAATAATCAACGAAGCCAAAATTGCTTAATGCACTGGAAGCGTGGCACAGCAAGTTTAAGAAGACAATTAAAACAAAGCAGCCCAATATGATCGAGATGTTAAAAGCGCTATATACATACTGACGCCTGTTATTACACAACAAGATCAGTACAAATTGAAAATTAGATACCAAGTACTCGACGCCATTCAAAGGAGGCCGTGCTTCGAGAGGACTTTATTCAGAAGGCAACTATGGAGCTAGTGACCGGTCAAATAACCGTCGGTCATTTTTTTAGAAAAAATGCGATAGATTATTCTGAAATTATTGATTTTATTTAATAGACTACAAAAGTTTTATAATTGTTATTGATTATACTCAACTACAATCTGTGACTATTAACATTTGTGATATAGGTACTTATAAAAATAATTTTGTATAAGAGGTTAGTTATTTTTGATTTTGATAAAGACACCATTTTAGATGTATAATAATATTATTGATTGTTTATAATTTTAGCTTCGTTGATTATTATTATTATTATAAAAATACTGTTATTATGTTCAAATTAAACAAGTTAAAAATATGGCAAAAATTTGCCATATATTTTAGTTTTCTTAAGTTTTTTCATAAAATCAAAAAAATGTCACATGACATGAAGTTCAACATCATTTTAGAGGTCTTTGACCATGCTGAGTTGATTGCAACTGGTCTTGAGTCTCTAACTATTACTGTTTGCGATTTGACCTCGTTTTGCCCTTGACCTTGAGATCAGAGGTCAAAGGTCTAGTTTATTTTAGAGGTCTTTGACCATGCTGAGCTGATTGCAGCTGGTCTTGAGTCTCTATTACCGTTCTCGATTTGACCTCGTTTTGACGTTGACCTTGAGATCAGAGGTCAAAGGTCAACTTCAATTTGGGGACATTTCGACTATGCTAAGTCGATTGGCGTTACACTGAGTCTCTTGCTCTTACCGTTCTCGAGTTGAAAGTTGTTCACGGATGGGCATTACTGTTGTATAAGAGATTTTTGTTTCGAAAACTCTAAAAGTATCTATTTATATGAAGACATTTTTAACACAAGTTGATATCGCGTCATACTCAATAAAAACTGATTATTGTATACTATAAGCAGTTTGATTTATTAGTTCAATCCCTTTCATAGATGCATCCAGTTAGTATTTCACAAATTACGAGGCGTATCCTCTTTTCTCCCCTTACCGGGGACGATGGCACTTGATTTGTGTCATCTGGCCCGGTAAACATATCACCGGGCCAGATAAAACATTTTTTTCCATCTGGCCCGGCGCCGGGCCAAGTCACCGGGCCAGATGAGATACAGTCCCCTGGCCGTGGTGGTATATAAGTAGTTTAATAAGTGACTAGCGGACGCTCGCAGCTTTGTCCGCTTGACAAATTATAAACACAAAAACCTTCGTCGAGAAATCTCCATCCGTTGGTGAAAACTGCATTAAAACCCGTTGCGTAGTTTTAAACATACTATGTTAAGATATGATTATGATTTTCGCGCGTCCATTCGCGTGGTTTTAGTTTTCGTGTGTACAAACTCCACACGGGAACATAGGGAATAAACTAACCAAGGGGGTTAGCCATAACCATTCATAATGAAAAGCTATTATTAAAAATTACTAGTTAAAAACCTTATGCCAAATGCTATGGTTAAACCAGAAGAGCTTAAGAGAATCTTCTGTCTCTGTCAGGTGTAAAAGAGATCAGATTGTGTCCCTTTCTTTTATGACAATCGGTACCTATTTTAAACTTCTTATAACTCATTATGAATAAGACCCATTTTAATGGTATTATTTTATTATTATTAAACTTCTGAACAACTCATCTATATCTATATCTATTTATATCTTCTATACTTATAATAAATCTGTAGAAGTGAAAATTCTGTACATTGAAAATATCAAAAAAATTAATGGCAGGGGGTGTTACTAGACCGACACCGAACCTGAAAATGTAATTAAAAAAAATTTTGTCTGTCTGTCTGTCTGTCTGTTTGTTCAGGCATCACGCAAAAACTACCGGTTCGATTACGATAAAACTTGGAATAATTATTGTTTAATATCCTGGACACCACACTGGGTACATTTTATCCCGGAACAGTATATAAAATAAAAAACAAACTTAATTTTGCGGTTCGATCCCTAGACCCGATTACTGTACCAACCGCAAATAATAAGTTTGTCGTAGGTTACGTCACCCGCAGTGGAGTTCACAAGGGGCGCTGCACACGGCTAAGATAATAAAATATTTTATCTTAAGATACAATATCGCTCAACAGCTATACCTACATAATAAATCAGTAACTGGTGATCAAGAAATCTATAACACGCAGGCGGAGCTGCGGGCAACAGCTAGTAACTAATAAGGGGATTTATATTTTTTATTTTTTTATTAATTTCCAGACGTGGTCAGGTACGACAGAAAGTGCTGCAGCATGTGGAGCAGGTGATGGAGCTGTCATAGTATGGAGGGTGGGTTGTGCCGCTCCTTTAAGGGTATTGAGGGCTCATACCAGCGAAGTGTGCTCTGTAGACTGGCCTAGGACACATTTGTTGAGCGCTAGCTGGGATACTACTGTTAAACTGGTAAGTAAATATTATATCATGTATAATTCAGGCCAAACATAAAATAAACATTACCTATTGTAATTATACCTACTAACATTACATCTAAATTCTAACATGTGTCAAAGAACTCCTCCGCCTGGGAAGGTTGGCAGCATTGCCACGTTGTATGGCAATGCTTATTCTTTGTACCAAATAGTAACCAGCCTACTTGGTCTTGAGAAGTCTTGATAATGAGTTTAGATAAATTTTTGAATAGGCCGCGAGCTGTCGGACCCCAAGGACCGCGTAAGCGTCTCAACCCCAAACAGCAGATTCTTTAAATTAATTATAATAATATGTTTAAGTTCCAAAATCATAAATACTTAGTACAATGAATTCAGAACGCAAATGTCTAATAACTTTTAAGTAGATAACTGTTAATAGCTTTGGTCTTTTCTGAAGTCTATTTACAGAAGACAAGTGTTTGCGAGTATAGTCAGATTGAAGTTCTCTTTTGTAATAAGAGGTTGTGATTTTGTTGCATATAATGCCATCTAGTGACTAAAAGGTTATGTATTTAGTGTTATTAATTAGAGCGCCATCTAGTGGGTACTAAGCGCACTAAAGTTTTGGAAAGTCCATTAGAGCGCCATCTAGTCGGTACTCAGCACACTAAATAGAGTTTTGGAAAATCAGTGTAAAACTCGTTACAATGTAAACCTACAAGATGGTGCTGCGCTATATTTAACTATCTGTCATTATTTTGTTCTTTCTTCTTCTTTTTTTAAATGTGTGGCTCCATCGTTCACCGATGATTTTGCCAATGTCAAGGTAATGTTTGATAGTTCCAGTTGTGGGACACGTTATGAAACCACTGCTCGGTATTGCATGTGAGTGTCTAGTTTGATTCTCCGGAGATTCTGCCAACGACAAGGTGGAGAGTAAATGCAGCTTTGATTAAATTGGTAAACTAAGTAGCTCGTTGAACTTGCTTACTGAAAATGGTTAGGAGTTAGTAAACATAGAACATATAAAACAATCACAACACAAGAGTGATACAAGTTACGGGATGATAGGGTAAGGGAAAATGGATGGCTAGATACCTACCAGCCTACAATTTTATATTGTTCTGAGAAATAAATTTGTATAAGATTTTAACATGAGGGGTGAAAACTAAAGTTAGTAGATAATTAAGATTAATGGGACGTGGGATCTTTTTTGGGAGAAGGTCATACAATTGTGTAACTAGTAATGGACAAGAAAAGAAAATATGCTCTAAGGTTCCCTCATCCAGACCGCATTCACATAGGGAGTGGTCACGAACACGGATCTTTGCCAAAAATACTGGTGTGCAGACGAAACCTAGACGGAGGCGAATTATCACAGAAGTAGCCAATTTATTAACTTTCTTTTGTTTAAAAAACCAAGGTTTGGTTGGGAGTGTGGGTTGTAGAGAACCATAAAATTTGCCTTTGATTATCTTAATTGATTGCCATAGATTATTCCATGATTCGCTCAGTGAAGAGCTAGCCAAGGAACGAAGGTCCCTGGAGAACAAGAAGTTATAAGAGGAGGTACCAGATTGTGCGGCCATTTTTGCACAAGAATCTGCTGTTTCGTTACCAGCTATACCGGAGTGGGCTGGGATCCAGGCCAAAGCCACTTCGATGCCGGATAAATGACACCTGTGTAGTATTTGCTTAATCTCAAGAGTGATTGGAAAATTGTATCTGGACTTAAACGGATTCTTGAGGAGATCCAGCAAGCAACTTAGAGAGTCTGAAAAAATTAAAGAGCGGTTTAGTTTATGGGACTCGACATATTTAACGGCTTCCAACAGAGCAATTGCTTCACCGGTGAAGTTCGAATTAAATGCTGGGCTTTTAACACCAAGAATAACTCTAAATTTCGGAATCCAAACTGCAGAGCCCACAGGAGCATCTGGAGCCAATTTCGAAGCATCTGTATAAAGCGTGACCCATTCCGTCCAATACTCATTTACAATATTAAGGAAGATTTGGTTCGCATTGGAGCACTTCTTGCTTATACCCAGGTCCAGTATGATTCTTGGCTTGAAAATTAGGGATTGGTAGTCGCTATTAAAGAGTACATTAGTGGAAGATTGAAAGGGAGAGTTATCGAGGGAGTCCAGTTTAGCAAGGGAATTTAAGAGAAGAGGGGGAGACTTATGCTCCCAATATTTTGCCGAAGTTAATAGGAGAGATAGTTCCCGTAGAATAGGCAGCAGGGGGTGAGAGCTAAGTTGAACTGCACTATAAAGGTATCTGTCAGCGAGATATTGTCTTCGGAGATGAAGGGGCGGCTCTAAGCATTCCACTTGAAGTGCATTTAATGGGGAGCATTTCATCGCGCCAGTTATAATTCGGAGGCAGTTTGACTGGATCTTCTCCAGCCTATGCATAGCTAGTTTGTTACATGGCTCAAGTAAGAATGTACCGTAATCAAAGTGACTACGAACTATAGCGTTGTATAGGAGTTTTAAGCAGAAGGGGTGAGAACCCCAACGAACACCGGACAGCGCTCGCAGTACGTTTACACCCTTTTCACTTTTATTTACAACTTGGTCTAAGTGGGGAATACCCGTCAACTTAGAGTCCAAAACGAGACCAAGGAATCTAACTTGATCCTTGATAGGAATTGGTTTGTTAGCAACAAGTATGTTCATGTCGGGCAGGTTGCGTTTGCGGGTAAAGACAATAGCGTTACATTTCGGGACAGAAAGGGACAAGGAGTGGTTATCCATCCAATCGTTCAGGTAACTCAGGGCAGAGTTTAGGTTAGAGTAAGCAGAAGTGAATGAAGGAGAGGAAGAATAAAGAGCAACATCGTCTGCATACTGTAAGACTTTGCAGAATGAGTTGACCGTAGTATCCAGGTCAGATGTGTAGATGTTGTACAGGATTGGGCTTAGGACTGATCCTTGAGGGAGACCCTTCCACACCGTTTGAGGTGGGAGATGGATACCCTGGTATCGGACAGCAATGGAGCGGCACATAAATAAGTTGCATATGACTTGAACCAACCTCACGGGAACACTCAGCTGTAGCATTTTTTGCCTGAGGAGCGGAAGATGGACATTGTCATAAGCCGCTGATATATCTAGGAAGACCGCTACAACATGCTCACTCCGGGAGAAAGCTGTGCGAATCTCTGATGTCAGGATACTTAAGCTATCCAGCGTACCCCTGCCTTTCCTGAAGCCAAACTGGCTATCAGCTAACACTTGCCTATTTTCCAGTATCCATTCCAATCTGTTTTTTATAAGGATTTCCATAATTTTAGACAGGACCGAGGAAAGCGCGATGGGACGGTACGAAGATGCGACTTTGGGATCTTTACCAGCTTTAAGGATAGGTATAATTATTTGGGTTTTCCAGGAATCTGGGATGATTCCAGAATATAAGATGGAATTGAGGATATTGAGTAAAATACTTTTAGTCTGGTTTGACGATTTACAGATAAAGGAATAGGGTATGCCGTCTATGCCCGGTGAGGAGTCATGAAGATTGGCCAGTGCACAAGATAGTTCGCCGAAGGAGAACAGATTGTTCATAGCATCTTGTGACGGATCGGGACCTGAGGGTTGATTGGGATTAGGCAAACAGGAGTATTCGGGTACAAAAGGAGGTGCTAAACAGGATAGAAATTCATGAAGAAAGGATTGAGGGAGATTGCTGGTAATATTTGTATTTTCCATACCTCGTCTAAAAGCTTTAAATCTTTTCCAAACAAGCGAGAGTGGAGTGCGGGGGGACAGAGATTCACAGAATTTCTGCCAACCCATGGTTTTCTTTTTGGATAGGAGTCTGGAGGTTTGAGCAGCTGTTTTTTTATAATCAAGGTAGTCAGTCATAGAAAAGGAAGCTGCAAATACATTTTCTGCTGATATCACTCTTATGACGACGTATACTTCTACTGTTCCATTGGAGAATTTGGAGAGCCATAGTTGGTATTATTTTTGGTGAGAACTGAAAGTAACTGTTCTACAAGAACGGAAACATCGTGCGGTAGGGCATCTGACATTTTAGTGAGGATGTTAATAAGGGAGCATAGGAGGAGTTCTACAAGGTTGTCGTTAGGGGTTAGTAGAGGGGTGCTTTCTGATGGGTTGATGCAACAACCATTGGGTTGTGATGAGGGAGGGGACTGGGTTAAGAGGTTATGGCTATAGGAATCAAAGGATTTACCCAAACTAGGTTTGGGTCGGACGGGTGAATAAATGGTTTTTCTGTAAGATGAGGGAGAGAGAGGAGATTTAGAAGGGGAAGGGGGGAGAGGCAGGAAAGGGATGGCTGAAGTTGTTTGTGTCAAATACACTTGGGAGTGAGGTATTTGATCTTGCTGAGATCTGACAGTCACGGATGCATATGAATTTTTAACTTGAGGAATGCGTGCTGAGGCTGCTGAATATGCAATATTCTCTTCAGCCATTAAGGTTTTAATAGCTTTTTGTCTTGAATGCTCAGGGCATTTAGGATCAGTTGCCATATGGGTACCTTGGCAGAACAAACAACAAATATTTGGTGAAGAGCAAGTAACCGCTTCATGGGGTTGGGCACATTTGAAGCAATTTATCTTTGACCTGCATTGAGATGCTACATGTCCAAAAAAACAGCATTTCCTACATTGTATCGTTGGCAATTTATAAAGGGAGACCGGCAAAGAGGCATTAAAACAAAAGGCTCTATCTGGGAGATTTTGACCAAGGAATGTCAGGACGACACTCCTTGATGGGACCCACGTGGTAATATTGTCAGTTCTTGACTTCACATTAAGACGCCTAGCTCGCACCACTTCTCCACAGTTATGCGGAGTAGAAATGTTTTCAACAAGTTCCTCCAGGGACCAATCAGTGGGGATATCGCGTACCACACCCATACGGAACACAAGAAAGTTGGGGATTTTGGCTGTATAGTTATTAGTTTTAAGGACATCTGAGTTTACAAAGTTATTCGCCGCCGCAGCAGACTTAAATAATATATTTATTTTATTACGACCTATTTTAGTAATTCCGCCTTCTGTAATATCTAGAATGTTATTTTTATGTAGAAATTGAGCAAATTTAAGGGTTTTAATGGGAGGAGCAATAGACTGTTCAGTTTCCACCTGCGAAACATACACAGTAAAAGGACCCTTGTCAGTCCTCGTGTAGTAATTATTGCTTTCAGCGTCAAACCCGGGTTTTGCATACACTGATTGAATAGATTCAGCTGGGGAGCGGACCTTTTTCCCTTCCGCATCGATGGATGGACAAGGGTCTCCATGTCTCTTTATGCCTTTCCCGATCCCGACGGATATGTCGGGAGGCAATCCACCACCCCCATCAGGGGGCATATCCACGCTCATTTCCATAGAAATTAGCAAACCAAACTAACCTTCTGTATTAGTCCACCACCAAAACAACACAAACACTTATTTTCAGAGTGCAAGTAAAGAGAAACTTTAAGAAAACACCATAGGTAACCTAAAAAGCTCTCAACCAAGCGCTCGGTAAAAACGGAGTCCCCATTATTTTGTTATTCGGTGAAATTAAAAAAGAAGTGTTATCGATGCACAATTGTCATAGATTTGAAAAATTGAAGATTTTGCTTGGACTATAGCGATTCTATTTAGAGGTGTGTAGCATATGTCCTGGCCGATGGATTATGATTATTATTTACTTATTTGTATATTTTCTATATTCTCTTTGCACTATCATTAAATTTACACAAAATTAAATTATCTTGTCCATAACAGTGGGACCCCGAATCCGAAGCATGTCTCAGCACATTCGTGGGTCATTCTCAGCTGGTCTACACGGCGGCGTTCTCTCCGCACTCGCCGGCGACATTCGCGTCGGTGTCAGGCGATGGTCATCTGAAGTTGTGGACTTGTGCGGAACCTTCTAGACCGGCTGCCGTTGTCAAAGCTCATGATGCTGAGGTAATTTTTTTATTATTAGTCTGATAGGTGGTACCTACTCCAGGGAACTCCAACTTGGAGTATGTACAGTAGAGCCGAATCATAAAGTTACGTATGACAGCTCAACCACAGGTTGCTATAACCTTGTTACGTCGTCATATTTTCAAATCAAAATTCAATATACAACTAAATTGACATAAAAACTAAGGCTACGGAGACGAAGGAGAGTCTGAATCAGAAGTATTTATCTGAACTATCTATTCTATAATGTTGACAAATGGTTGACAACTACGGAACTAAATGTTGACCTTAACCATGAAACACGCAACGACAGCTCTCGTCGAACAACTTACGTCATTACTAGTTTCATCAATTCCTCGATATTGCAATAATTTAAATCAGTAACGGTCCTATTGTGACCTTACTTTACGCACTAGTGACTCTCGAAGTTCCTGATGGGGTACTTTAACACCCCACGTTATATTGTAACGTGACAATAATTAAACATTGCAGGTATTGTCATGCGACTGGAGTAGAGCAGAAACACACGCTCTGGCGACCGCCGGTTCCGACGGTCTGGTCAGGGGATGGGATCTGAGAAGACTTACATCACCTATGTTCACTCTCAAAGGTATTATCTATATATAGAAATGGTGAATGTAAATTTTGTCCCCTCTTAGCTCTAGAGAAGTTTGAGAACTGCTTATGCTCCAATGATGGTTGACCCCTCTATGGATAGCCCTCGATGTGGAGGCAAGCCAAAAAATCGAAAATTTGACCTAGCCCTAAGGGGTCAGGGGGGTGGAGCGGGACGGCATCGTGTGGGACTCCTGGCCCTATGATGGAAAACGGGCTAATATAACACTGTTGGTTTTAAACAGCCATTTTAAACCGTCTATTAGATGCTTAAGTTTTCATTTTGTGATTTATAAATTGTAACATTTATTTAAAAAGTTTCGCATACCTACTATAAACATTTCTTTAAAAAGTTTCGCATACCTACTATAAACATTTATTTAAAAAGTTTCGCATACCTACTATAAACATTTCTTTAAAAAGTTTCGCATACCTACTATAAACATTTCTTTAAAAAGTTTCGCATACCTACTATAAACATTTCTTTAAAAAGTTTCGCATACCTACTATAAACATTTCTTTAAAAAGTTTCGCATACCTACTATAAATTCTTTCAAAAGTTACGCATACCTACTATAAACATTTCTTTAAAAAGTTTCGCATACCTACTATAAACATTTCTTTAAAAAGTTTCGCATACATACTATAAACATTTCTTTAAAAAGTTTCGCATACCTACTATAAACATTTCTTTAAAAAGTTTCGCATACCTACTATAAATTCTTTCAAAAGTTACGCATACCTACTATAAACATTTCTTTAAAAAGTTTCGCATACCTACTATAAACATTTCTTTAAAAAGTTTCGCATACCTACTATAAACATTTCTTTAAAAAGTTTCGCATACCTACTATAAACATTTCTTTAAAAAGTTTCGCATACATACTATAAACATTTCTTTAAAAAGTTTCGCATACATACTATAAACATTTCTTTAAAAAGTTTCGCATACCTACTATAAATTCTTTCAAAAGTTACGCATACCTACTATAAACATTTCTTTAAAAAGTTTCGCATACCTACTATAAACATTTCTTTAAAAAGTTTCGCATACATACTATAAACATTTCTTTAAAAAGTTTCGCATACCTACTATAAACATTTCTTTAAAAAGTTTCGCATACCTACTATAAACATTTCTTTAAAAAGTTTCGCATACATACTATAAACATTTCTTTAAAAAGTTTCGCATACATACTATAAACATTTCTTTAAAAAGTTTCGCATACCTACTATAAATTCTTTCAAAAGTTACGCATACCTACTATAAACATTTCTTTAAAAAGTTTCGCATACCTACTATAAACATTTCTTTAAAAAGTTTCGCATACATACTATAAACATTTCTTTAAAAAGTTTCGCATACCTACTATAAACATTTCTTTAAAAAGTTTCGCATACCTACTATAAATTCTTTCAAAAGTTACGCATACCTACTATAAACATTTCTTTAAAAAGTTTCGCATACCTACTATAAACATTTCTTTAAAAAGTTTCGCATACCTACTATAAACATTTCTTTAAAAAGTTTCGCATACCTACTATAAATTCTTTCAAAAGTTACGCATACCTACTATAAACATTTCTTTAAAAAGTTTCGCATACCTACTATAAACATTTCTTTAAAAAGTTTCGCATACCTACTATAAACATTTCTTTATAAACTGATTTAAAAAATACATAAAAACTATCCATAAGACGTTGTACTTTTTATATTAAAAAAAAACCGACCAAGTGCATGTCGGATTCGCGCACAAAGGGTTCCGTGACAAAGCGTCAAAATAATCACGTTTGTTGTATGGGAGCCCCCTTAAATATTTATTATATTCTGGTTTTTAGTATTTGTTGTTATAGAGGCAACAGAAATAAATCATCTGTGAATATTTTAACTTTCTAACTATCACGGTTCATGAGATACAGCGCAAGACAGACGGACGGACGGACAGCGAAGTCTCAGTAATAGGGTTCCCGTTTTACCCTTTGGGTACGGAACCCTAAAAATAAGACGTAATAATGAGTTTATTGTTCTGCGCAGTTCTTTAGACAAAATTAAATACCTATGGTAGTATTATCTAATCTGTGGTATTAATGTTTCAGGATGCGAGTGTGCAGTAAGAAGAGTTCAGTTCTCACCTCACGCCCCTTCTATTATTGCTGCGGGCTCCTATGATTTTACTACCAGGTATTAAAATAGTTCTAATTATTTGAGCCGTTTGGGGTTGAGACACTGGGGTCATGGGGTCCTAGAGCTCACCCCCTTTATAGAGACATTGCTAAACGCCTAATCGATGCTTCTCAGGACCAGAAGGCTGGCTATTTTCTGATCCAAAGAATAAGTATCGCCATCCAACGTGGCAACACAGCCAGCATTCTGGGAACCTTCCCGGTTGGCAATGACGTGGAGGATTTTTTAAATGATATTTTGTAATGTTTTTAGTAAGTATATAATTATGTATATTGTAAATAAATGGTATTTGTTCTAATCAAATACTTGTATATTTATTCATATTTGACTTACATTTGAATAAATAATACAAGTTATCCGGACGAACTTTGTATTACCGCAAAGAAAAAAAAAAAAAAGAAAAAGAATATTATATATACACCTTAAAACTTTTCTATTTCAATAAATGTCCATCCTAAGGTTGCCTGTAAGACATTGCTCTTTAGCGATAAGGCCGCCCTTTGTACATCGGATATATATATATTTTTTCTGTAATTTCTTATTGGTGTACATTAAAGATTATTCTAATCTAATCTAATCTAATATTTTAATATTTCATGCAAATGTATGTAAATTGAAAAACGCGACGGATGGACAGACAGACACAGACAAATTGTCGTATTAAATATATAGATATACCCTGTCTAAAAAGTCGTAACGGGGAACTGGAAATTGTAAGCGTTCCATCAGGGAGGCGGCCGGGAGGGAGAGGGAGCGTACCCTCCCCGCCGAGTTCCGTAGTCGGCGGCCAGGGCGCCCCAGACTACGCGACTACGCCCAAGACTATCGACCTCCATGATCGGGGCCTGAGGACGGCGGGATCGCCACCCGTCGTCCTTACAGAAGCAGGCTAGAAGGGTTGCGTGCTGTGGGGCCTATGCCCCATAGCACGCAACCAGATTCACTCACTGACGCGGGATAAAACCCGACCCCAACGACGCGGGATTCTCGTCCCGACCCAACACCCGAAGAGACCACAGAGGTGGTCAAAGTCCGCCGGGCGCCACTGGACATACCCTCTGCTAGTAACCAGAGACGCCCGGCAACGGACGTTAGAGCGGCCGCGGCCTTGGGCCGCGGAATTAAAAAAAAAAAAAAAAATCGTTCCATCAGTCACTACTTTTTAGACAGGGTACAACTACTTATTTGATGTGCGATATGTGACATTTGTAGTAGGGGAGACGTAGAACATCGACCTTCATCATTCTGGTAACCAGACGAGATATTTTTTATTTATCAAATATTTATTAACAAACATGCCTATGATTAATTGCCTGTCGAAGTGTGTTCATGGCTCTACAGAGATCGTGCGGTACCCAACGGGCTACCAAACTGCTTCAAGCCGACCGCGTATAGGTTGGGAAAAGGCTCAATTGACTGTGATGATATATTGCAATGTAACCTTCAGGATATGGGACCTAAAGCGTGGCTGCGAGCCACTAGAGACCATCCGCCACCACTCGGAGTTCACGTACGGGCTCGACTGGAGCCCGCTGCGGCCGCACCAGCTCGCCGACTGCGGCTGGGACTCGCTCGTGCACGTGTTCACGCCGAGGTCGCTCGCCTGAGGGCTGCGGCCGCTCAGTGTAAGGTACGCATTTTTTTTATTTAAAATATTCAAGAATATTACCACCTCTGATGCAAGAAAGAGCAAATTCGTAGGGAAAAAGTTGATTTAGGTTTTCTGTAGGTATATGTTGCACAAAGTTATTGTTTTCCCGGGTTTTATAATAATGTTGCAACCGCTTTGAAATATTTGAATAACGCTATGATGAAATTTCATTCAAAAACGTCTTTATAGAACAAAAAGATATCTTATATATAAAATCCTCGTTACACTCTCGGCCCAATGTTAGTTACCATACCTCCGAAACGGCTTGAACGAGATCTGAGAATAGACTACTATCTATTTTTCATACTCCCAAGTGATAAGGGTTGTCCGACACTAACATTTTTTTTGGACAAATTTTTTTTTTAAACTTGACATTAAAAAGTAAACTAACTCTAAGCGCATGATAATTTTTTTTGTCCCGATGAAAAATAAAGAAATGTGTCAACAGGTGCACCGTAGGGCAGTATGGCTATATCTTACCATAGCCGCTTATCCCTTAACTCTCTATTATAAGATACACAAACAACAAAAGTACTAGGAGTACAGAACTACAAAAGGGCACTCGCCAACTCTGTGTTCAAAAGAGTTACATTACATAATCCCAGAATAATATCGTAGGTTATGTTGAGTGCATCTTCGTTAGATTAGAGCAGTATTATAGATAAACTTGTCACCTCATGTTAGATTCCGTATAATAAATTAATTGCATTGATATTGTTGTAATGGTTCAACGGTGAATAAAAATTACCACAGTACCAACGATGGTACCACCGCATAAGGAAAAATCCATAGTACCATGAGTGGATCAACGGCAAATGAAAATTGGCAAAGTACCATTACTGGTACTATATAATGGTACCACGGTGAACAAAGGCTGCGTTCTCGCTCGATATCTCTATCGTGCTTGAGGTCGCGCGCAACATAGTGTCCAAGATATTTAAAGTGGTTGACCTCTGGTACCAAGTCTGGACACTTGCGGCCGACGTCAAAAACCATGAATTCGGACTTTTCCCATGTTGGTTGGCATACCTTTCACAAACCTCTAACAGATTTCGTAAAGCACTGATAGAGGGGGCCGTCTGCGTAGCTGATATTATTAAAGGCGATTCCATCAATAAGCAACCCGCGCGCTAGCTGCTGAGCTCCTCTATCAGTGCATTTATGTACATAAATGCACTGATAGACTGACTTATTAAATAATTTTGGGGAGGTTAACCCGCCTTGCCGCACACCGCATCCATGGTGTAAGGCGACGACACCTCAGTTCCCCAACGAATCACATTTTCTTGATGTTGGTACCAGTGGCGAAAAATGTTTAATAGTCCCCAGGGGATCCCGGTTGCATATAGTTAATCCCACAGGATATCATAGGAGACTAAGTTGAACACTTTAGAAAGGTCCAGAAAAATGTCCGTTTAGATTGAGGAGCCACATTTCGTATCTTAATGAAATTTATATAGGTATATAGTAGTAAGTTTAAAAATTTTGTAGCCTCAGTCCTCGATTTTGTAGTATAATACTTCAAAAGTTATAAGAACATAAAGGTGGCTCCTCAATCTAAATATTTAGATTGAGGAGCCTCGTCGTAACTAGGAAAATCATGGATGAATATTTACCAAAATTAGGTATGATTTAGTAGCATTCGAGAGTAGTTAGTAGACAAAATCGGAGTTTTGTAGTATTAAAATTAAAAAAGTTATCATACATTATATGTGGCTCCTCAGACCATTACTTACGAGTCGTCATTTTTCATAGAAGGAGTCGTACAATTAATGCGCAATTTCTTGGTCATTTAGTAGTAAGTATTTTAGTTTTGTAGGATAAGATTCAGTAATTAATTATGAGTGGATTAGGAGATATGGCACATTTTAATGGCTCCTCAATTGAGACGCTTAAAAAAATATATTTGCCTCTAATCTACTTATACTTGTAACGAAATTTGTAACAAACACATCAATATTTAGTATAAATTTATACTAAATGCCCGTTATAATTCTGCCATAAAAAGTACATATTTACGAACTTATTAGCTATTCTATAATTTCTATACAAATTATTTCGTAGGGTGTCCATGAATATATTAGTCCAGAAATATTATTAATATTTATATATAAAAATAAGGCCAAGTGTGAGTCTATTAAAATTTTAACTTTCTAACTATCACGGTTCATGAGATACAGCCCAAGACAGACAGACGGACAGTGAAGTCTCAGTAATAGGGCATAGGGTTTGTGCATTAGACGGAATTTTTCGGTAGTATCGGTACGATACTAATAATCAACTCAAACGAGTGAGAAGGTTAACGGAAATAGGCAACTTTTTTAATATTATATTTCTGTATTTGAAAGCAATAAGTTCTTCTACTACTGTTAAGTATTTAGGCAAGTATACTTAAATCACAAAAACTTAAATGTCATCGTCAGGACTCGAACCCGTGGCTTAACAAGGGGAATGCTATAAATAGCTCGATCTAGAAATCTAAACATTTGATGAAGTTGGTATTGCTCATTTTAGCTACGTGGTCAGAGCATTCCCCTTGTTAAGCCACGGGTTCGAGTCCTGACGATGACATTTAAGTTTTTGTGATTTAAGTATACTTGCCTAAATACTTAACAGTAGTAGAAGAACTTATTGCTTTCAAATACAGAAATATAATATTAAAAAAGTTGCCTATTTCCGTTAACCTTCTCACTCGTTTGAGTTGATTATTAGTATCGTACCGATACTACCGAAAAATTCCGTCTAATGCACAAACGCCCTATTACTGAGACTTCACTGTCCGTCTGTCTGTCTTGGGCTGTATCTCATGAACCGTGATAGTTAGAAAGTTAAAATTTTAATAGACTCACACTTGGCCTTATTTTTATATATAAATATTAATAATATTTCTGGACTAATATATTCATGGACACCCTACGAAATAATTTGTATGGAAATTATAGAATAGCTAATAAGTTCGTAAATATGTACTTTTTATGGCAGAATTATAACGGGCATTTAGTATAAATTTATACTAAATATTGATGTGTTTGTTACAAATTTCGTTACAAGTATAAGTAGATTAGAGGCAAATATATTTTTTTAAGCGTCTCAATTGAGGAGCCAGTTAAAATGTGCCATATCTTCTAATCCACTCATAATTAATTACTGAATCTTATCCTACAAAACTAAAATAGTTACTACTAAATGACCAAGAAATAGCGCATTAATTGTACGACTCCTTCTATGAAAAATGACGACTAGTAAGTAATGGTCCGAGGAGCCACATATAATGTATGATAACTTTTTTAATTTTAATACTACAAAACTCAGATTTTGTCTACTCTCGAATGCTACTAAATCATACCTAATTTTGGTAAATATTCATCCATGATTTTCCTAGTTATGACGAGGCTCCTCAGTCTAAACATTTAGATTGAGGAGCCACCTTTATGTTCTTATAACTTTTGAAGTATTATACTACAAATTCGAGGACTGAGGCTACAAAATTTTTAAACTTACTACTAAATACCTATATAAATTTCATTAAGATACGAAATGTGGCTCCTCAATCTAAACGGACATCCAGAAAAGCCGCATATACCTACTGTCTTTCTGTCAGCATAGTACCTGACAGCGTGCTTAAGGCATGCGATGGCGCTTTCAGTAGATACGCCTCGCCTAAATCCGAACTGGGCATCATGAGGTTTAACGTATTCATCCAGGTGTAAATTAAGCACGCTGTCAAATACTTTTGCAACTATGGTTGCAAGCGAGATAGACCTATAATTGGACAGATCTGATACGGCCCCTGTCTTATTTTTGACCACTGGCACCACCACCGTTCGCGTCATATCCCGAGGCACATGTGAGTGTCCCACACAAAGAATAAAAAATAGTGCCAGCACTCTTGGCATGTGACTACCAGCGTGCCGCAAGTGCTCGATGCTCAGACCATCGTACCCGGGTGATTTGCCTCTTTTCATACTATTAAGTATATGACGTACCTGTTTGGCGGTGACGAGTGTGGATACCGAGGCATGTGTCCCAGCATCGAGCATGTACTGCGCTGGTCCCAACGATGATTGGACCATAAAGTGTGCCTTAAATGACTCCGTGATTAAGTGAGGATCAGTCACGCCGCCGACACTCACAGGAAGGCTTTGCGTAGTGTTTAATTTATCGGTCGACTTCCAAAAGCTCTTAAAATCTTTACTGGAATAGTGTGATGCCAGACAGTCCAATTTTATTTGGTCTTGCTGGTTTGACACCACTTTAATTTGCCTTTAAAGACCTTTCTCGAGGCAACCATGTCTTCATAAGCCTGGCCTGAGGAAGGCCGGCCGTACCAATCCCAATTATGCATTACGAAGTTCGCCGGGACAACTAGTTTTAATGTATTATTTTTCTCTTTCCAGGATTCGCTGGTTATTTTGTGATTTAAATCAAGCTGTGTATGGCGTGGGGAACTATAGTGCCAAACCACAATGTTGTTTATAGCGAGGCATCAGGGTACATTGTCGCTTGTAGAGTCGTGGTGCAGGGGAATGTTGTTTCACAGGGAAAGGTTAGGACAGGTGAATGTAAATAATTGTAATGTAATTGTATGTCATTTATGTACTAATAATCTAGAAATTTTCTTGAAACTGTGTAGTAGATGTTTTCGGAGAAAAAAAAATACATTGCAACTGTCAAATTTGCAAATTCAAAATTGTATTGAAAGTAATAGGGCAGGAGCCGTAGAACATTAACCTTCACCCATCTGGTAACCAGATAAGACATTTTTTATTAACAAACCCATAATGATAACTTGCCTATCGACAAGTGTTTATGACTGTTTTTAATTTTACGGTTCTTTTGAGGCAATCCTATACGATTAGTTTTGTAATTGTCTGAGGGAGCGAAACGATTGAAGGCTCCGTTTCAACTTGCAGAAACCGATTTGCATGAAACTTTACACACACACTCCTTGCTTACAATGAATAACATTTTAATGATATTTTTTTGCATTGGATGACAAATGAAAGAGTAATAAAGAAAATTGAAGAAGAAATTTTCTAAACAAAGCCGCTCCCGAAGTCTACGGTTCACAGAACCACTGGTTAAAATACTTATATAGGTATCTATTTCTTATGAACTGGTTATCAGATTGGTGTAGTTATATATATTGACTTACCTGTTCAACTACTTGCCAGGCAGCCATAAACAGATATAAATACGCCTACCTAGGCATATTCTGTGTGTTGTAAACCAGAGTGTGTGTTATCAGTTGAGATGAAATTAATTATGTTATCAAATAAGTGAACGTGATAAAAGATAATTTATTAAAATAACACACACATATCACGCCCATATCCCCGAAGGTGTAGGCAGAGGTGCGTTACACACCCACAATTTGCCAGTATTTTTTGTCCCACCTAATAGGGGGCAAGTCTATTGCCGTCACCGGGTAAATTTATAATGGGTTATGTCCAAAATGGCCGAATGTATTTAATAAAAAGTAGCAGCTATATAGTAATTAAAAAAAAAATTTAAACCTTACCTTGCGATGAAATGGTGATGAAAGGCAACAAAATCTTACGTGCCAGCCGCTATGGCACAGCCAATTAAAGTCCTGGGCGTCTCGGACTATTAAAATAAAACATTAAAAAATAGCCATGAACATGTTTCGCGATAGGCAAGATAATATTTGATAAAAAAATTGACCCATCTGGTAGAAAATCGACCTTCACTCATCTGGATGAGTAAAGGTCGATTTTCTACGTCTCTCCTACTATAACGCCATGTAGTCTATTCCTCCAATATCTTGGAAAAATATTATTTTCTTTGTAAGCTATTTAATACTTCCTAATGGTTGGTTTCGAGATTTCATATTATATCGAGATAATAATTGATTATCATATAATATGTACATAAGCTAGCAAATTTTGAAACGATAATTATATATTGTACTAGCGGACGCTCTCGACTTCGCCCGCTTGACAAATTATATACACAAAAACCTTCCTCGAAAACCACTATCCATTAGTGAAAAGCGCATCAAAATCCGTTGCGTAGTTTCCAAGATCTAAAAGCATAAATAGGGTCGCACAGACTGTGTTTTATACTGATTATGTGCGATAGGTATCGTTATAGACTGTACATTGCATTTATTATATTTTATTTGTTTATTTAAATGTTTGTATTTACGTACATTCCTTTGTTGTTATATTAATCTAAGCAAGAATTACAGTGAAAATGTTATATAGGTCGCGCACGATGTGAGTGGGATAGAACCTTGTCTCAATAACCGTTCATTGAGTTCATCAATCGCTGAAAAGTATGGATAACAAAACTGTTTTTAATTGTAGGTGTCTACGTCACTATGACGTCACCAACATGGCCGCCAATCCCATTGTCATTTTGCGCGGTTTATACCTATGTATTATGTAATAAGAATTACAATATACAAAATATACATAATTATAGAAAATATTTACATTACAAAATATCGTTTAAAAAATCCTCCGCGTCATTGCCGACCGGGAAGGTTCCCAGAATGCTGGCTGTGTTGCCACGTTGCATGGCGATACTTATTCTTTGGGCCAGAAAATAGCCTGCCTTCTGGTCCTGAGAAGCATCGATTAAGCGTTTAGCAATGTCTCTATAAAGGCGGCGAGCACTCGGACCCTATGACCCCAGTGTCTCAACCCCAAACGGCTCAAATATGTAATCACCTGCTAGGTGATTACATATTTGGATTTTTTTTGGATGGATTTTTTTTCATTGTTTCATAACCAGTTATCAAACAATAATTTTTTTCCGTTTTCACAACCAGAACCTCCTATTCTGTTATGATCGCCTGGTACGTTTTCAGAATAATGAGTTCAAACATTCAACCGGTTTTCACTGATTTTACAAGAATTTAAAATCTTGAAGGCTCTTATGTTGTTATGTATTCCTGGTACATTTGAGGTGGACGGTTGAAATTTTATATTCCCACGTAACACACAGGTGGCCCGCTGTAAAAAAAACTTTCCACGATCCACCCAGGTGGTCTCAGCAGGTGAACGGTGGTAAATAAGCGAGTGAAACTATCTAATTGGTAGTAAAGTAGTTCTCCTATTATAGAACCTGGGTAGAACAAGTGGGAAGAGAGATTCCCACTAGTTCTACTATTTTGTTACACATGCCATCGTAGGACTAGTGGGAACAAAATTTCCCACTAGTTCTACCAGAAAAAACTAGTAGAACTAGTGGGAATAAAAGTTCCCAGTAGTTCTACGGTAGAACTGTTTAGTAGAACTAGTGGGAACGAATCAAATGTTTTCCTTTAAAAAAACAATCCGCAAAAATAAATGTTTGTAAATATTTCAATACGGTTCATGTTTTAACTTCTAAGTATATAATTGTATTAACGAATGTAATCCTTGTATATAATTAGATAGCTTGTATATTTTATTTGTATATAGTAAATCGCAATATTTAGCAGTTATATTATGAAATATAGAGATATCAATGTCAAGTCTATATATCAATTGTTACATGTATTTGTTCTGTAATTTTAATTCATATCTTATACTATATAATATTATAGGTAAAGTGGAAAGAATGGATTATTCCCAGTAGTTCCATGTAGCCAGTTCCACGTGGAACTTTTGCAACCTTACAATATACGATTTTTGTCCTATTTGTTCATGTAATTTTATACTACTATTACCGCTGACATTATTTAAATAAAAAATATTTTAATTTCAAATTCTTTTATTTTTATGATCGCCTGGTACTTTTTCAGAATAATGAGTTCAAACATTCAATCGGGTTTCACTGAATTTAAAATAATTTAATATCTTAAAGGCTCTTATATTGTTATGTATTCCTGGTACATTTGAAGTTTGCGACTTTTATAATGGACAATCATTTTCATCTGTACTCGGTGCATCTGTTGACACATTTAAATAAACTAAACGGATCAAGATTCGAATGAGATTTCGAGAGTGCTTATGTAGTTCTGTAGTCCTAGTATTTTATTCAAGGTGCGTGTCATTTTCAGCGTGGGCGGGTCAGCGTCGGGACCTCGTGGTGGGTCTGGGCGTGGATACCCTCTCGCTGGAGACCATGCTTCAAGCCATGGTCTCCAGCGAGAGTAGGTGCTAGTTTGGTTTATTCAAAATGTGTTCGAAGTTTTGTTCAGAAACCGTTCACCTTTAATCGTGCTTAAAAAATGTCATACAGATTCTTGTTTTATGCGTTGATGAGGTAGACAGAGCTGTTTATTGTACCCATATTTCGTTAGTCACATTGATGGTGAGGCCATCTTTTATTATAAATGACACGCACCTTGAATAAAATACTAGGACTACAGGGTATTTCCTCGTGGCCAAACTTGATGAAGGTACATTCATTGTGACGGAATAATTATTTGTTGCTTTACTTGAAAAATATGATAAATGCCGCTGACATTATGTATTTAAATAAAAATTATTTTAATTTTAAATTATTTTATGTTTATGATCGCCTTGTACTTTTTCAGAATAATGAGTTCAAACATTCAATCGGTTTTCACTTGAATTTAAAAGAATTTAAAATCTTGAAGGCTCTTATGTTGTTATGTATTCCTGGTATATACTTCCCTAATCTTAGATAAAGGATGTGCTAATTTTATTTTATCCTCCTGTGACACACCAGTTTGGCTACAAGGAAATATTATTCCTCGTGGCCACATTAGTTTGGCAATCTAGTTTGGCCACGAGGAAACACCGGACTACAGAACTACATAAGCACTCTCGAAATCTCATTCGAATCTCGATCCGTTTAGCTTATTTAAATGTGTCAACAGGTGCACTGAGTACAGATGAAAATGATTGTCCATTATAAAAGTCGCAAACTTCAAATGTACCAGGAATACATAACAATATAAGAGCCTTTAAGATATTAATTATTTTAAATTCAGTGAAACCCGATTGAATGTTTGAACTCATTATTCTGAAAAAGTACCAGGCGATCATAAAAATAAAACAATTTAAAATTAAAATAATTTTTATTTAAATAATGTCAGCGGTAAATTGTAGTATTAAATTACATTGAACAAATGGGACAAAAATCAATCATATATTGTAAGGTTGCAAAAGTTCCATGTGGAACTGGTTACATAGAACTACTGTGAATAATCCGAAAGAATAGGTATGTTGAATAGGCTCCGAACTACTGAACCTATTTTGAAAATTCTTTCACTAATATGTAGCTACATTACCGCCGAGTAACATAGGCTACCTTTTATCCCTTTTATCTCGTGGGAATTGGGAATGAGAAAACAATCACGCTGGCGTAGCCGCGGTAATTAGCTTAAATTACCTAGTGTTTTATATAGCAAGCGATGGGCTCTTAGGTTTTTAAACCCAAGTGTTTTAAGAATGATATTTGAAGTGTAAAAATGTGGAACTAAGTTGATTAGGTATTGTATATCGTTTAAACTGGTTTAAGGCTTCCAATACACGGTTTAAAACGTCTGTTTTTTAACCAACGGTGTTTAATAGAACATTTAGTTCTAAACCGTGTTTAATACCACGTTTAAAACCGCGTTTGCAATCGTGTATTTATCCCTTTATCCGATTCTGTAATCAATACATATAATAAAATTGTAAGTGGTCGATGTCTGTACATCGAAGATATAATGGAGAAACTGTTGTATGTCTGTTGTATTTATTTTGTTATTGTATGTTTATGGACGCAATAGAACCCAAAACAATGGTTTTTAGAATTTTTGTCTATGTCTGTTTATCTGAATGTTTGGACACGCTAATCTCAGAAACGGCTTAACCGATTTGAATGCGGTTTTCAGTAATGCGTTGTGGTTTATTCAACTTAACATTCAAAGTTTGTTTTATTTCAATCGGTTCATAAACAAAAAAGTTATGTCGATCTAAAGTAACACGCAGGCGGTGCCGCGGGCATCAGCTATACACAATAAATCAGTAACTGGTGATCAAGAAAACTATAACACGCAGGCGGAGCTGCAGGCAACAGCTAGTAATGTAATAATTCTGTAAATCGTACCTATACAAAAACTAATTGTTATATTTATTGACTGAAACTGTAGACGAACATTTATCTGGCTATATAATTATTTATAATCGGACAACTTTTGCTACAGAATCCTATGAAATATGTTTTATTATATATTATATACTAATTTAAATACCTTTTTTTATCATAAATAATAATATCAAATTGTTATTCTGGTTATTTTGGACATTTAAAACGCAAACAAGGCTTCGGACTTTATTCTGAATACTACACAAAAAAGGCCAGAAAAGAATAAAAAGGTATACATATCTAAAAAAAAAAACAAATTACACGTTTGTGGAGGTTTTTAAAGTAAAAACTATTTAAAGTACTAAAATTCAGCTAAAACTTATAACACAAATTGAATTTTTGTGCTCAAAGATAACATACAAAAATTGACGAAAACCGGGCCCATAATAATGATAGGTCAGAAACTATAGATATCTGTCGTTTCCCACTTTAATCTAAGCATACGACCTTCAATGGCTGTCAGTATATTGTAGACCGACTGTAAATGTTCTTTATCATCTCTGCAAATGTCTGTCAGACAAGTGGCAGGCGATAGCGCCAGGCGATTGCTGGAGAATTGTGAAACGTTCCCCTTAGTCGTTTGACAGGCTAACGTTTCCCGTCCACTTGGCTTCATAGTACAAATCGTGATATGGCGCTCCTGTTTCATATCGTAGTCTTCATCATCAGAATATATGGTAAGATGCTTTGTTACTGTGGACAAACTAATGTTTTTTAATATTTATGTTTTAATTATAAAATCAAGATAAGAGACGTTTGAGAGTAAATGGAGAAAAGAGAAGGTATGTAAATTTTATAATTCAACTATGTTGGCATGTTGTAAGCCTTGGAGGTATGCTGAATTGCAGCGTAAGTGGTTGACCATGCGCTTCAAAAATTGGGCATATCAACGAAGTTCTCTACAGTTAATAGACAGCCGCTTTAGCAAAATACGGATGCGGGACATATTTGTATTGTTTTCGAGCCTTCTGTTTACCGTGCAAAGCCAGCAAATGTCAATATTGTGGAATTCAAGCCTACTTACTCTATAATATGACATTGACTGCATTTGACATTAGTATGTTTACCATAGCTACCAAACTGAGAACATTAAATCTAATCTGATATGAAAATAAAATATTAATTACACAACGAATAAAATACCCACGCTATAAAAATGTTATCAAATTACCAAAATTACAATAGACCTGAAGTTAAAAAAAATAAAAAATAACCTTTGGCCTTCAATAACTTTAATAGCAGAAGTGGGATCCATGATTTTTTTTTATTTTCTTTATTATGGGCAAACCTAAGCTTTCTGCCAATTTCAGTTTTGTGGTAATTTGCTATTTTAAATGTCTAAATTCACCAGTCACAATTCGTGACAAAAACTACTTCCAACCATAAATAAAACCGGGTAGAACGATAATATAAAACAACTCACAATTATCTTTGACTTTTCCTAATTGCTTGAGCAGCGAACTGTAGTATCCATGTGGTTTTTCAAGTGTAGGGCTTTTCCTTGTGCTTTCTTCGGGTCTTTCTACACAATAATTTGAATCATTAACGGAAGACCGTAAAACTCAACAATATTGCATCATTAGTTGCTTGCGTATAACTTGTTGTTGGTTGGAACATGTTCCAGCTATAAGTAGTTACAAATCCCTGTTACATCCACTTCGTGTATTGACATCTCTACGTACTCTTAATAAGCATAACATTAAACCATAAAGAAATAACTGCTATAATTATAATTATTTCCTCGCTTTGCGGTTTGCGTTTAACTGATTAATAGATGGAACATGTTCCAACTATAAAACTGGAACTAACCAACTAAGTATATCTATATTTATGTTCTAACCATAGGGAGCGAAGCGAGCGGCATCCCAAGTCTCTGGTTTTAACTATGTTGATCCTCTTTATAAAGGATAATTGATTCTAAACAATGTTTGTATCATTAACAGAAGCGGTTACTATTGTAATTGTTTGCGTTGTCTTTATCGTCATTTTTCTTTGTCTAATGCCACTATAATAATAATACTAGCCCTAGCCTAAGTGTGCGAAAGTAATTGATTTAGATCAATTGCAATAAACCCATTTTGAATGAAATTTTGGGTCAGTGCAGTGCGCAAAAAAAAATAAATGACGCCGACCCAAATCCAATATCTACTTCTAAATGTAACTAATCAAGTGTTGATAGAAGTGCGGTAAACAGTTGTTGGATGGAACATGTTCCAACTCTCTTTGTGACTACTTAGAGTTGGACTACAAATCCCTGTTAGTGTGCAGTGAGTAAGTCGGTTGTAAAATTTATAAGAAACTAAAATTTTTTTGCATCATGAAATTGACAAAATAAGTAGATGGCCATATAGCCCCAGTTAAGTGACTTTGCCAAACTTATGTTGAGGTTAGAAGAAGTACCTAAGAGTCAGGACCATCAAAACATATAAACATTTTTCTGGCAAATGAAGTTTGCTAATTTTCCTCAAATATTTTTACAATTATGAATCGCAAAAACGACAACGGTAACTGTCGCTGGTTCGAATCCGAGCCAAGACTACATTTGTTTACAAAGTCGATGGGGTACCTCTAGCCTGAACGGTCACAGCCTCAACTAGCGCAGCCAGTCAACTGTGACTACACCTATTGTCGTTTTAATAATCTATACAACGTGTTTCATATTAGTGTGGTCATATTTGACCCTCGTTACACATGCGCGTTGAGTTAACTATACGCACGGACAAAATTGCAAATACAAGTTTAGTTAAAACTTTTAAGGTGTCATGTAAATTTAATTGATTTGTTCATTTAATCGATATTTTATAAACCCAACACTACCTAGGGTCAAATTTATTCGTAAGGTTCAGTCCTCTTCGATGAATCGTAAACAACTCTTATTTCATATGCTCCTGGTACAGAATACTATTTTGTAGTAATGATAGGTTGTGGACTTTAAAACAACAAAAACTAACCGATTTCATTGTGCATGTCATCCTGGTAGATAGGTAGGTACCGTGTTCCACAATAAACACAACTAACTCACTAATATCACGATACTTAGATAAACATTATTGAATTTAATAAAAAATACACTTCCTACCTCTAATAAACACAAAACTAAAAAGTAGGTACTAAAGTAACGGCTCGAAATGTTCGCCGCCTTGATCAATGCACAGTTGGGTCCGTCGCATCATGCTGGCAGTTACATTACACAGCCTGTCTGGAGTTACACTGCTAAATGCATCAAATATTTTAGACTCCATATCTTCACGCGTGAGACATACCGCACTGTACACTTTGTTTTTGACATAGCCCCACAAAAAAAAGTCAAGTGGTGTGAGATCCGGTGACCTCGGAGGCCAAGGTATGGGACCACCACGTCCGATCCACTGGTTAAACCGCTCATCTAAATACGCCCGTACATCTCTCGCATAATGTGCTGGCGCCCCGTCTTGCTGGTACATCATATTTGTGTACAATGTTACAGGCAAGTTTTCAAGTTCGGGTTCTAAGACGTTTCTAAGGAACGCGAGGTAATTTTCACCGTTTAGCGAACTCGGTAGCACGAAAGGACCAATTAAAATATCTCCGATTATTCCCGCCCAAATGTTAACACGCCACTGATGCTGAAAGTTGTTTTCTGCAGATGCGTGTGGGTTCTGATGAGTCCATACATGTTCGTTATGTTGGTTACTGATACCAGCACGAGTAAAAGATGCTTCATCGGTCCATAAAATACGGTTCGCGAAACTAGGGGATCGTTGTGCTTCCTCTCGGTACCACTGGCAAAAGTTGAGACGTGGTACGAAATCAGCCGGTGTCAGTTCTTGGGTGTGCCTGAAGTGGTACGGATGTTGACCATCTGCTTTTAGCACGCGCCATACTCTCAAATGATTCATTCCCAGAACAATTCCAGCGCGGCGAGTACTTGTTCTGGGATTGGATTGAAAATGCACGAGAATACTTTCTTCTTGCTCTGGTGGTACAACAGATGGTCTGCCTTCTGAGCGGGAACCACGGAAAGAACCAGTGTCATGTAAACGGTTCACCATTTTTCGGAAGCACTCCACAGATGGTAACCGCCGCCGTTCACCTTCGAGTCTATTGTCCACAAATCTTTCTCGATAAAGGCGACGAGCTTCACGCAGACTGCCATCGGCTGCCCCGACGCAAAGTATCATTTCATAATATTCACTATTACTTAAATACGCCATGATCGATTAACACAGATTACTACGTACGCCTAATATCAAAGTTTACTTGCAACTGAAAATAAATTAGATAGTTGTAAGTGTTGCCCAAGTGCAATGTCTTATTTCCTTGAATTACGTCGTAATTTTGGTAAAAATCTAATAAAAGTACCAAGTAGTTACTTAGTTTTATTTATGAAAAAAAGCTAGTAGGTACCTAGTATAAAATAATTTAAGAGATAAATAATAACATAATTATTATTTACCATAAACACAGGATATTTCCCTAAGACCTATGAAATAAAATAAAATTGTTGAATGCCAGCGCGGCGTCGCTCGCATGATAGTATGCATGTAAATACATTTCGAAACCTACTTAAACCCATTTAAAAAAAAAAACCGCTTCAAGATCCGTTGCGTAGTTTTCAAGAACTAAACATACATTAGAACAGACAGACGGAAAAAGCGACTTTCTTTATCCATGTAGTCTAAGATTAGTAATTTATTACCAATTGCTAAAATGAACAAATATCCAGCATAAAAAAAGCTAATAAAGTTCCCGTTTATGAAGAACATTGCGTTAACTTGCAACACCGGAATAATATGGGTTTTGCGGTAAAATTTACGTGTTGTGACGTGTACGTCTTTGATATATGCCGACATCGCTACTGATACCTAGTTTCTTCAAAGCGGCTCCAATCAAAAAAGTGGGCGGTTCTCTTTGTAATTTTTAGGGGTCCTTAAGATACATATTAGTGAAACTGACACCAACACCTCCTACTTTTTCTGATATCCTCGTTCAACCATACAAGTTGCCACTTTTAGCGATAATGTTTTATGAACTTTTATGCATCACATTATCATGACGAATCGAGAACCTAAGTACCTACTCTTTTTTAAAGTCGGTCAAAAATAACCAAACACCTTGCAGATCATTTACTTCATGGTAAATGAGTCGAAAGAGAGTTCACGATATGGTAGTGCAGTGACAGGCATCCACGATCTCTCTATCCCGAAACTGAATACCTACATACTACTATACCCACCAGCGTTCTCAACAGCTACAACATAAACTTCTACACAAACAGCAGTTGTATTTTAAATATCTGTGCGGAACCAATTTATAAAAAGTGTAAATTTAAGGAAGACAAGAACATAAATGTTTCTTCTCTTTTCTTCGACAGCAAATGCGTTGCTCCTGGTATTTGAGTAGGTTGACAACAAATTACGTGTGAGTTGTGACATTCACGACAATCACGTGATACATAAATTCATAGAAAAACTTCAAAAATAACTTTGAGTAGGCACTCTTTATTTTGACCCCAAGTTGTGATTCGGAAACTATTTTGTATGATAACTATTGATAAAGTAACTTTATCTGTTGGTTAAAATTTTGAGTAACAACGAGACTGTCCGAATCTATTTAACTGTTTGGCAAACCTACTTGAGGTCAAATCTAGAGTTCATTCTAATCATATGTTTATTTTGTAGTGCAGTCTTAGAGCTTAATTTCAATGAGCTATCGATAAAAAGGAAAATTTATCGACTACGTCATTATAAGTCAATATTTTATTAAATTAATTAAAGACCCCGCGCAATATATTATTTAGGCCCTACCCAATGCAACCTTGAGATATGACCACACTAATATGAAACACGTTGTATATATAATACGCCAGTGAAGCCGCTTCTCCTCCTAAACTAAGAGTCGCACAGTCAAGTGTGGCAAAAAATATTACTTGCGCAGTTTGTGTACTTATCAATTGCTAGTTAGTTCTACTACTCTAAAAGTTTACATTTTAAGGTAGATTCCTACCTTCTTTCACTGGGGTTGTATCTAATTGTTTATCATTTTCTTGTTGACTGTTGTGCCCCGAATGCAGCTTTGATCCTTCCATTTCTTTTACTATAACATTATTTCCTTTATAGTCTTTGTATTTAAATTTTTTACGTCTGTTTTCAGTAGTTTGGCTATCATTGCGCTGGATATCTGATTTCTGGAGTTGTTTTATTTGGAAAACATTGTTTAGGTTGCTCTCAGTACCATTATTGGGACTATTGGTTTTGCACAATTCTGAGCTGCCGCTACCTCTTTCATATATTTTTATTACATCGTCTGTTGGGTGTTTCACATCAGTGTTCACTTCTAAAATCAAAATGTTTCTATATTTAACTCAATCAATTTGGGCATACGTTATAGCTAAGTTTCGATGAGGGATGCTAATTTGTTATTTGAACCTAGCTAAGATGGTGTCTTTTGCTCTTTGGAGTTCTCCCAAATTTATTATCACGTTGGTGATTAATTTCGACAAATCTTTCTAGGTCTGGTAAATGCAAGAGTTTTGTTAAGTATAATAACTAAACCTTTCTCTCAATTTATCTATTGACGACGATGTACTCGTCAGTAGCAGCGCAAACCCATGCACTACAAGGACTATGTAGTAAGTTATAGCCTCTACTCTACTTTTGGGTTCCGGTTCTACCAGGCCTTTCGCCTTATGAAACCTCTTCGGGCTGTTTATCTGAATCCACGCCAAAGATGTAACGACATCTACAGATCTCATTTCTTTCGTTATAGATACAGTAGTCTCAGCAGCTGCAACCGAAACATCATCATCAGTATTCACTTGGATGCATTTTATGATATGATTTTATAGACTAGAAACTGCCTTCACAGCTTGTTTCTCATTTTCGCTGAATTTACGTACATACCTTATAGGTAGTTTTTGTTGCCTTCGAAATTCCAAATCTGACAGAGTATGTTACTTAAGTAATTATCAAAAACGTGCCTCTACGCTTGTTCATGGGCTAATTGAATTAAAATTAAATCCACCTAACGCGATATCTCACAAATATCACCGTTCCACTGAGTCTCAGGGACATCATCAAATTTGCAGGCTTGTTGTTTAAGAAGAGATTTTCTACATAATTCTAACTACTTTCGTAAATAGCTAATTCTAATAATAATAGTGTCTTTCTCATTATATTTTCATTAGTGAATTGGCCCACTACATCCAATCTTAAATGAAAAGCAGTCTTAAGGTACCGACCTGCATCAGCGATACGACAAACAGTCGTTTCTGTCTTCGGTGCAGATATCCTATCTATAATTGCTTCCGCTGGTGGTGTCGAGGTGTCCTTTTCAGGTGTTTCTATATCATCTTCATTGGTTATAATTGTACAGCTCTTTTTCGGCAGTCGGTATACTAAGGAAAAACGTCTGTCAAATGGATTATAGTTAATCAGGAAACGATCACTGCAATAATAAAACACTAAACTGTCATTAATAACAAGAAAAAAACATAAAATGTTGATATGGACTTGGATTTTATCCAGGCCCAGACGCTCAGTTGCAAGACTAAACAACGTTTTCCTGCTCGTGCGGGGCGTGAACTAGTTGATTAATTAGTTCTTCTGTGAGGGAAATATCAAGCATTACCTTGACATTGTCAAAATCATCGATGAAAGACGGAACCACGTATTTAAAAAAAGAAGATAGAAAGAAGATATTAAAATGCGACCGAGTTCGTCTCGATTTGATTGTTGCTGATGTCACAAAGGCTTTTGATACTCTGGGGATTTTTTTTTTTCAAAATGTGATGATGGAAGATCTCAGAGACGCAAGCTCTGACGGACGAAAGTCATAATGATGTCAGATGTCATGATCATGAAGATGATAGACAAGGTAATGAAAATGTCACCTTTTGGTGTCAAAACCGCTCTGATGGTACTACAGTTTTCCTTAGCGCATTGCTCCGAAAGGGGTAACATTCCAAAAAAGGGGGTCAACACCGCCACCTCGGCACGTTCTACCATGGCCTCATTCCTCGAGATTTTCGAAACTGAAGATAAAATTATGTATTGTTATTTCACAACGTAACGACGAAAATGCTTTAGTTTGCTCTACCTGTTACAGGTAGAGAGAGAGGTTAAGGTTACAATTGGTCCTAGTATCTAGTGTTAGGTAGGTACATAAAACATTTTTGCATGTTTTGATAAATTGAAAATTGTCAGTGTAGAAGACTTTTATGAAAATATTAAGAAATAAATTATAAATAGATCACAAAAACTGATGTCATCGGCGGGACTCGAACCTACGGCCTTTCCCTAACAGGGCTCTGACCGGGCTCTGACCAACTGAACTACGATGACCACTACCGACGACATCGAATTTTTTCTTCATATCATATTCATAATTTCTACATCGCGCTATTAAGGTTAGCGTTGGACCGCAGTTCTACCGAACTGACGGTACCAGTGTATCGTGTTACAACGATATTTAAACACTGAATTTTTTGATGAATCCTTACCAAATCCATATATTTTTGTATTTCAAAGCAATGAGTTTGCTTAAACTATTCTTAAAATATTAAGAAAGAAATTATAAATAGATCACAAAAACTGAGTCGAGACTTTGGAGTCCCGTCGATGACATCAGTTTTTGTAAATTAAATATTTGTTTTTAAATACTTTGAAATATATAAATACACTTGAAATATATAAATACACAAATATACTTTGTAATACAAAAATATATTATGAAAATGTCATCGAGAAAATGTGTGGTTTTGTTGTAGAATTTAGATAGGTAATGGTTTGATTGTGTTTACTAGGATAATAATAGTGTTCATGATTCTAATAAATTTGAACCATGAGGATAGTCGTCAAATAAATTTTAATATAAGTTTATAATATTATTTATAACTTGTTGCTAAGATCTTATCAAACTTAACTAAATAAAGAGAGGAACTTGTCGATTGGTGAAGATGAGCGCTGACATGTCGCAACGTGACCACCCTAAACCTACAACTGAGTCGTAAGTCTCAGTCGCCTGCGATGTATTCTCCACTTCATCACACGAGCGCCAAGTTTAGATCTCTCGCAAGTGCTTGTATTTAGTCAACATGATACTCGTACCACCTCTTTTACTTACACTACTTTAACTTTTTTAGTAGTAGGTATAGATCCTAGTAGGATGTTATGAATATGCAGCAATGTACCTGTATAATTTGGAGTTCCGAACTTCCTCGATAATTATCGAGAATTGCCGAGTGCTAAAGTGAAGATAGTCGAACTGTAGATAGGTAGAGGACCTATGTAGAAGAATGATGAAGCTCGTTGAAAAATAGCAACTTACATGATGTATCAGTTGCTTGCACTTCGACATTGGAGGCTTGCTTATGTACAGCACACTTTGGTTCCCCAAATATAAACTTGCAAGCTGTTTGGATAAATTTCTAATTAAAAACTGGTCCAACATGACGTTTACAATTTTAAAGTTTAATGTACAATTTTGACTATTGTATAAAAAGGATAAAACCTCAAATACTTTACGTTTACTAGTAGCTAGTAGGTATTCCGTTAACCCCTACAGGGAAGATGCAGCAGCAGGGCTACCACATCCGGCATCAACTTCTGTCGATAACTAATGATAAATCGCAAATCTCCAAAATTATGTTAGTGGTGACCCTCATTTTCTAAGATATCATTGGTTGAATGAAGATGCGCCGACCCTGGCAATTTTAAGACCAATAATTGATGGGCAACACAAATAATTGATCAAAATAGACCATTTTTTTGAGCAATTAAATATGCAAAACATAAATTGATTCTTTTCGGCTTATGTTGACTTAAATAGCTCCACGCGATGTCACAATGCTAGCAAGTTTTATTACCCGAGTGTCACTTTTAGACGATCGACTTGAGTCGACACTGCCATGCTTATAAGCATAGGCATTGGTACCTATAGTAATGGGTTCACATCAATGGATAGTGTGATGGGTAACAACGGGCACAGAGTGAATTCATACTGCAGCATCACAAAATCAATGCCGTAGCCGAGCCTTGAACGCTTCTACATAATAGAAGAAGTAGTTTTGCAAAAAAACAATCTAAATAGGTATATCGTGATCCCCATTTATATATCAATTTATATTGTGATCATAAACATTTCTAAAAGTGTTATAAAACTATGTTAATGGCTAGAGTTACATAAATACTAGGTATGCAATGAATTCTGCTGTTGCAATAATTGAGCTGAGTTTGTCTATCCGGGTCGAACTCCTAAACGACTGTACCGATCTTTATGAATTCAGATATATGCACTCACGGTGATGGTCACTATGACCGTGCCAAATTTCAAAAAGATCGGTCCAGTCGTTTAGGAGGAGTTCGATCACGAACGTAATACACGAGTCGTCTAAGAAAGAGCTTCGTAAACTCCGCTCAAAAACTAACGTGTTATTGGCGAATTGTCACAGTTCCGGTCGTGAGTACAAGGTTGACACACGGGCAGGATACATTTTGAAGTCAAAACACACGCTGATTTAGATTGAAATACTCTCTCTGGGAATGTCCCTAAAAAGCAAAACGTTTATCTAGATAACAAGCGTTGTCTAAAACAATGATAATAGTTTTTTATACATACACTAACCGCCTTATTCATAATGAGCTTTCTATAATGTTACCAGAGGTTTATAATAGGTACCGATTGTCATAAAAGGAAGGGACACAATCTGTTCTCTTGTACACCTGACAGAGACAGAAGATTCTCTTGAGCTCTTCCGGATCTAAACAGAGCATTTTTAACTAATTATGTTTTTAGCCAATAATAGCATTTCATTATGAATATGGGGGTATGTATAAAACTTTAAAAATATAAGCATTAAACATAAACATGAGATATTATCAATTTAAATAAAATAGCTATGTAATAATAATTATTAAATTAAATTTATATAATCCATTTGGGTCTCCCTTGTTTGACCGAAAGGAATTTGACATATGTTCACTTCCCAAAATTTTTTTCGCATAATTTAATTTACCAATTTATTACTTAGCAAAAAATCTATTCACAAAAAATTGTAACGCAAACCTAATGTTTGGGAAATGAACGTTTAAACTATAACTTGTTTACCAACTAGTACTTTAACATTTTTTATTTAGTCAAATATTTCAGTTGGAATAACAGTTTTTACGCAAAATCAAAAAGCCAAATATTTAGTAAGCAAGTCGTTTCTGGCAGTAGTGGTAGGACTAGGTCAAATTTTCTACTTTTTGGCTTGCCTCCAGATCGAGGGCTATCCATAAAGGGGTCAACCATCATTGTAGCATAAGCAGTTCTCGAGAAAAATGCGAAAAAGTAATTTTTTGGACCTTTGACCTCGAATAATTTTTTTTCCACACGGGAATGATGAGGAACTTTTAAATTTTATTTATATTATGTTCTGAACAATTTTACTGATTTTCAGCTTGCTGGGACTTGATGCACCTTCGAATGACGGGACTAATATTGTAGTATAATAATAACGGCAATATGACAGCTAAAAAAAATCACATACCTATGGCCGTATCCAACACCATAGGGACCGCTTGCATCTCAAACTCGTGGTTTTCTCTTTTCAGAATTCGGTCTGAAATATATTTTTATTTTTCTTCAGTGTAAGTTGGAAGAACACCTAGATACGAAATGAGTACTGCCTGCTTTTAGTTAAATATCAGCTTTCGCAGCAGCAGTCAGCTTTTTTTGTGATTATAAGTTAAACATGGTGTGAAAAAGGTACCGTACTAACCTGAGGTGACGGCGTCTACCATCAATGAAGGGCGTGGAGATTGTTTCAGTTCTATTTGTCCCTCGTGCTGTTCTTGACTAAATCTGATTGGCAGAAGGTCAGCCAGGCTGTCGTGTAATGCCAGTTTTCCTATTTCCATTGCCTCTGTGAGAATCAATAATTACGACAATTGTTAAATATTTGTGCCATCTGCAATTATTTGTAATAGATCTGATCGCGTTGTAACATAGCATCACGCCTTCCCCGAAGGGGTAGGCAGAGGTGTGCAAACACACCCACATCTCGCCAGCTATGTTAGGTCCCATGTAATAGGGGGCGAGCCTATTGCCATTTACCGGGCACAAGTTCCAGACTCTGGGATAATTATCTGGGTAAAATTCTAAAGAGAATTATACATTATCCACCAGACCCGGGAATCGAACCCGAGACCTCGAGTGTGGCAGTCCGTACATAGTACCATTGTGCCACCGAGGTAGGTAGATCGCGTTGTGTCCAAATAATATTTATTTATTTGTTTATTTACTAAGTAGCGGACGCCCAAAACTTTGTTCGCGTTCCGGTTTCATGTCCGTTTAGATTGAGGAGCCTCGTCAGAACTAGGGAAGTCATGGATGAATATTTACCAAAATTAAGTATGATTTTGTAGCATTCGAGAGTAGTTAGTTGACAAAATCTGAGTTTTGTAGTATTAAAATTAAAAAAGTTATACATTATATGAGGCTCCTCAGACCATTACTTACGAGTCGTCATTTTTCATAGAAGCAGTAGTTTAATTAATGCGCTATTTCTCCATCATTTAGTAGTATGTATATTAGTTTTGTAGGATAAGATTCAGTCATTAATAATGAGAGTGTTGAGAGATATAGCACATTTTAACTGGCTCCTCAATCCAGACGTTCAACATAATGAATAATTGACTGTACCTACCGGAGATCACAACAGAATCAAAAACTAGATACACCAACATTTAGTATAAATTTCTACTAAATACACATGTACCCAGCAACATTGTATCACTTGGTATCTGAAAACCAGATTACTTTTCAATATTCCTTAAGAATTTGCTACTAAGGGTGACCATGTTATATGAATGAAAACAGGACGACTGTTTTTAGAAATTTATTTTATCTAATGTAAGGTTGAAAAGTTCGAAATATGATTTCAAAATTTGACGACATATATAAAACAATGGTAAGTAAAAATTTTTTTAAGAAAAAACTTTTTAGCATTAATTAATAGCATTAATTTTTCGCAGAATCAAAGGACATATATAAAGCCTATGATTATGAGACAGTAGTATAAAAACTAACTACTAACTTATTATAGTTCTTTTTTAAAAGTCAAAGCAACTATTTTGCAAGGAAAGCTTGCGCGCTGATAGGCCCTTCTCTTAGTTTCAACAGTATGATACATGAATTTTTTCACATGATATTATTTCTTAAAGAAAAAGATGAAAATGGAAAGTGCCGCTACGACAGTGAATGTGGAATTGAACCAAATTAACACCGCCAGGTATTCTGAATGCAGCTACGTTAGTTGTTTAAAATCTTCAACCAGAAAAATTTAAAAATTATACGATAAAGGAAGTTTAATGATGTTTTATCCTGGAAAATGAAAAAAGTAAGCTACTTCGAATCCAGAAAATAAACTTCTTCCATATTTGGAAGACCTGTCGAACAAATATAATAGGCCAATAAAATTAACGAAAATCTCGGAATTCTTCAAATATGGAAACTAGTACTAACTTATATTTATACATCCTAAAACTTGAGTCAAAACCTACATAAGGAAGGGTGTCCGCGTCTTTTAAAATTTGAGGTCAAAAGGTCACAAAATATATTTTTAGCATATATCTCGTTTTCTATGAGTTTCTCGCTATTTGTATGTATACAATATTGTAGGTAGAGGATTTAATTTTCTAAATTTTTTTAACCTTTTTTATACGTTTTAGCCGATTTCGAGATATAGAAACCGCGATTAAACCTATTGGATTAAATTATGTAATATCAGTGTACTTATTTAATAAAAAAAAACAACCATTGTTGACGCGAGCAGTTGAATAATACATAATTACTAGCCGTCCTACCTTCCCTAAACTTCTACAACTATTTCACAACCAAAATTAACCAAATCGGTCGGTACGATTGGCGGTATGACCAGGTTCAATTGTAAATCAAAACTATTCTCAAATCTATCTATATTTAATAAATTTCTGGAATTGATACTTGCTTTTTAGGGTTCCGTACCCAAAGAGTAAAACGGTAACCAGGTTACTGAAACATCGCTGTCCGTCCGTCAGTCACTCTTTTTATATAAAAAATTAAGTAATGAAAATAGTTCATGGACACCCTACGAAAAGATTTATAGGGAAAATATAGGATAGCTAATAACTTCGTCGATATGTACTTTTATTATGGCAGGATTATACTTACATTTAGTATAAATTTATACAAAATATCGATGTTTGTTACAAATTTCGTTACAAGTATAAGTAAATTAGAGGCTAAATATACTTTTTTAAGCATCTCAATTGAGGAGCCAGTTAAAATGTGCTATATTTCCTAATCTACTCATTATTAATTACTAAATCTTGTCCTACAATACTAATTTACATACTACTAATTGACGGAGAAATAGCGCATTAATTAAACTACTGCTTCTTTGAAAAATGACGACTCGTAAGTAATGGTCTGAGGAGCCTCATATAATGTATGATAACTTTTTTAATTTTAATACTACAAAACTCAGATTTTGTCTACTAACTACTCTCGAATGCTACAAAATCATACCTAATTTTGGTTAATATTCATCCATGATTTTCCTAGTTCTGACGTGAAACCTCAATCTAAACATTTAGATTGAGGAGCTACCTTTATGTTCTTATAACTTTTGAAGTATTGTACTACAAAATCGAGGATTGAGGCTACAAAATTTTTAAACTTACTACTAAATACCTATATAAATTTCATTAAAATACCCCAAGTCAAGTGGCTCCTCAATCTAAACGGACATCCGGTTTCGGCAACATTTTTCATTGCATTGCATTCTAGCGTGATGTTACATAGCCAGCCTAAATAAATGGACTATTACAACGTGACAACACACAAGATTTTTTCAATTCGAACCAATAGTTCTTGAGATTATCGCCTTCAACCAAACATACTTTTCAGCATTATAATATCAGATAGTAAAAAATGTTTTTTTATTATTTTATTTATTACGAACAAAAAACGGTTACATGTTAAAGTTTAAACTAAATAACATTAAAAGTAAGTAAGTAGCTAAACACATAACCCACAACATTGTTCGCAGATTAATAAATAGTTTTCTTCACAATTTGTGTGGCTTTTATTCGTATGGGAAATTTTGGATTATAGCACAATAGAACAAAAAGAAGTCTTACCTGGCGAAGAGGACTTCTTGTCTTCAAGAAGATTTGAAATGACTGAATTCGTTGATTTGATATGTGGTGGTGAATTGTCACATTCTTTACCTGCTTTCAAAAACGATTGATATACTGAAAATGAGGTAAGATTATGGTGTCCATCTATTATCTATTATCAAATAATTTATTTAAATATGCAGTATCAGCAATATTGTTGGACATAATGCAATTATTGTTTGGCCCGGGCCGGGACCAAGAGAAATATTTGAGAAGCCAGAACAAACATCTATGTCTACGGTCGAGAATCCAAATAGGTGCCTTCTTTCAAGCTTTTCTGTCTTTTTCGGCAAAAGATACTTACTAACAGGTTTTTGCGCCCAGGTTTCGCCAGTCACTCTGTTGAGTCTATGTATTAAGTCAACAATATCGAAGCGATTTATCTTCAGATCTACCTGAACGGATGCAAATTGGCTTCGTATGTGTGTAATTTGGCCTGAAGTTAAGGTCGCAAAGTCGGTCGGAGAGACTAAAACCAATGCCATTGTATCGCGTATGTGCTCCAATCCGATCAAGTGGAACTGCCGCAGTTTTATCTCAACCGATCGACCTCTCGATCTATTGTGGGCTTTAGGGGTCTTCTATTGCCGGTTACTGTAATGGGTAGGTACTTTTTCTACTTTCCAAAGCCTGGTCCGTCTTTCAGCAAGTGAGGTGCACCACTTGCGTATGCGGATGATTTGGGCTTTGGAGATGTTGATAGAGCCCCTTAGCACCTCAAAAAGCAATAAATGTTTTTTTTTATATTTTTAGCTTATCTTATCGTTTAAGAGTAAACGATTAATCAGACAATGTTATTACCACAGGGGTCTGTTTTCATGTGTGCGCTGGCTCTCATCCATTTATCTGCGTCAAGGCTACACGTGAGTACGGCAGTTGGAGGGTAGTAGTCGATAAAGGAAGTTGCTTGCCTTTTAGTGCTGATAAGTCGCGAAAGGAACACCAGCTGATTATTGATGTCTGCGAAGTGAAAATGACTTCTTTGCTTCATTACTAGGACTTTTGTTCCATTACCAATGCTTAGAAAAAGCCAATTGAGTGGCAAAATATGTTGGGAATAATCAAATTTACTTTTATTTATTTATTATTTTACATGTTTACCGCGCCCTGTAAAATGGAAACCATAGTGTGGCTCGTTTTGACATAGTAAATCTAGGCCATCTTAAGAGATTAAGCGTATGCAAACAAGGCGATGTTCTGTCAAACGAGTCTTTTAAAAATACCTACAGCTCATATTCCAAACTTTATAATAATAATAATAAATTTATTTCGTAATAATAATTGTACAATAAAATTTTACATAGAATCTTAATTTTAATTGTGCGCTATTACATCATAGTTAGTGCATTAGTAGCTTAAGTATGTAGGTATAATAATACCTATTTACATTTATATGTTTCTAGATGTTTTATAAATAGGTAGTCTTATAAACGTAATTTGCACCTGAACTAGGTAGTCCTGTATTTCAGGCGCCAAATTTATAATTAAAAATTATAAAATTATAATTTATATAATACGATTATCTTACTACTCCTGACTTGAGATCTGCAACTCTGCGGCTTGATGTACGAAGTGATGCGGCGTTCTGTATCCTTATGAACTTGAAAAATAGAAGGATGCGATGACACATACGTCAAACCTATTAAAACATCACTATAATTAGGTGTTAGTGAATAGTTCAAGACGGTAGCAGCCCTAGACCTGCTTAAGGAGCAAATTTACTAAAAGATTAAAAATATTCCTTCGTTGTAAAAAGAGCAGTCAGATCAGATCGAGGTATCCTTAAATCTACCCGTCTGAAGTTCTAAGGACTATTCAGTAGTGAGAATTCCACTATTTTTCCTGTTATTGCGTGATCTCATGAAAACCTTGGAAGGATTGATAGATGGGCTTTAGAACTTTAAGTATTTTTTGAATGAAAATCAATATAGCGGTAGTCTCTTTTTTGATGAACAGATAGGACAGTTTATATTCCAAAAGCAATCGACTGTTCCATAAGGTAGTTAAAAAGAGAAACAAGCACCTCTTGGTATTAAATACACCATTAAACATGTAATTTTATGACCTCAGTTAGTTTCTACAAGCCCCATTTAAATTGAGTACCCAGTCGTCATACCCTTGGCCTTGACAAGGTAATTACCTAGTGTAATGGAGGTAATGCTACCATTTTGAGTGAGCTAAAGGATCATTACTCTAAGAGGGTACCAGGTCTACTTTAAATAACCTAATATTATTTTAGGTCCTTTAAAAATAATAAACACTAGATCAGAATATTATCCTTGATTATATACATAACGCTATGTATGGTGCGGCAGGCATGGGTCCAGTGGGGGCGAAGCAGAGTCTAGTGTGGGTGGTGGGGGTCGATTCGCCGGCCAGGAAGACCCTTAGCAACGGCGTTGCCGCGGCCGCCCACAACATAGTCATGGGGCCCGTCTGGGACTAACCACCCTAGGAGGCTGCCCCACATGTTGCGCATAATCCTGATGTGGGGTCGCCACTCCGGGTGGTAACCGGTGTGGGGTAGCGGCGGCCTTGCATCAGGGGGGTTTGGGAGCCGTTCCGACGGGCGGGTCGGCTCCGACCTAACCACACGGTTCTAGACGAAGCTACCCTCTGCACTTTGTCATTTACTGCCGCACCAGATATCGCCCTGTCTTCACGCTTCGCCATATCTCACCATGACAGTGCAACAAATTAATAGACGGTATACAGCGGCCCCTAAAAACCCCACAAAGTTGACTTATATATAGGTGCCACATAATCTCAAAGTACCCATACCTAACAATATCATAATAATAATAATTTGACAATAATAAGTGAGTTTCAGCAATAAAACAACATTTCAAACAGAGTATCAAACAGAAGTAGCACCTACTTGGTGCTACTTCTGTTTGATACTCTGTTTGCTCGAGTGATGAGCAAGCAACTCATTGCCATTTCTCTGTATCTGTTGTGTATTAAGGATTATCTAAAGATAATCTAAAGATAATCCTTAATACTCGTAGTATAATATGCCTTTTTTAGGAGGTGTGTCTTAACAGCCACTTTGAATTTATTCAAAGGAAGGTTCATAATGTTTAGAGGAATTTTGTTATAAAAACGCACACCAAATCCTGCAAAGGAATCATGAACCTTCTGTAAACGATAATACGTCCCAACCAATTTATGCTTATTTCTAGTATTTATTGCATGTATGTCACTGTTCATACTGTATAAATGTATATTCTGTTTACCGAACATAATATTCGCATATATATATTGTGATGCAACTGTTAAAATGCCTATTTCTTTAAATCTTTCTCTAAGCGAAACTCGTGCATTCTGTTTATAAATCGCACGTATAGCTCGCTTTTGGAGTATAAAAATTATCTCTATATCAGCTGATATAGAGATAATTTTTATTTTACTGTGAATTTTGAGGAATTTTACTGTGAAAATAGCTAAAATAAACCAGCCTAGCGGTTTCTACATCCGTGAGCTGTCTGACTTTACTAATAGCAAAAGCCGCAGAGCTAAGTTTCCCTGCAAGACCCGATATTTGGGCGTTCCACTGTAATTTACTGTCTAGAGTAATACCAAAATATACGGTTGATTATACAAGATTAAGGGTATAACCGTTCAAAATAATACATGGGGCACACTAAAAGTTTTGCACTTCTAGCTAATCGGAACTATTTCAATTTCGAATGTTATATTTTTTTAAACGTTGCACTACCTTCTTACTAATAAAAAAAAACAATTGGCGGGAAATTTGTCAATTTTTTTTTATCACACATCAAAGTTCTACGTATCCAACGAAAATGGAATTAAGTCGAAAAGATTTTAGAGCGATGATTTTTTTATGATTTTAAAAGTTCTCTCTCTCCGCAAGACTGTGCCGCTCGTCTTCAAAATGCTTTTGGGAGAGAAGCACCTTGTTTGAGCACCGTGAGGCGATGGTTTGCTGAATTTGAGAGAGGTCGAGTTTCTTTACATGACGAATTTCGTGAAGCGAGGCGGCCTTCAACTGCCGTCAACGAAAATAATGTGGCTACTGTTAAGCGGTTGATTGAAGAAAACCCGCCGATTACCTATGAGACAATTCGAGGACTATTGGGGATTGGTATGAGTCAATTCCAGAAAATTTTACACGGAGAATTGAAAGTTCGGAAACTGTTGTCGTTGGATCCCTCATGAACTGACAGCGGAGCAAAAGCGGGCTCGCTTGGAATGGTGCTCACAGATGCTACTAAAGTACAACCACGGACATTTTAATGGTGTTTATGACGTTGTCACAGGAGACGAAACGTAGAGTTATTGTTTTGAACCCGAAAAAAAAACAAAATTTGTGAATGGGTGTTTGAAAATGAGAACAAGCCAACAAAAGTGAGGCAGGCGAGAAACGTTGGTAAAAAAATGATCGCGTTTTTTTTTCTTAGCTACGGGTCCCATCTGTACAATTCCACTTGAAGATCAAAAGAGTGTTAATGCCGAGTAGTATTCTACCATTTGTTTACCCAGGGTGTTAGAAAAAGTTCGCGAAAGACGACCCAAAAGTCGCGTTCTCCTACATCATGATAACGTTTCTTCACACACGGCCAACAAAACAAAGTCATTTTTGCTTCCGAAAAAGTACAACTTGTCACCCATCCTGCACATAGCCCCGACCTAGCACCCTGTGATTTCTATATTTTCCCCAAAATCTAAGATTTGATGAGAGGTTTCACTTTTACCAACTCCGAAGAGGCAGTGATAGCGTTCAATCAGCACGAGAAAACATGCCTTCGGAGTTGTGGTCCTCCTGCTTTAAAAAATGGTTCAATCACATGAAAAAATGTTTAAAATGTAAAAGAGAGTATTTTGAAAAGCAATATACATAATATTTTGGTTTTAACATGTTGTTTTTTAAGTTACGCAAACTTATAATGTGACCTACGTTTTAGTACCGTAGCTCTGAACATTAGGCATACTAAATCTAATACACTTCGTCTTTTTGCGTTCAGAAGTAAATTGTTGGTTGTAAACCCATCCAGAACTAGCGCAAGTGAACTATTTACTTCGTCAAAATTCCTCAGCTTGCGATCAACTTTAAAAATAAGTTATGTATCATCGGCGAATAGAACCATATCGCACAAGTTCTGTACATATAACGGTAGATCATTAATGCAAACTAAAAATAGAAACGGACCTAGAATTGATCCTCGTGGCACGCCCATAGCTAGAGAAGCCCCTAAAGACCGACTACCATTGATATCAACATGTTGTATTCGAGCACTGAGGTATGAGGCAACTAGGTCCAGTGCCGAATCTCTGATACCATAATAATTGAGTTTCCGTAATAGGGTATTATGTTCAACGCAATCAAAAGCTTTGGAGAGATCGCAAAATATACCAATGGCATCTTGCTTATTCTCCCAGGCATTGAAAATATGCTTCAGAAGCGTTACTCCTGCGTGAATGGTAGAACGACCTCTTGTGAATCCATACTGCTCATTATGTAATAGCATATTTGAATTAAAATGTGATTGTAATTGCTGCAATATAATTTTTTCAAATTTTTTATTAATGGCAGGTAGATGTGGAGATATATTCACAATAATGGACTGAAGCAATTTTACAGAAATACCCCACAAGTCAGCTGTCTTTATTATCAATAATTAATTCAAAGTCATTGTCACGGGGCTCTAGGCGGCCGGTTTCAGCATTAATTATATTCGAAGTCATTTTGACTTTATTGTTGGACTTTAATCTTATTACTCAAATATGACTTGGCAGCAACACGCGCAGGTGCGGTTCCCGAACGCTGACCTGGTTTTCCTGGGGGACTTCTGTCATCACGTTGAGTAGCTGGGGTCCCTTAGGACCGATCATGCGGGACGAACCGCCCATGCATTCGCTCTCTCCCACGGGCTGACCCAGATGGTACAGGTGATCACCCGGATACCTGACAGGTCAGTACAGTGTGTTGGTACGTGCCCCACTGGGTACTTCCCACCACGGTGTGGTGCACGCCAGCTTGAAAGTGCCACCTCCTGCTCGTGCTGGGCAAATGACTCGACGACTATGGCACTACTCGTCGGCAGACTGGGTCTCCGCGATTACTTTGCGTCCGTCCCGTGGAGCCAGCGCTGCTTTGTAGGGAAGGCGTCTTCGGATAGCGCTTCTGCCGTTGCTGGCGAGAACAGTCTAGGGATAGAATATTTTCTTTCACTGATGTCTCCAGCATTTGCAAAGCTCGCCCCTGGTTCGGGCGTGAATGTGTCGAGGCTGTCCAGAAAAAACAGTCGGCATATCGCGCCTGGGTCAGGGCTCGGGCGGCACGTGACCCGAACGTAGACCGCTTCAAAGCAGCGTACAATAGGGCCACTAGGTTCAACAAGAAGGCCTTCAAGATAGCGGATGCCCAACGCATCGCGCGGCTTGGTCAGGAGATCACATCCCATCCCACAGGCAGCCGTGGATACTGGCAACTGGCCAAAGCCGTGAAGTCTTATTTTTGCCAACCCTCGCTGCCACCACTGCGTCATCCTGATGGATCACTGGCTCACAAAGCCCAAGAGAAGGCGGACATGCTCGCAGACCTCTTTGCGGCTAATTCCCGCGTCGATGACCGTGGCCTGCAGCCCCCCGCCATCGCCAACTGTGGCCACACTATGCCTGATATTGTTATCAGGCAATGTGATGTACGGGCAGTGCTGCGGTCGCTCGACACGCGGAAAGCCAGTGGCCCTGATGGCATTCCGGCGGTGGTGCTACGAAAATATGCTGCTGAGTTGTCTCCAGTATTAACGCGTCTGTACCGCCTATTATACTCTACAGGGCTCGTGCCGGAGGTCTGGAAAGAGGTGAACGTACAACCGATCCTCAAGAAAGGGGATCGATCCGATCCAGGCAACTATCGACCCATATCTGTCACCTCAGACATTTGCAAGGTGCTTGAGCTCCTTATCAATAAGCAGCTCATGCGATGCCTAGAGGATCACTCGCTAATCAATGATCGGCAATATCGGCTTCAGGCCAAAACGATCAACGGGTGACCTCCTGGCATTCGTCACGCATGTACGGGGTGAGGCTATGGAAAGGTACGGCGAGTCCTTGGCTATTAGCCTGGACATCGCCAAAGTTTTCGATAGGGTCTGGCATGCTTCGCTCCTTTCCAAGCTTCCGGCATATGGTCTACCTCCTCAACTGTGCAGCTGGATTGCCAGCTTTTTAAACGAACGCCGAGTGCAGGTCCTCTGCGATGGCCAGGCTTCTCGCTTCTTGCAAATGATACCGCAGGGGTCCGTACTGTCACCAACTCTCTTTCTTCTGCATATCAATGATATTATATGCTATCCCTCGGGAACATTCATTGCTATGCAGATGACAGCACATTGCACGGGAGTTACTCGTTTCGACCGACGGCGGGGCGATCTGAGATTGAGGAGGAGAGACGATGACTCGTGGCTGATCTCGACCGTAACCTCGACAGTATCTCCCAATGGGGTTCGGCACCCAACTTAGTCGAGTTCAATGCCCACAAAACACAGGCGTGTGCATTTACAGCGAAAATATCCCCTTTCCTTCCCCTATCCACTCTTCAGAATGCAATATTACTAATGAAGGACAATCTAGACATCCTTGGCATAGACGTTCGTCGAGAGCTCAATAACATAAACTACATTGAGAGATGTATTGGGCTAGCTTCGCGGAAACTAGGAATACTGAACAAGGTAAAGCGATTCTTTACACCGCACCAGAGGTGTCTGCTGTACAAAACGCAGATTAGACCCTGCGTCGAATACTGCTCTTACCTCTGGGACGGCTCCGCGAAGTATTTGCTGGACGCACTCGACGCTATGCAGCGACGCGCTATTCGCATTATAGACTGTCCGGAGGTAACGGGAAGCCTTGAGCCGCTAGCTCAGCGCCGAACAATCGCTTCCTTGGCCGCGTTCTACCGTATTTACCACGGTGAGTGTTCTGAAGAACTCTTCAACCTGATCCCACCCTGTCCCTTCCGATCCCGAACAACGCGTGCCGGGCAGAGATGTCACTCTCATAACGTGGAAACCGTATTCGCGACAACTGAGCGTTTTAAACGTTCGTTTCTCTGCCGAACGATAGTGGCTTGGAACGCCCTGCCTGCGCACGTGTTTCCTCCAACATATAACCCTGGGTTCTTTAGGCGAAGCTTTTTTGGGTGCAAAGGGGCTCTACCAACATCTTTAGGGCCCCAGCGACCTCACCTGCTAGTGGCGCACCTGCTGATAAACGGACGAGGCTCGTTAATTTACGGTACCTATGGAGTGGCTTCGGCCCCTACGTGGGTACCAGGTGGTACAACAGTGTTGGTCCGGGGGGGTAGTGCAGCTGTGCTAAAGCCCCCCAAGTAACCCAGCCCAGGCTGGGTTGCGTTAGGGGTTCAGCAGCTGCACCGCCGGGCCCGGGGCGATGTATGGTGCAGCAGGCATGGGACCAGTGGGGGCGAAACGGAGTCTAGTGTGGGTGGTGTGGGTCGATTCGCCGGCCAGGGAGACCCTTAGCAACGGCGTTGCCGCGGCCGCCCGCAACACAGTCATGGGGCCCGCCTGGGGCCAACCACCCCAGGAGGCTGCCCCACATGTTGCGCATAATCCTGATGTGGGATCGCCGCTCCGGGTGGTAACCGGTGTGGGGTAGCGGCGGCCTTGCATCAGGGGGGTTTGGGAGCCCTTCCTTCCGGCGAGTCGGCTCCGACCTAACCACACGGTTCTAGACAAAGCTAGCCCCTGCGCTTTGTCACTTACTGCTGCACCAAATGTCGCCCTGTCTTCACGCTTCTTCTTCTTCAAAATCTACAATGGCAGTGCAACAAAAAAGAAATAAACGTTACACAGCGGCCCTAGGAGAAACCCCACAACTTCACATTTCGAGGTGGAGTTCACTAACTCCACCTCGAAATGTGAGTGTGACTCCATGCGAACCTCGATGCCGTCCACCACCACCTTGAGACGGCACGGCCCGCTGTGATGTTCCTCACGGAGACACAAATACGCCGCCCTGACGACACGTCTTACCTGTGTTACCCCGGCTATGTCATCGAGGAACAATTTCGAGACAAAGCCGGGGTGTGCGTGTTCGTTAGGGTGGATGTTTGCTGCCGCCGGTTGCGCTGCCTAGAGAACCCCTCCAATTCCGTCCTTTGGCTGCACGTAGACCATGGCTCTATGAGCCAGATCTACGTGTGCGTCTACCGATCCCACACAGGGGATTCTGAGACAACAAAGCTCTTCCAGTACCTCAGCGAGACGGCTTATGAAGCGCAGATGCGGTTCCCGAACGCTGACCTAGTATTTCTGGGGAACTTCAATGGCCATCACATTGAATGGCTGGGGTCCTTCAAGACTGATCATGCGGGTAGAGCCGCCCATGCGTTCGCTCTCTCCCACGGTCTGACCCAGATGGTATGCGGGATCACCCGGATACCAGACAGGTCAGATCACGCGCCCGCTCTGCTGGATCTACTGCTGACGAGTCGCCCAGCCCAGTACAGTGTTTCGGTAGGAGCCCCACTGGGTAGTTCCGACCACTGTGTTGTTCACGCTGGCATGAAGGTGTCACCTCCTGCACGTCCTGTACAAACGTCACGACGACTATGGCACTACTCGTCAGCGGATTGGGACGGTCTACGCGATTATTATGCGTCCGTCCCCTGGAGCCAGCGCTGCTTTGTAGGAAAGGCTCCTTCGGATAGTGCTTCTGCTATTGCTGGCGAGATCAGTTTAGGGATGGATTATTACATCCCTTTCACTGATGTCGCCAGTATCCGCAGAGCCCGTCCCTGGTTCGGGCGAGATTGTGCCAAAGCTGTTCGACAAAAACAGTCGGCATATCGCGCCTGGATCAGGGCCCAGGCTGTGCGATACCCAAACGTGGGCCACCTCAAAGCAGCGTACAACCGGGCCACAAAATCGAGTAAGAGGGCCTTTAAGAGAGCGGATGACCAGCGCGTCGCGCGGCTTGGTCAGGAGCTCACTTCTCATCCCACGGGCAGCCGTGGATTCTGGCAACTGGCCAAAGCCCTGCAATCTAACTTTTGTCAGCCCTCGCTGCCACCGCTGCGTTACCCAGATGGAACACTGGCTCACAAAGCCCAAGAGAAAGCGGATATGCTCGCAGACCTCTTTGCGGCTAATTCCCGGGTCGACGACCGTGGCCTGCAGCCCCCCGCCATCGCCAACTGTGGCCACACAATGCCTGATATTGTTATCAGGCAATGTGATGTACGGGCAGTGCTGCGGTCACTCGACACGCGGAAAGCCAGTGGCCCTGACGGCATTCCGGCGGTGGTGCTACGAAAATGTGCAGCTGAGTTGTCTCCAGTATTAACGCGTCTGTACCGCCTGTCATACTCTTCAGGGCTCGTGCCGGAGGTCTGGAAGGAGGCGAACGTACAACCGATCCCCAAGAAAGGGGATCGGTCCGATCCAGGCAACTATCGACCCATAGCTGTCACCTCAGTCATTTGCAAGGTGCTTGAGCTCCTTATAAATAAGCAGCTCATGCAATTCCTAGAGGATCACTCGCTAATCAATGATCGACAATACGGCTTCAGGCCAAAGCGATCAACGGGTGATCTTCTGGCATTCGTAACGCATGTCTGGGGTGGGGCTATGGAAAGGCACGGCGAGTCCTGGGCTATTAGCCTGGATATCGCCAAAGCCTTCGATAGGGTCTGGCATGCTTCGCTCCTTTCCAATCTTCCGGCATATGGTCTACCTCCTCAACTGTGCAGCTGGATTGCCAGCTTTTTAAACGAGTGCCGAGTGCGGGTCCTCTGCGATGGCCAGGCTTCTCGCTTCTTGCAAGTGAATGCCGGGGTACCGCAGGGGTCCGTACTATCACCAACTCTCTTTTTCTGCATATCAATGATATGCTATCCCTCGGGAACATTCATTGCTATGCAGATGACAGCACACTGCACGGGAGTTACGCGGTTCGTCCGACGGCGGGGCGATCTGAGATTGAGGAGGAGAGACGACGACTCGTGGCTGATCTCGACCGTAACCTCGACAGTATCTCTCAATGGGCTACCGAGACCTGGTCGAGTTCAATGCCCGCAAAACACAGGTGTGTGCATTTACTGCGAAGAAATCCCCTTTCCTTCCCCTACCCTCTATTCAGAATGCATTATTACCAATGAAGGACAACCTTGATATCCTTGGCATAGACGTTCGTCGAGAGCTCAATAATAAAAACTACATCGAAAGATGTATAGGGCTAGCTTCGCGGAAACTAGGAATACTGAATAAAGTAAAGAGATTCTTTACACCGGACCAGAGGTGTCTGCTGTACAAGACGCAGATTAGACCCTGCGTCGAATACTGCTCTCACCTCTGGGACGGCTCCGCGAAGTATCTGCTGGACGCTCTCGACGCTATGTAGCGACGGGCTATCCGTATTATAGATTGTCCGGAGGTAACGGGAAGCCTTGAGCCGCTAGTTCAGCGCCGAACAATAGCTTCCTTGGCCGCATTCTACCGTATTTACCACGGCAAGTGTTCTGAAGAGCTCTTCAATCTGATCCCACCCTCTTCCTTCCGATCCCGAACGACTCGTGCCGGGCAGAGATGCCACCCCCACACAGTGGATAGCATGTTCGCGAGAACCGAACGTTTTAAACGTTCGTTTCTCTGCCGAACGATAGTGGCCTGGAACGCCCTGCCTGTGCACGTGTTTCCTCCCACATATAATCCTGGGTTCTTTAAGCGGAGCGTGAAGAGGCACATCAGTAGGTCGTCAAGTTGAGGGCCACTCTCAATAGTAATGTGTGCTGTGAGAGTGGCCCACAATCGCTAGACGTCGTCACGACTTACCACCAGGCGGGCGGCGTCAATTTGGCGAACCAAATATAAAAAAAAAAAGCTTGAATAGGCACAAAATGAATCCCTATTTCCATTGGTCACGACATCACGCGTGAACGGCTGGACTGATTTCGCTGATTCTTTTTTTGTTGTGTTCGTTATTATGGAAGAAAAAAAAAGTCCGGAATATTAGAAAAATTAATGCGGTATGAAGTTCGCCGGGACAGCTTGTTATTAATATAAAAATAACAAACATATTTATAGGCAAAACAATTTGCTACAAATTTCGTAAATTTCGTAAGACGCAGTTTCCGAGATATCGTGAAAAAAGTGATTTCACCCCTTGCGGCCGGGCGACAAGGGTGGCGCCCACAAACTTGAGGTTAAGTTTCTATTGACGTCCTCTAAATAATGTAAAACTCATGTAAAATTTCAATGGACTAATAGTGAAAGTGATTGAGACTGTAGGGTTTCATTATAAAATAAACAATTGATACTTATTATAAATAGCGCTTTTAAAGACCTAAATTTCCCTACTCGAATTTAATATTTTGTGGTTTTAGAATGCGATGTAAAAATAAATCCAGCCACATCTAGGTAATTCATAGGTATGCTGCAAAAAAAAACATTTTGCCAGCTGATTTTCATTACTGTTTAAGACTGTAATGTTCTAGTAGGATGCTATGAATACAAAGCAATGTATCCCGTGGAATTAATTGTACTGTACCCATATATTTTATTGACAAGTATATCAATTATACGTTATCTCATAGCACAAGTTTCGGATTAAAAAGCGTTGTGTGTACGTAAATAAACTAACTTTGAAACTTTCACAGGAGTATTTGCTGTAATAATTTGTGAATGAAATTTATAGGTAAACAGTCTTATAAAATTTAATAACTTACTGTATTCGTTCTCGGTGTTGGTATTGCAGTCTTGAGTGCTTGGGACAACGCAAGCGCATATTGTGTTTGGACCTGAAACGTAATTACACATCATAAGGGACACAATAGATACATCGTATAGGTATACACTAACTACCTTTTAGGAACGTTTATGTAGGAGCAAAGTATGATTTTAAAGCTACTACTCTTTCTCTATAATACCTTATACCTATAGGTGCCTCGGAGAGTACGTTAAGACGTCGGTCCCGGTTGTCATACGAACATCTATGGCAGTCGTTAGGGGTAGTTGAAGCCCTTAATCAAAAATCCGACCACAGAACTTCGATATCGCCCATGGGTTGTGGAGGTCAGATGGCAGTCTTCACGGAATATATAGAAGTTCAGCCAAATCGCAGTTAGAATGGAAAGCCGACCCCAACTGAGTTGGGAAAAGGCTCGGTGAATGATGAACTTATAGGTAAGGGTGCGTTTATTAGTTAAACGAGTTAGTTAAGGCAGGAATCTATGGCACAAAAGTTTGAGTTTCATCGGCTAAGGTTAAGCAGAAATAAAAGTACATACTAACCAATAATTTCAGCTGATTTCTCTTCAATTAAAGGTGTTTGTATGGATTTAGTTTGGCCGAAGTGTGACGTCATACACGAAACGTTCGGATTTTGCGCTATAAGATTTAAGTAGATCATAATCAAAGATAATTATAATAATGAAATATATAAATAATGAAGAAGAAAAAAATAAGTTTATTAAACACAACACACCATACATAACACAAAAGAAACAAAGATATAACAAATAAAAGGTACCTTAGCTAACCTCATACCTACCCACATTTTTTTTTTTACTAATAAAGTACCGTAGTACATTATTTAGATTACAATCTAGCCTAATTGACTAATAAGTAAATACATTTCACCTAATTTACTACGTCAACATAACACTAAGCATGCGTCCATTAACACTTCAGTTTTTTATTAAGGCGAAGACACTTTGTTCATGTGTTCTTTGTACGCAGCACTTATCACTACATTTATTTATTTGTCACTAAAACACTACACTAACTCGAACAGTTTCGTTCGTTTCAGTCTTCTTACTATATTAGTGATGTCAAGAAGCTGGATTGCCTCAACATTCACATGGTTATGAAGTCTGTTTTCGTGAGCTTCTGCATATTTTTGTATGACTCGATCAACGTCGTCCATGTCTAGGTCTCGGTGTAGATCGCAGTTGCGAATGTACCAAGGTGCATTAACTATGTCCCTGAGCACTATATATTGGAATCGTTGGATGATTTGACGATTGCTCTTACCGGTACTCAAATAGTTTTGCTATTGTCGGTAATAGTGAAATTGGTCTATATGAAGTTGATTCCTGTGGCGGTTTACCAGTATTAGCTATCATGATTATTTCGGCTACTTTCCACAGATAAGGTACATACATATATATTAATCGAAAAGCAGCATTTATAAGAGAGGTTAGTTTTACAATCGCTTTACGATTCAAATTCCGTAGGATTTCACCTGTTATTAGATCATAACCAGGCGATTTTCTCGAGTTCATACGGCAGCTAATCGTATTTATTACTTCTTTTGGTGTGACGAGCTTTATTTCTGAGTTGTCGTTTTGTAATTTGGGTTGGGTATTCATAATTTCAAGGGAGTTCGATGATTCCACGTTGGGCTGAAATATGAACTCTAGGGATTGAGCGAACCTATCAGCTTTTTGTTGGTTACTAATAGCCCATTTCCCATTTTCTTCTCATAAGATTAATTTGTGTAATGGGTCTTTTAATGTTCTTTGTCACTTTCCATAATGAGTGATCTGACTTACAGTCCGTGGTTAACTGACATATATGATAGCTATTAGTTAACGAGTTATAATAACTTATTATTTCTCTTTTGAGACGTTTAGTCATGTTGTTAAGCTCAGTTTTATCTTGAGGATTTCTGGTCAAGTGCTATCTTCTCCGCTGTCTTCGTTTAAACGGAGACAGCGGAGAATCTAAATATGATTATGAAATCTAATTATGATTAATCATAATTAGATTCAAGATATATTCAGGGTAAACAGTTCTTTTTATGATTTTTGGTTTGTCAGGAGTGTTTTTCCAAGCTGCCTGTTGTATATTTACGATAAATTTACTTACTTCAAGGTCTAATTGTTCAGCGGTTTTAAGTTGAACTCGTAATTCTATACAGTACCAGATATATATATATATATATATATACTATACAGTATACAGTAGCAGACCTAGACAGTAAGGTCTAGTCTAAAACTATCCCAATCTGTATATTTATTGACTAATATCGGTTGTATTTCATTAAATAGTATACGTCTACTTAATGTAAGTAATATAGTGGAATGGTCCGAGTTCATGTCATGGCCCTTTTCTATAGTAAAATCACCCCTAGATATATTTTTACAGATGAAGAAATAAATCAGGTCTGGAATCCTATCAGCGTCTGTGGGCCAGAAGGTTGGTTTCCCTGTAGATACAGCTTCACAATTTAACTCCTGTATGGCGTTGTATAATTCTCGGCCTTTGGTACTAATAAGTCTGGAACCCCAGTGCTTGTGCTTAGCGTTGAAATCACCGCCCACAATAAATCTTTGCCCGTGTTGACTTAGAAAGCTTGTATATACTTTTTTTATTGAGTGTTATGGAGGAGAATACAATGCAGCTATCGTGAGAGGGTAAAGGTTACACCTCACTCGTACTGACATTGCTTGTATTTCTGGATGTTCATATTTTGTTTCTTCGTGATGATAGATATTTTCTTTTATTATTACTGCACTGCCACTATGAGCACTATTGCTAGGATGTAATGCAAGGTAAACTTTATATCCTTTAAATGTTATATGACATTGTCTGGTGAAGTGAGTTTCTGATATTAGACATATGTCTATATTTTCGATATTTAGGACTTTTTTAGGACCTACCTACTTAATCAATATTAAAACCCGTGCGCAACATACGAATTCAGACTGCATTGTGCGGGAGCACAAGGGAGCAGTGACTCATAGGTACAAAACAAAAACAAAATCGCCGTTCTATATTATGTATGCGTAGATCTTTAAAACTAAGCAACAGATTTTGATGCGGTTTTCACCAATAGATAGAGTGGTTCTCGGATAATATAAAAATGAATCGCTGAATGTGTTGCTAAGCGCAAAACTTGAGAGCAGCTGAAACGATTTCATTAATTCCTTTTTTGTTGTGATCGTTACTATCAGGAGAAGGTTCTTATGGAGGAAGAAAAAAGTTTATGCGGTACAAAGTTCGCCGGGACACCTAGTTGTAAATAAAACTGCAAAAATGAAGTACATACCTATTCAATTTTGAAAGCATTTATGAAAGCCTAACATAATTTTATAGTCGTAGAAATTACTTGTTGATATATTTGTTTAGACAAAATTTTATTTTATTCAATTTAAAGGTTACAATATTTAATATATTACTTAAACATATCACGCCTATATCCCTGAAGGGGTAGGCAGAGGTGCACTACACACCCATAATTTGCCAGTATTTTTAGTCCCACGTAATAGGAGGCAAGCCAATCGCCGTCACCGGGCACATTTATTATGGGTTAAGTCCAGCTATATTGTATTTTGAAAAAAAAATTAAACCCGTTGCCTTGCGATGAAATGTTGATGAAATGCAACAAAATCTTACATGCCAGCCGCTATGGCACAGCCAATTAATGTCCTGGGAGTCTCACAAAAATAGTGTTAGCACTTACCATATTTGGCAATAGATCTTCTATTGATAAGACTGGTATTCGGAGAGTGCGTGTGGTCACAATATGATGTCATACATGAAACAGGGATGCAAATCCGGTATGAAGGCCCTTAAAAATTACGATAATATTTTAAACCTTCAATATAATACGTAATGTCTGGCCAAATCAGTTTTAAATCTGGACTTCATTGAGATAATTATCAAACCTACACTACCTTAACTACCTAACATTTTGGTTCCCGACTGGTTAAGGTTAATACCTTATTATGATACCTTGTTATGATTTTACCAAACGTGGTCATTGGTAATCCAATGACCACGTTTGGTAAAATCATAACGAATAAACGAACTCCGACGAATGTAAAATAACTATGTTGTGTTTTATGATTGTCTATTAACGTCCTTTACCTTAGTAATTATCAAATTTCTAAGGTAAAATTCTTTATGATTCTTTGAGGTTTCGGTTGGATTTTTGGAACAATGTACAATTTATTTACGTGAATTATCATAACCGTACAATTTCATACCGTCCGACAAATTCTGACATTGACTGGATCATATCCATTCAATGTCAGAATTTGACCTTAAGTATTAGCTACGAGTAAAAATCGTAAAAATTTAAAAATCTGTAGATATTATATATCAATGCTCACCACTCTTGACAGATAGTTTCGGTTCAAAGAGAGAAGTCTGAGCTGAATGCGACTGTCCGAACTGTGATGTCATACAGGAAATCGTGGTATAGTCATGATAGCGTGACGACGAAGCCCCTTCTACAAGAAGGATATACAAACATAACGAATTAGTGTGGAGTAAAACTATGCAGGAGAGTGCTATATTGGCGTCGGATTTGTAAAACACCTATAGCTGGTATAAGCCACACATAATGACAGTGCTCTTTCATCTCTCCAAAGCTTCTGATTGCATTGAACATAATACCCTATTACGGAAATTCAATTATTATGGTATCAGAGATTCGGCACTGGACCTAACTAGGTCCAGTGCCGAATCTCTGATACCTCATACCTCAGTGATCGAATACAACATGTTGATATCAATGGTAGTCGGTCTTTAGGGGCTATGGGCGTGCCACAAGGATCAATTCTAGGTCCGTTTCTATTTTTAGTTTACATTAATGATCTACCGTTCTATGTACATAACTTGTGCGACATTGTTTTATTCGCCGATTATACATCACTTATTTTTAAAGTTGATCGCAAGCTGAGGAATTTTGACGAAGTAAATAGTTCACTTGCACTAGTTCTGGATTGGTTTACAACCAACAATTTACTTCTGAACGCAAAAAAGACGAAAGTGTATTAGGTTTAGTATGCCTAATGTTCAGAACTACGGTACTAATATTATTTTGACCGGTGATACCCTTAATCTTGTAGAATCAACCGTATTTTTGGGTATTACTCTAGACAGTAAATTACAGTGGAACGCCCAAATATCGGGTCTTGCAGGGAACCTAAGCTCGGCTTTTGCTATTAGTAAAGTCAGACAGCCCACGTTTTTGCTATTAGTAAAGTTAGAGCGGACACGGCTTTGGGCCGCGGAACTAAAAAAAAATAAAAATAACGCCCACGGATGTAGAAACTGCTAGGCTGGTTTATTTTAGCTATTTTCACAGTGTTGAGATTGCTATTTTCACCGAGGAATTTGCTGCAGCTGCCTCAAAATTCACAGTAAAATAAAAAATATCTCTATCAGCTGATGAAGAGATAATTTTTATACTGCAAAAGCGAGCTATACGTGCGATTTTTAAACTGAATGCACGAGTTTCTCTTAAAGAAAGATTTAAAGAAATAGGCATTTTAACAGTTGCATCACAATACGAGTTTCTCTTAGAGAAAGATTTAAAGAAATAGGCATTTTAACAGTTGCATCACAGCATGAAGTTTTGAAAAGGGATTGGATGCCCAAATCTGAAACTATAAGGAATAGCGAAAAATGCTCAAAGGAGTCACGAGCCCGATATTGATGAAACTTAAAACTTCATCATTAGATTTTTGGAAAACCAATAATCCTAGCTGGAAATCGAACCCGTTGATTTTGAAAAAAAAAACACCCTTTATTATTACACCATACTATAGTGTCGATGTTAAGGATCAAATTCTGCGAAGTAATGATATACGGTAAATTTAAGGAAAATTTGGAATTTTAATAAAATTCATATTTCATGTACCTAAATTTTGCATCATAATTTGTTTCGTTCGAAATCCCAGAAAAGATCGTAACTATTCCGTGTTTTAAATTATGTTCTGAATGATTCTGGCAGGCTGGTAAAATTTTAAAGTAGAACATAATCTTGCTTTTAATTTTGTTCTAATTTCAATTGATTTTTCTTAAAGTGTATAAGAAAAAAAATTGAAATTAGAACGATATGCATATTGGCGCCAATAGTTTAGATTCTGTTCGATTCTGTTCGTACTTTGTTTAGTAATTTATTAAAAGAAACTAGTTATCCCAGCGAACTTTGTATCGCCTCAAATATTAAAAAAAACAAACAACAAAAAAAAGAAAAGAATATTTTAATATTTCATGCAAATGTATGTATTATTAATTATAATTGAAAAAACGGACAGACAGACAAATTGTCGTATTAAATATATAGATATTTTGTAATATAAATTCTGTGATTTGAAAATGGATTTAACAAATGATGATCGATTTGATTTAGAAGCATATTTTATCAATGGAAGAAGTGCCACACGCGCGTTGATATGGTACAGGCAGTGACGTGTTATAGACGGAACCTCAGTGTCAGAAATGTATTAAAAAAAATACAGGTGAACGGTTCTACCGTAAACTGCTTCCCGCTCTTTATTGACAATTTTGTTGTCAAGGGTTACGGTTGTTTACGCGATCAAAATGTTTTGGCCTAAATATGCCAATGTACAATAAAAGTTTGCAGAAACTACACAGGACGATTAAAAACAACCAACAAAGTCACCTACCATCATGTAAGTAACTCATAGTTCATCATAATTTTATTAAATAAATATTTAAATAATGTGTAATTTATAATTGTCATTTTTGTTGGTATTGCCAGTTTCGAATTTAAAATACCCCGATTTATATTAGTAGAAATAGGTGTTGGACAAGTCATTAGAAAATACAGATACATAAAATAAATAATTTAAAAATGGTCAAGAGTGAGTGGCGAATATGGAGTAGCGAGAGTATAGTGATGTACCTAGAAAAGATGATACCGATGCCTAACGGCCAAAAAGGAATAACCGCCACTTTACTAATTTTACAGGAGAGTGATTTAAAGTTAAAAATAAACGAAAAAAATTCATAAGAAAAAATGTATAGGTCCCGAAAGGCTGAAAATCTATATTTTTAGATTTTATCGCACTATTTATTGACTGGTGTTGTTATTTTTATGAAATTCAGGCTACAAATAGTAGTTACCGTCGGTTACCCCAAATGGTCTTAATTTTACAAACAGCAAAAATGTCGTAAATGAAATACACAAATTATTAGCTTCCAGCAAAAAATTATGTAACCTCACCTCAAGTTTTATTAAAATTGAGGAAAAATAGCGCAAGCGTATTTTTTGTAAGAAATAATATTGTGGATATGTGGTATAACCAGCTATCGAATGAAAATTCACTGAATGGAAAATTGTATTAAGTATTTTTTTTAAGAAACTACGATTATAATGTGTTTCGATGTACTTTTTATTTAAAAGTATTTGGAGGAGAAAAAATTTCAGGTTCACCCGAGAGGTCTAAATAATAAAACTATATAATTTTATCAATCAGTTCAGTCTATAATTGACTAAAAATGGCACTTTCTAATTAACAATTTGTTACTACTTATTTATGGCTTATATCACATATTCGCCGAGATCAAAAAATAGACTTAAAACTATTACTATTTAGATACTAATTATAGTTACCTATATCAAATCGAGATCAATGTTCGTTATCTTAGTTTAAAAAACATAACGTTAATAAAGTAACAAGTTTTCTTAAGACTAATGAACTGTTAATATCACAATTTGCTTGTCTCATGTCTTTCACTTATGCATAATAATTATAAGTAATATTGAATTTAACCAAACACTTATTCTACTTCAACATCTTCAATATCAGAATCAGGGAGTGTATCTTGAACAGTGTTGGAACCAATGATGCTGTTGTATTCACTGTGAAGAAAATCGGGAATTACCTTATCCCGACACAGTTTAAGTAAATCATCGTGTTTGGCCTTAGATACATGTATTAAAGATTTATAACATGCTGGTGGACTCATTCTCGTTTTTGGATTCACTTCGATAGTATAAGATTCAGCATCGTCATTCATCGAGTTTTTTACAAAAATCAAATTATCCTTCTTCTTTCGAAATGTGACAACACGCATCTTACTTATTTTTCCTATTAGATTTCCTTTGAAGTATTTATCACTGATTGAATCCCATTTATTAAAGTCTCTAAACTGCAAAAGCTCGACATTGAACGGTTCAGGATCTTGTCTTGCTGTTGTAAATATTGTATACCATTGGGAAGGTGCATAAATAATGGTATTTTTTAAGTTTTTTTCTAAAACAGCATGTACAGAATCCACAGGCATGTACGTATGGCCAGTTAGCAAAAAGTTAAGCTGTATAGTTTGAATATTAATGCACGTTTGCAATGTTGTATGTAAAAAACAAAACTAGCGCATAAAGTACTAGGATCACTTTTATGTATATTTTGATGAGCTTTAAATATATTGTAAATTTTGGTTTTTTCTAATTCATGCTGTTTCTTTTCTTCTTCTATTTCAGGGTTATCTATATTTCGTTCAAATTTCAAACATTTCAAACATTTATCTTTTTTAGGGACATGGAAACCTATATTAAATTTGTCGTTGAATATAGATCGAAACACTCTTTCGCTTAAAATATCGATTCCTTTCTCTATATAGGTCTTGTAAATATTGTATAGATTTGCTAAGTTTTTCATTTTAGATGGAAGGTAAACACGGCTACTGTCTTTGCGACAGTAATGTGAAGGAACGGCTGGTAAGCTTTTAATAAAGTTGATTAGCGATAGAATTGTCGAATCTTTTGTTTTATTATATGGTTCACACCTACAACGACTGCCTTCTTTAGCTAGTCCGAGTGCAGATTGTTGTACGGTGTATTGATTAAATTTATGACCAACATCCAAAGTAGCTGCTAAAAATTGGAGACAAACTGGCCGCTGTCCTTCACCTTCAGTTATTGTGTATTTATAAGTAAAAGTTCGTTTATCAGAGTCTTGACTTCTCTTTCGTTTCACAGCCAGTTTCTGCGTCATAGATACAAGCCAATCTTTACGGCGTTGCACTGGTAGATTAAAAAAAAAACTGTGTATACAATTTCGCTTCTCATCTGTTACCGAACCACAATTATTACCACACTTTTTTCCTATACATGGGTTTGGTTTAACTTCTTTAGACGCAATCTCAGTTCCATCCCGCTTCGTATATGCTTGTCCAGATTGCTTCAATTTTTGTCTCTCTTTCTTATTATTCTTGCGTTTTTGTTTGGTTACATTCTCTCCTACTACGTTAGGGCCTGTCGGAGCTATTGATGATATTCTGTTCCCAGAATCTTTATCAGCCTTTTTATTTTTTTTGGTTTAGAATTTTTACCCGAATTATCCGAATCTGAAGTAGGAGTAGAAGACATTGATTCGGATACGTATATAACGTATCCGAATCAATGTCTTCTCCAAAAATAGTAGTAAAATCCTCTTCATCTGATAAATAGTAATCAAAATATTGTTTATTTAGTTTAGCTTTACGTTTTTTTTTAGGATTCAATTTGTCTTTGTTAATTACTTTAGGTTCCGGCGCAAAACTGGTAGATGGTAAGTGATCTGCCGTCGCACAAGATGTTGGGATTGTAGATAATGTCATTTCAATATCAGTACTCAGTTCAGGTAACGATTCGACTACTATTTGGTTGTCTAAGGCTTCAGTGTCTATAAACGATTGACATGCTGGCTCATCATTTTCAATTTCATCATGACCTACGTTTACCTATAAATAAAAAAAAAGTCATTAAAGAAACCCCGTCGAAAAGTGACTTAGTGGTCAGAGCCTTCCTCCTGTAAGGGAAAGTTCACGGTATAGTCCCGTCTGAGGATTCACTTTTTCAGCTTCATTCCGAATTGAATAGTTACCATAGTAAGTGCTTTTCAAAATTACATTACATTACCTATAATTTTTCTTTAAAGATATCTTCCCCAATAGGTAACATGCGCTGTGTCGCGGGGTACTTTATAAACATAGAAGAAACGGACACAAATAATACCTAGTCTTAGAACAATTAATTGATCGCACAAATAGTTGATTTATGTGGGAATCGAACCCAAGACCTCGTGTTAAGCAGTCCCATACTAAGACTACTGCACTACCGAGGCAGTTTAGGTACGTACTATGGTAGGTACTAGACAACGGGTACACATACTTATTTATGTATCTACTTCTTATTTGTAAATGCATACCTACAGTACCTATATAGAAATTACATTTAGACCTAACCAAACTTTTGTGGGTCACACATAGCTTTGTCCCATTTGGGAATCGAACCCACAAGCTCGTATTCAGCAGTCCCATTACTGACATAGATACTACTGAGACCATTGGACCACCGAGGCAGGCAGTCAGGTATAAATGCGTATAATTTTGTGTAGGTAGGTACCTAGGTAGCTATAATGTTTAAAACCCTATTACAACTGGCAAATTGTAGGTATATACCTATTACATTCTTACCTGAACCGGTTCTAACACATCAAAAGTGAAAAATGCTCTTTTGGCTTTTGGCGGCGGAAATTGTATGTGCGAACTGTGTAGGGCTTTGCCAATGATGTCCATTGTACGTTTTCTCGACGTCATGTTGATAACCTGAAATAATCGACACAATAAATCAATAATATTTTTGAGTGTTTAATGTAGGTAACTTTACATTTTACAAATAATATAAATCTTTACACATCATTTAAACAAGAAATAAGTATCATTCTACTTTATTAAACATGAAATTTGACTTACCTAATAAACACAAAACGTGAAAATATATCGCGTCAAAATGGCTCGCATGCGCACGTGGCGCTTGCCCAGCTGTCGCCCGACGACTAAAGTACGTCACGTTGCTGCTTGGGTCATTTGTTTCGAGAGAATGATACCGACAACCGCCAATTTCAATTATTTTAGATTGACTAAACGACACAATAAGCCGAGTACAGATTGGAATAACGTTAAAATGTAGGTGTACCTTTTTATCTAATCGCCAAAATTGTTTAAATATCGGGAGGGTAAAAAAGGATAAGCGACGAAATATTATTAAGTACTTGCAGGGAAAAAATGCCCTTCTTCCTCGTAGTCAAACTTTTTGGTCAAACTGGTTTGACTATGAGGAATTATGTTTCCTCGTGGTCAAACTTCATTGACATTGCAACTTTTTATCGCCCTGTATGCATGCAGTTCATGTATGTACAGTCATAGATAACTAAGATAATGTCAAACGTCAAGTGCGGCGATTTTCTTTTCTACATCCTCGTATAATATAACTAGGTATGCAATGCATGCTGCTAATTGCAAATGTTGAGCGGAGCAAATGTTTCATTGTTGACGCACGTGTTTCCATGGCAACCATTTAATCGTCTGGTTTTTCGGTGATGTCCAGGACATTTTCGGTGATTATTCCGTGGTCAGCTCTATTTTCATAATTTCAGATAAATGCACTCCCGGGTATGATGTCGACCAGCATGCCAAATTTGGTCAAAATCGGTCGAGCCGTTTCGGAGGAGTAGCCACACAAACGATTTACATTTGTCGCCTAAGATTGAGCTCCGCTTCGCCCTGCTCAAAAATGGATTTGAAATGTGTAAAACGAAAATGTGGGACAGTATTGCTGTTCGAGGGCCAGCAATATTTTAATTGGCGCACCTATAGAATGGGAACGTTTTTTGGGCTTGCAGCCAGTTGAGAAAACAAAAGTGTCGAGGGTATTACTGTATCCTTTACACCTCGCGACACGAACCCAGTTTTACCAAAGATTAACACCCTCCGGCACACAATACAATGTTAAACACTCGGAGCGGGCAACCTTTTTTTAAGCTTATGAACAAGCACTTTAATGATTGACTGTACACATTTTTAACTAAACAGCAATACAGGGAGGGTCGTTAAACAAGTTTGACCACGAGGAAACGTAATTCCTCATAGTCAAACCAGTTTGACCAAAAAGTTTGACTACGAGGAAGGACCGAAAAAATGTACTAACCGCTTTTTTATCATTTATTTTTAACCGGGAAAAAAGAGTAAGGACCAAACAGATTCTTAAAAATGTGACCAAATTAATATAAACGACTAATATGTTTAAAAAAAAACTGCCAGAAAGTATTAAACGTATTTCGATAAATAATTATGTAGAGGCAAATTATCATAATACCATATTTCTCAATTTTTATTTCTAGGCGAAATAGGTTAACGGTAGATCATTAGAATATTACAGAAAGTCGAAAGAGCATAAGTTCGTTATTCTCAGATATTTTGTAGATCACCCACCAAAAAAAATATCTCATCAAAATTTTGGTCGTTTATATCGAAAAAAATGTCTCATATCTATAATTTTACTACCGCATAAGCGACATAAAGATTCGCTTAGAAACACGTAACCCAGATCAAACGACGCAGAAAAAAATGACGATTAACTATGTATATAACTCAAAATCCCAAAATATGTCGCTTATCCCTTTTTGGCTGTTAGGCATCGATACGTTAATTTTATCCAATAAAATCCGGCCAACTGTCGGGCAAGGTTTTTGGTATGTTAAGTAAGAATTTCGTGTCCATTTCGCAATCCAATATGGCTGCCAAAAATAAAAAGTTTAAAATAAAAATTAAAAATATTAAGTTATTTTTAATTTTGATTAACAAGTTTAAAATTAAAAATAAAAGGTAAAGAAGTTAAAATTAAAAAGTTAAAAATCAAAAAATAAAATTTAAAATTAAATACTTAAAAATTAAAAACTCAAATTAAAAAATTAAAATAAAAGTTAAAATTAAAAAGTTAAAAATTAAAAATAAAAAGTTAAAAAAAAAGTTGAATTGAAAAGTTAGAAATGAAAAGTTAAAAATAAAAAGTTAAAAATAAAAGTTAAAATTAAAAAGTTAAAAATGAAAAATAAACATTAAAAGTTAGAATAAAAAGTTGGACGCAACTTGGTAACTTTTTATTTACAACTTTTTAATTTGTTTTTTCCCCTGATAATTTCCTAAATAAAATAGGGAAATAGGAAAAGTTTCTTTAGCTGGCACCACTATACACCCAACAACGTCAAACAAGGCGAGTGTACGACAATACGCTCACGCACACTAGCATGCGTAAGCTGAAGTGTTTCTATTGTAGTGATTGCTTGGAGACGCGCCATCTAGTAAATCGTTCATCTAAGGGTACAGAATCAAATAGCTATTTTGAGTCATTCCCCGCTAATTCCACCCGAAACGCAGCTGAAACCATTCAAGTGTCTCAGGCTACGATATGTATAGTTTAAAAAATATACAAGTATAAATCTGCCCTGCTTATTGCTTATGCAGTACTTGAATAAACGCGGTTTCGAGATAAGCGCAGAAAACATATATTTTGATATCTGAACTACAAGTCGTTATTATTAACATTTGAAGTTGACCTAAGATTAGCAAAAAAAAAACTAGCTTGCTACTGATATAGTTTTTTATTTCCTTTGTTGTATAGTTTGGACATAATGCGTATTACTGCATTTTCATCTACCGTTTTAGCTTAGGATCACCACAGTATTGCTATGGGCAAATGCAGTACTTGTGCTTATTACTGCATGATTGCCTAGCACCTATTGAATACTACGTTTCTTGTTAGCAATCGTGTAATATTTTTATGCCGGGTGATAGTTAAAAATGTTAATATAGAACGTAATATAGTACAATGCTACGTTTGACATTAGTATGTGTTATGTTGTATTTGATACAGTCTAACGCAGTATAGAAGAGTACTACATTTGGCCTTAGCATGAGCGAACATCTTTTGTTGTACTTGCTACATCCAAAAGGAGTTATGCGAGTAATGTCTTTATTGAAAAATTACTAAGTATAAAAATGACGACAATTGTTTTTTTGGTAATTGTTAACTAAGTCTAGAATTCTTTTTGTCGATGTATAATAATGTCGACATGTAAAAATGCTCATCTGATTTTTGTCGATGTATAAAAATCGACATGATCACAATGATCGACGTCTGGAGGTAGTTTTAGTACATACTCTTTACATTATCTTACCGCTTGAGTGCTGGCCACTTATACCATGAAGTAAAGTATGACGCTAATAACGAACATAATACAAGTCTTCAAAAAAAACTACAGAGGAAGGAACTGACGCCATTGGAGTTAATAAAAAAAATGATATATATCAGTTTAAAATATAATAATTACTGAAGATGAAATAAACCTTTTTTTTAATTTAGAGGGAGCTTTGTTTACGAGTAGCTCGGTATTTGTACGAAATGTGTTTGTTTTAAGCTTAAGATCTTAGCAATGTGTTTTTAGTTTTAAGTTGAAGTGCATCTAAAGTTTGACAAAATACTCAAAATAAGATACTGCCACACGCATACCGTTAATATTTCTTGCCATGGCCTCAATATTGGTTAATAATGCAGTTTATTTTTCTCGTTACTGTTGACTATTCTACTTCATTTTGGAATGCCGTCATTATTATACCTCGACATTACTCTACTTCGTCGTTCTAGAGTGTCGTCAATATCATACCTCGACATATTTATAATTTGACTTTTTTATGTTTACAAAATCGTCATTTTTATACTTAGTCATTTTTCAATAAAGACATTACTCGCATAACTCTCCAAAAGTAGTCAAGTAGTGTGCTTCGTTTGGCTTTAGTATGTATACGTAATAAATAATGATTTGCCAAATGAATTTGTAGTAAACGAAGCAAGTACTGCGTAAGCGTGTAGTATATGCTGGTTACTGCGTAACTTGGTATCAATTGAAGAATTTTGGTGCAAGTACGGCGTATTTCATTAAGTAAAACACATGTTTCTGGTAAAAAAAATTAAAATATTTTTTTTTCCTGTAGATATAACCCCTTGAGAGACCTTTTTTGCAAAAAAATGTAAATCGCCAAAATGACGATTACTGCAGAAATGTTACCGCTCCGGACGCATTGTGCAAAAGTGACATCCAGGAGATAATTTAAGACGGCTTGATTTTTGCAATTGGTTATATCGGAAACTCGACAACGACCGACATTTCTTATCCAATATTTTATTTTCTGACGAAACAAATTTTTCTAATAATGGAATGTATAATCGAAATAATAAACATTACTGGTCACAAACTAATCCTTTGCGGGTAACCGAAGCGCATCGCCAGGTGCGATTTTCATTTAATTGTTGGTGCAATATTTTGAAGGACAGAGGATTGTTTTTTTAATTTATGCCGGAACGTTGACGACTTTTAAATTATGTTGAAATTTTGAATGAACTGTTTGAAGAGCTGGAGAATTTGCCATTGGCCCAGATCAACCAGTTATTTTTTCAACAAGATGGAGCTCCAGCCCATAATAGCCGTATAGTAAAAGAGATTTTGATTCAGCAGTTTTGCAACAATTTTATTGCAAATCATGGTCTTGTGCCTTGGCCAGCGAGATCCCCGGATCTTACCCTCTTAAATTACTTTCTCTGGGGGTATGTTAAAAACGAAATTTACAAAGACACGTATGATACAGTTGATGACTTGAAACGTTCTTTGGAGAATATTCTAAACGGAATCAATAACATTGTAATATTGAATGCAGTACGATCCTTGAGGTCTCGAATCCAGCTATGTATCGAAAACGGTCTACATTTTGAACAAGTAATCAGTTAACGTATGTAAGAAAAATAAAATGTATTTTGTTAAAGATAAGCTCTTTCCTTTAGTTTGCCGTATGTCTAATGACATACGGCAAAATAAAGGAAAGAGCTTATCTGATAAGATCTTATTCTGAGAGGTAATCCTCTCAGAATAAGATTTTTAATAGCAACATTCTCGTGTGGTGTCATAATATAGGGTGTGTTCTTTTTTTAAATAAATGGGTTAGATTCCCAGCTAGGAATATTGGTTTTTCAAAAATCTAATGACGTAGTTTTAAGTTTCATCAAAATCAGGCTCGTGACTTCTTTGAGCATTTTTCGCTATTCCTTATAGTTTCGGATTTGCCCATCGAAGCCCTTTTCAAAAATTCATTCCATTCCTGTATATGCGGATATTATGTTCGTTAAGAGTCCGTATGCAGAATCGAAACGGGCGGAATTAGGTATTTGACACATTTTGTGCGTGAGTCCGGAGTTACCTATGGTGGTCAGCCAGTAGGTACGGCGATTACATGGTTTTGATCTTTTTTTTTTCATTTTATAATAATAGTGTCTTGTGTGGGGGAGGTGAAAAGAGGGCTAGGAGGGGGGGTGTTTTTTTCTCTCCTTAAATTCAAGAAAAGACCCTCTATACTCGTATGATCCCGTAATCAAAACTCCTCTACCTTTCCTCTGTCGTTGCACTCTCAAAGGGGGGGCGAGGGCTAATTTTTTTTCCTAATCAAAATCATTTGACCTCCTCTATACAAAGGGGCTCTACCAACATATTTAGGGCCCCAGCGAACTCATCTGCTAGTGGCGCACCTGCTGATCAACGGACGAGGTTTGGTAGCCCTTCCGTCCGGCGGGTCGGCTCCAACCTAACCACACGGTTCCAGACGAAGTTGGCCCCTGCGCTTTGTCACTTATTACTGCTGCACCAAATGTCGCCCTGTCTTCACGCTTCTTCTTCAAATTTATAATGGCAGTGCAACAGAAATAAGTAAACGTTCCACAGCGGCCCCAGGAAACCCCACAGCTTCACTTTTCGAGGTGGAGTTCACCAACATCCGTGGACTCCATGCGAACCTCGATGCCGTCCACCATACCTTGAGACGGCTCGGCCCGCTGTGACGTTTCTCACGGAGACACAAATACGCCGCCCTGACAACACGCCTTACCTGTGTTGCCCCGGTTATGTATATATGTATCGAGGAACAATACCGGGGCGCCGCAGGGGTCCGTGCTGTCACCAACTCTTCCTTCTGCAAATCAATGATATGCTATCCCTCGGGAACATTCATTGTTATGCAGATGACAGCACATTGCAGGCGTGTGCATTTACAGCGAAGAAATCCCCTTTCCTTCCCCTACCCTCTCTTCAGAATGCATTATTACCAATGAAGGGCAACCTTGAGATCCTTGACATAGACGTTCGTCAAGAGCTCAATAATAAAAACTACATCGAAAGATGTATAGGGCTAGCTTCGTGGAAACTAGGAATACTGAATAAGGTAAAGCGATTCTTTACACTGCATCAGAGGTGTCTGCTGTACAAGACGCAGATTGGACCCTGCGTCGAATACTGCTCTCACTTCCGGGACGGCTCCGCGAAGTATTTGCTGGACGCTCTCGACGCTATGCAGCGTCGAGCTATCCGTATTATAGATTGTCCGGAGGTAACGGGAAGCTTTGAGCCGCTAGTTCAGCGCCGAACAATAGCTTCCTTGGCCGCATTCTACCGTATTTACCACGGCGAGCATTCTGAAGAGCTCTTCAATCTGATCCCATCTTCCTTCCGATCCCGAACAACGCGTGCCGGGCAGAGATGCCACTCCCACACAGTAGGTACATGTTCGCGAGAACCGAACGTTTTAAAAGTTCGTTTCTGTGCCGAACGATACTGGCCTGGAACGCCCTGCCTTTGCACGTGTTTCCTCCCACATATAATCCTGGGTTCAGTAGGTCGTCAAGTTGAGGGCCACTCTCTATAGTATAGTGTGCTGTGAGTCACCCACAATCGCTTGACGTCATCAGGACTTACTACCAGGCGGGTGGCGTCAAATTGGCGAACCCAATACAAAAAAATAAAATAAAAAACTACCTCTATAAAATTATTACTCATTTTGACTCTACTCGGGAGCCCCCCTTGGGGGACTGGAGGGCAAATCTCAAAAACTCGGAATTTTCCCTAGGTCCCCGAACCACCTTTACATTTCTGCAAAAAAACATAGGTACCTTCCCCTCCACCATCAAGGAGAACAATAAAATTGTGTCAGTGAGTGAGTGAGTAATCCAGCTTTATAAAATATAAAAGCTTTTTTTAACAAAAACAATGATAAATACATTCTACATAATAACTTGTTGTATTTAAAAAGAAGCCTAATCATCACAAAATAATAACTAATATTACCAAAGTATCAAAATCTCACGCCACGCTATATTCGTCTGTAGACGGCGTCGAATTTTGGCGCGCAGAGCGACACGTCCTCTCCCTGTAAGCGCTTGGCGCGGACTGTTTACTTGAGGCATGCGTCGAGTATTATAAAGCGAAATTTAGGTGTTTTTAAAAGATTATTTACAGCCTATTTTTTATTATTTAGCTTTCTTTTTTTTTTGGAAATGGATTGATTTTGAACCAAGGTTTATTTATGTTGTTTTAATTTTATGAACGAGAGTTTTATGTAGCCGAAATAAGAACCAATTCATTGCCCATTTTCTCTAAAATTTGACTAACTTAAATATTTGTTTACTCAATTTTTTTTATGAAAGTGATAAAAAGTAATCCATACATTTGATAGATGACTTTTACAAGAATACACTGTATTTTTGTAATACTTTTTAGACGTCAAAATTATTAGTGAATTTGTGATATTCTAGACCTCTTCCAGCAAAAGATACGAAAAACTACCGATTGTTTTAGGTCGATTAATCAAAATTTAATGACAAAAATAAGAAAGTAGCTCACTTATTAGATCATTATTGAAATGATATTTCATGTTGTGCATTAAAACTTATAAAAATACAGTATTTTCAGTGTAAAAACACGTCTGTAAAATCAGCGAAAACGGTAAAATTTAATAGGAGGACTCTTAAACAGAATATACATTTATACAGCATGAACAGTGACATACATGCAATAAATACTAGTAATAAGCATAAATTGGTTGGGACGTAGGTATTATCGTTTACAGAAGATTCATGACTCCTTTGCAGGATTTGGTGTGCTTTTTTATAACAAAATTCCTCTAAACATTATGAACCTTCCTTTGAATAAATTCAAAGTGGCTGTTAGGACACACCTCCTAAAAAAGGCATATTATACTATTAAGGATTTTTTAAATGAAACAGAGAAATGGCAATGAGTTGCTTGCTCATCACTCGAGTTACTAGGTGCTACTTACTTCTGTTTGATACTCTGTTTGAAATATTGTTAAATCACTCGTATTATTATTATGATATTGTTAGGTATGGGTACTTTGAGATTATGTGGCACCTATAACTAGTATTTGACTTTATTGTGAATAACAGAGATCTATAATTTGTAAGTTTACTTGGTCCACACAGGGTCACGTACTGCCCTTGCCCTCTTTTTATTGTTGTAACAGAATTCATTGTATTTACTGGCGAATAAAAAGAGTGGCCGTGAGTTTTTCTTGCCAGGTTCTTTCCTCACAGGCTCTACCTATTGCCTTGCGAATCTGGCGGTAAATGTAAATGTAGAAGCATTTTTTTTTGACGTTCATAAGTGTTACTTTGTGACCTACATGAATAAAGATATTTTGATTTTGAGTGGGATGAAACCTTGTCCCAATAACCGCTTAGGACGTCATCAATCGCTAAAAAGTCACGTCACGAAGCGGTTATTGTGACAAGGTTCTATCCCACTGTCATAGTGCGCGGCTTATAAGTACTGTAGCTTTTGAGCCGCCTCTTCCAGAATCTTTTCGTGTCCGGGATAAGCTACTAGAATTCTCGTTGAAATGAAAATTTTTAATTAAATACTAAACTATGACATCGCGTGTGTATACTGCTGAATTAGCAACTGTTAGTGATTCAATTGATGATTAATTAAATACATTAGGTATAAATTGAAAATATAATATTCGAAACTAGTACTACTACTAGAACATGCTTTATTAACACTAGCTATGGCCCGCGGCTCGGCCCGTGTAGAATAAATTCCTAGTTCTCATTTCTCTTAGTAAACCATTACCAAACCATTACAATAAAAATATCTAAATTATTATGACATTAAATGTTCTACCTACGTACCGATTTTTATCCAAATAAGTAGAAAACTTCCAAAACTCTTCACACACTTTCTCATTAATAATTAGTTGGGATAGATTAGAATTTAGTTCTACTACCTTAGTAATTAAAGTTTTGCGTATGGGGACCTGTGAAACCGACGCAAAGTTACATAGTCGCTAGTTTTAATAAGGGACCGTCTCCACGAGCGAGAGAATCGCTGCGAGATTATAGTTGTGGTACGGTTTTTTAAATCGCTTAAACGCAGCGATTTATTAAGAACAAGGAACAAAAAACGCGGTTCTTTAAGAGGTCGAGATAGGTGCGGAACTGGGCAGGTCACCTTTCATACCAGTACGCCAATATTTGATGTGTTTTAGTGTGTGTGTATATACCTATACATATATTATATCCACTTCTTTCTCAAGGAAGTATGTTTTTGACAACCTTTTCACATTTAGTGACACCAAGAGAGCTTTGTAGGTCTTATGCCTTCCAATCGTATATGTCATACCATAATATAACAATACGCTGGAGGATTAGTCGCTCATTCGTGAAGATTACCCGACGATAGACACGCGGTTCCGTCGCGGCTCTTTTGCTAGTGGAAACGGCCTCTAACATTTTTTATAGGTATCATGATGATTTTTAGCTTACCTTTGACAAACTTCTCTACCTGCCTGCTGGGTGAATCTTCGAATTGCACGTATGTGTCCACACACAGCTTATGGCATATCTCTGACGCAGCTACAGATATAGACTTGGTATCTTGTTTAACATTAGTGGCTGTACTCTTCGAAGCAAAAATGGGATAGCTTTCTATAAAAAAACATTTTTTTTAATTTATTCACTTGCGTTTTTAATGTGCGATGTTTCCAACTAACTAGTTTACGGATAATATAATTATAAAGTTTATATAAATAAAATTGGGATGAAATATGAAGTTATTAGGATTTTTAGTAGTACCTTATTAGGTTTTGACAAATTAACTTTATACTTCAAAAAATATGGAGTGACGTCATCTGTACCGTATTTTTTATACGATAGATAGATAGTTTATCTTTTATTACCGAATACTACGCCATAAGGTGTGTACATACATTGGTGTTAGAATCATAACATACTAGTATTATCCCGCAACTCCAAGATGCGCGTAGCCTGTGTGTCAACGTCTTGCAACGCCTTCTTGAGGAAATTACTTAGTAATATTTCTGTTAAAATAAGAAGAGCATAATTATTAAATGACTGCGTCCCGGGTCCAACCGGCACACTTCGAGGTATCATCCCTAAATAGATTAAGATTATCCGCAAATCACATGACCATCCCCGATATGTCGCCATTCCGACCTTAGTGCAGTTTGCATACTATTGCTCGTATTTCGTAGCATGTAAACTTGTAGCTCGTAGCGGTGGCCTTTGCCGCGTAGCATGAGTCTACTACAGCGTAGCGTATAGCTTTGTAACCAGTAACTTAGCTACGTAATACATGGCATGGATACTGCCGATTTTTGTGGCTGCCAGATCCTCGTCCAATGATCGACGGTGCATTTATGGCAGTGGAGCTTGGCTTGTGACCCACTTAACATCCCATTATATTTTTTGTAAATTACAATTTTTTTTGTATTTCAAAGCAATGAGTTTGCTAAAACTAGTCCTAAAATATTAAGATATAAATTATAAACAGATCACAAAGACTGATGTCATCGGCAGGATTTGAACCCACGGCCTTTCTCTTACAAGGGCAATCGCTTTTTAATTTCTAGATTAAGGTTAGCGTTGGCTTCATTTACCATCACCATCGAATTCTGCCGAACTACAAATGCTGAGATACACTTGTACCGTAGTTCGGCAGAGTTCCGGTAGATGAAGTCAACGCTAACCGTAATAGCCCGATCTAGAAATTATGATGGGAAGTAAAAAATTTAATGTCGTTGATATTGGTCATCGTAGCTCAGAGGTCAGAGCATTCCCCTTTAAGGGAAAGGCCGTGGATTCGGGTCCTGCCAATGATATCAGTTTTTGTGATCTGTTTAAAATTTATATTTTAATATTACAAATTCTTGTTTCATATCTGAGACACACGTCTTAAGGATGGAACTTATGTACGACTATTTATCTGACTATTTATAAAATTGATATTATCATCACCTGCTTCCAGAATGGTATTCAAACCCAAAACTGAGGTAGACTTTGTGCTTGACGGCATCTGGTAGGTAGAATGTGAGCCAAAACTGGCCGCTGAAGTGCTCGTCGACGCTGTACTCCTGCCTCTATCTGTGGTCAAATCACTATACCTATTTATTGATATTATTAAAGTTTATTAATTCATAATATTTATCTGAATCTTTATTGTATAAACTAAAAACGGTGAGCGTTTTTAGTTTATACATATATGTTTCCTTTATTTTGACACTAATATTAGCTAAACGCTCTCCCAGTTTTAATATGTGTCCACTCTAACTTTTTTTTTATCGAAAATACAAGTCTACATTTCGAGATTGGACAATATTGCTTTCGTCCGTCTGTCTGTTGGTATGTGTGTTCCGGGCTAGAAGCCACAGTTTTTATCAGATCTTCACGATACCTGGCACAGGTGTTCCTTTATTTAATACAATTTTTTCGTTATGAGCTTTTTAGATTGGGGGGAAAAAGTTCAAAAATAATGGTTTTTAATGCTTGCGAGGTCTACTGTTCGACCATTGGGCTTCCGTGGATCGACCTCACGTCGTCGAAACGCAGGTCCAACACCTAAGCCACCAGTCTACAGACGCTTCTGGTTTCCTATTAAGAAATTTATTTTTAGAGATTTCGAAACGAAAATCTCTTAAACAACAGTAATGTCCGTCCGTGAACAACTTTCAACTCGAGATCGGAAAGAGCTAGAGACTCAGTGTAAACGTGAATCGACTTAGCATAGTCAAAAACCCCCGAAATGAACTTGACCTTTGACCTCTGATCTCAAGGTCAAGGTCAAAATGAGGTTAAATCGAAAACGGTAATATTTAGAGACTCAAGACCAGCTGCAATCAACTCAGCATGGTCAAAGACCTCTAAAATGATGTGGAATTTCATGTCATGTGTCATTTTTTAGATTTTATGAAAAGCTTTCGAAAACTCTAAAATATATGGCAAATTTTTGCCATATTTTTAACTTGTTTAGTGATGGGGCTGCCTTTTGTACATCCTATGTTTGTTTTGATATTCTTGCTTCTTAAACGGTAAATATTATTCTATTCTAAAGTGACAAAACTAAATACACACCATAATTATGAGTGATGTTAACTCTTTCTTCACCGTTGTAAACGCTGGGAGACATACATTTACCGACATTTAGAACCACTGTTGACAACGTATATAACGATCAATTTAAAATTAAGGACGACACCGCACTTTGTTAATCCTACAATGAGTGTATATTTTGCTTCTAATTGCACTAATTGCTTCAACTGTGCCTTTGAAATAAGGTACGTTTGATTCCAACCACGTGGAATAGATTTAATACGTTTACGATTACGATTTAAACGTAATAGGGGGCAAGCCTATTGCCGTCACCGGGTACTCTAGACCGTGGGAAAAGTCCAATATGGCCGAATTAATTTAACAACATACAACTTTAATAAGCAACTTTATAATTTTGAAAACTAAATTTAAAACCCTTTGCCTTGCGATGAAATGTTGATGAAAGGCAACAAAATCTTACGTGCCAGCCGCCATGGCACAGCCAATTAAAGTCCTGGGCGTCTCGTTAGTTACCTACGCCATGTTCGTATTAATTCCCGTAGTAAAATAGGTTAGTATATAGTAGTTAGTATATCCGTTAGTAAAATAGGTTAGTATAAATAATAAAACGCGAAAGTATAAAAACCGACCCAGTGCGAGTCGGACTCTGGCACTAAGGGTTCTACCAAAACGGTAAAAATAACCAACGTTTGTTGTATGGGAGCACCCATAAATATTTATTATACTCTGTTGTATATTTGTTGTTATAGAAGCACCAGAAATACATCATCTGTGAAACTTAAACTTTCTAACTATCACGGGTCATGAGATACAAACCAAGACAGACGGACGGAAATCGAAGTCACAGTAATAGGGTTCGCGTTTCACCCTTTGAGTACAAAAGCCTAAAAAAATGTAATTCTACGAGTATTAACAATAACAAACAGAAGAAAAATAAGTATAAGGGATTACACCACTTACGGCTATCTGCATTTCCGAATTTATGCCTTTGAGCCGAGTAGAAAGATGAAGTGTTTGTGAAGATTGATTTCTGCTCGGTTTGAGGTACTATTGGAAGAAAAACAATCACTTATAAATTACTCAGTCTACATGTCTCTTATGAAAGGGAATATTAGGAAGGATTATTAGGAAGGATTATTAGATCTATAGCATCCACAGGTATACTACTTACTATAGATATCGCAAGTGTATAAACTACGCGTACAGCAATCTGCTCTTTTGGCGCAGTGTAAATTAGCCTGGGACGCAGGCGTTGTTAGTAACGGACGTCAACCAAAATTTCAAAATATTTGGCATAACATTGTAACAGCGTGATCGCGTCTGTGACGTAAAGTGACAATGCTATTAATTATCCAATATGAGCATAAAATGAATTGAATTTTCCATTTTCGCAGATGTTTAGTTTTTTATTTGACTTCGCCCGCCTGATGGTCAGTCGTAACGACGTCTAGCGATTGTGAGTGACACTCATAGCATTATATTCCGTACAATGTTTTTTCCAAGAGATCCTTCTCAGCATCATAACGAACACAACAAAAAGAGAATTAGCGAATTCGATTCAGCCGTTCACCTGTGATGCTATTTGTTCGCCAATAAGGATTCAGAAGATAGACTAGTGGTTCTGTGAACAGTAGACCTCGCGTTATTTTCGCATTTTCCCCCCATTTTCCCCTCAATCGAAAAATCCCTTCGACAAAAGTTGCGCCTTGCAACAAACAACACTTGTGCCAAATTTCATGAAAATCGGCTGAAAAATGCGGCCTGTAGACCGGAACTGACACACATACCAACAACGCCAAATCGGGCAGTCCTCGAGTTAAAACCGAGACGCTTCGCTCGCTCGGTCAATGAAAAATAAATATTAACCGTATTGTGAAACCGTGTTGTGAAAAAGACGCTAGTTAAAGGTTAAAAGGTCGGATTTGCACGTGCGTCGTATCATGCTATGTTGGTAAAGGCACCATTATATTAAAGTGTATTAACTTACCTCTACCGGAAATACTTCTTTCCTTCATCATGTTAGATGATATTGATGTTATTTCTGGATCTGTAACAATATTATCCATAATACCAGTGTTAAGTTTTGTGAAAGTAAAAAAACAATGAACAAAGAAACCACATGGATGGAGTCATCCAGCTAGGCTTACTTTCTTTTAAAAAAATAAACTTTTCGTAGAAAAGTGCCTTCAAATAATCAGATACCGTTGTACAAAATTTAAATTAAATCTTATAATCATAGAAAAATACAGCACAACTAATCAAATAAATAACTCGTCCTAGACAGAACCTAACCGCAGTACCATGCGGAATGGCGATGGCCAATCTTTGCACCAGGTAAGCCCCGGAGCGAGAATCACCTATCCATTTATGTAACTTGGTTTCTATGCCCCAACTACCCATTATCTCAAAAGCTAGAGTTTTGGTTAAATATTATGTCGTAATGTAATGAAATGTAAATACCTGTTACTGACAATCTTCGTATTTTCACCTTTTCTTGTATTTTCGACACCTCTCGCTGCTCTTTTGGCACTACTTGAGCAAGAGGTGTGCGTACAGTTGAAGCAACTTTATCTGAAACAGGAATAGGTGTATATTCGATGGATATCGTTTGTATAAATAAGTATAATCGCAAAAATGCCTCGGAGAGCAAGTTATGCCGTCGGACCCGGTTGTCATACGAATATCTATCTATCGTTACGGGTATTTGGAGCTTTAAAACAAAATTCGACTGGTCTAACTATAGAGCTTCGATATCGCCCATGGGGTGTGGAGGACAGATGGCAGTCGCTCCACGGAAATTATTGAAGTTCAGACGCATCGCAGTTAGACTGGAATGTCTAGGTTATGAAAAGGCTTAGTGGATGGATGAAAAATGCACCAGTCACACAGGTCCGGAACTCAACCGAAAGCTTTCTCTTATAAGGAGAATACTTTATCCATTCGGATCAGATGACCTGTGAAATGATTTGCAGAAGAATAGTTTAGTATGTACTTGTACCTGCTACATAGCATAATTCTTTTTTTCTCGTTTGACGTGTGCCTTCCATTTGGTCTGTAAAAAAACACTTCAGTTTTATAATTTATTTCGAACTAGACTGTAACAAAATATATAAAAAAGTAGAAATTGCACTAACTAAAAAAGGCGATATAAAATTGTCTCTGTCAGTATGCGCATACATGCCCGCGCCAATCTTCGAAGTTACTGAACGTATTTTGATGAGGCTTTCACAGATAGATGAAGCTTATATCAGGTCATTATATAGGCTTCGTTGCGTCAAAATACGATAGCAGGAAAACAGTTGTCGCCGTAATAATATAATTATAATACATTATATTATTATTATAATACATCTCCGCCTGCTTGTAGTGCTTATAATTATTATAAGCACTACAAGCAGGCGGAGATGCCGCTACTAATAACGTGTATGTAGCTCACACGAATAAACTGTTGCTGCACTAGGTTTTTAATTCAAGTGGAATTAAACACCTTTAACAATCCTGTACATAAAGTGAAACTGGTCAGGGTAAAATAACAATCTAATTTTAGAAGAAGAGACTGTACGTGAAGAGACCATAGGAAGAAACCCTCATACTCTTAGACAACACTTCGAATGCCTCTCCTCTATTATCTCCGTAGTTAGTGTACACGTCTGCATCGTCATCATACATATTATGATTAATACATTCTTCATAATTATTTAAATACATTTTTATGATATTTACGATAGAACGCGATCTCGAGTGCAATTTCAAGTAAGGTGAGCTTATTTGAAATGACATAACTTTTCTCCACTTAAAAGATTGAATTTGTTGTTTAAACTCTGAGTGGAGTTAGATTCAAAAACTATGAATATCAAATCACTCTCTCAAAAGTGATTAAAGTGGAGTTGCATTTGGAGTGTTGTCTAAGAATATGGGGTCAGTTTCTAACGTATTTTACGAAAAAAATAGCAAGAAAAAGAGAGAAGAATGTTCACGAACAACTATCACGATCACGATACTCGTGAAAGAAAAAAACACCAAACCATTGTAATTAGATATTATTCTTGATTGTGGGTTTATTTTATTCGATTATGAATTTTACTCACCAATTTAAAAATTTTATCATTGTTTTTTCATATTTTTAACCGATAATTTGCTTGACAAATTTATGTCAATTTATGTCAATGTCAGGATTGACATCTATAAACTTACGTGAACTGATTTCTTTTTTAAAGTTTGACAATACTTTTTTGTACAAATGAGATAGTTATTATAAAACCTCGTTAGTATTATACGAGTGACGCGAAGTGAAGAGGATAATTGTTAAACTTTAATGGATCTACTGGTCCAAGTGGTTCCAGAATTTACGTGGGGTTGAAGGTTGTATTTTTTAAAATATTTTTTACCTACTACCTATTTTAAATATTTATTATATATTATTTTTTAAATATTTTTTAACTACCTACTCATTCAAAATCAAAATGAGAAACACTAAAAATTATGACGTGGAACACTAATGCACTCCTAAAGCAACTAAACTAGTTGCAGGCAATCTTAACAACAGAGCAAATTGATGTGTGCCTCATATCAGAATCTCATTTTACAACAGAATCTTTTATTCACATAAAAGGCTATAAAACATATCATGCACTACATCCCAACAACTCTGCGAGTGGGGGAAGTACCATCATCATTAAAGAGAACATCTATCATTACTTAGAACGCAAATGTGAAGAACAATTTGTACAAACTATAGCCATTGTGGTCAGAACCAAACTTCATGATATTACCATCGCAGCTATATACATTCCACCTAAGTATACGCTGAAAAGAGCAGCACAGGAATCTACTGGAGGTTCTTGGTCATTCAAAATGGACATTCAAAATGGGAGGTGATTTTAATGCAAAGAACACACATTGGGGGTCCAGACTAATAAATACCAAGGGCAAAGAATTGCTATGTGCTATTAGAGAAATTAAGTGCAATGTAATTTCTACAGAGAAACCCACTTACTGGCCCACGGATATACGAAGAAAGCCAGACCTGATTGACTTCTTCATATACAAAAATCTATCAGCTTCATACATTAACATAGAAGAAGGATATGATATGCATTCTGATCATTCGCCTATATATTAACTTTGAGCGAGAAAATAATACAAAAAGAAAGCAATCCAAGTCTAGTAAACAAACACACTGACTGGGAGAGCTTTCAATTTGACTTAGATTATAATATAGATCTTAGAGTACCACTTAAAAATATAGAGCAAGTAGATGAAGAAGTAGCAAAATTTGTTACCGACATCCAATGCTGCGCCTGGCGAAATACACCTGTCATAAAAAGCAGAGCTGCGACTCACATATATCCAGTATAAATAAGAAAACTTATAGCTATAAAACGAATCCAGAGGAAAAAATGGCAACAACTTAGATATCCAGCTGATAAAACACTACTAAATAATCTCACAAAAAGGTTAAGTAGAACAATTCAGGTATTTCATAATAATGCTACTAATGATTACCTTAGCAAATTATCAAGTAAATGGTACATCTGATTACTCACTATGGGAAGCCACTAAAAGTTTAAAAAAGCCCATTATTCACGCATCGCCTATTCAAAAAATAGATGGCGAATGGGCTAGTAGTAATGAAGAAAAAGCACTTCTATTTGCTGAACATCAAGAGCAAATTTTTCAAACAAACATTGAGGAAACCTCTGAAAACATATCATTGGACGTTACTTACCACGACAACTTAGAAATAAAATTCGCCACCCCAAAAGAAGTTAATAACATGATTCATAATTTGGCCACAAAGAAAGCTCCGGGATATGACCTTGTCATCGGTGAACTTCTCCAAAATCTCCCAGGTAAAGCCTTGGTAAAACTCACCACCCTCATCAATGCCGCCTTTCGACTAAAACATGTGCCTAGTATGTGGAAAGTTGCGGAAGTCATCATGATCCCTAAACCAAGAAAACCACCTGATGAAGTAACATCATACAGACCCATATCACTCTTACCAATCATAGCAAAAGTGTTCGAAAAACTTCTACTTAGGCGTTTAAAACCAATTATAGAAGATAGAGAATTGATTCGTAACTACCAATTCGGTTTTAGAGAAAAACATTCAACAATAGACCAAATACACAGAATTACCAATGCCATTGAAAAAAACACTAGAAGAAAAAAAGGTTTGCTCAACAGTATTTCTAGATGTAGCTCCCAAAACAATTTGTGGACATTTTAGAATCTTACATTACAGAAAGGACATTCAGAGTGAGACATGACAATGCGTATTCAGATATAATACAAATAAACGCTGGTGTACCACAAGGAAGTGTCCTTGGGCCTACCCTGTACCTATTGTACACCTGCGATATCCCTGATATAAAAAATAGCACCATTGCTACATTTGCAGATGACACGGCTATCATGGCCACAGGTGTCACTTACAAAGAGGCAGTGCAGAAGGTACAAATTGCCGTCAATGCCATCACTGATTGAACGAAAAAATGGCGAATCAAATTAAATGAGACAAAATCGATTCATGTTGATTTCACGAACCAAAGATCTGAACATACACCGGTATACATCAACAATCGTGTAGTACCATATGGAAATACGGCGAAATACTTGGGTATGACGCTTGACGCAAAACTTCGCTGGAAGGCGCATGTAAAAAAGAAACGCCAAGCGTTAGATCTACGCTATAACAATATGTATTGGCTACTTGGCAGACATTCTTCTTTGTCAGTGAACAACAAACTACTTTTATACAAACAGATACTCATGCCAGTATGGACATACGGCATTCAACTTTGGGGCTTTACAAAACGAACCAACGTTGAAATAATTCAAAGATTCCAAAATAAGGTACTTCGGAACATAGTAAAAGGTCCCTGTACGTTAGAAATGATGACATCCACCGAGACCTAGGAGTGGACTTTATTTTTGAAGTTATAAAAAAGCACGCTGAAGCACATGAAAGAAGGCTTCTTCAACATGTGAACGTCGAGGCCATCCAACTTCTTGACACCACGGACCTAATTAGAAGACTAAAGAGAACTAAGCCCTTTGAGTTGGTTTAGTGTTACATAGTGCAGTGAGTGCTATTCCTCAAGAACACAAGAACAAAGTGTCTTTGAATTATAATAGAGACAATAAGAAAAATGCCAATGGACACATTCTTAACATTGTAAGTTTTTAGCAAATTAAGTCAAATTTAAATTACTTATTAGCCTTTAAGGTCTCGATTGTACATGGGGTACACTAAAAGATTTGCACTTCTAGCTTCCAGCCTAGCGGTTTCTACATCCGTGAGCTGTCTGACTTTACTAATAGCAAAAGCCGCAGAGCTAAGTTTCCCTGCAAGACCCGATATTTGGGCGTTACACTGTAATTTACTGTCTAGAGTAATACCAAAATATACGGTTGATTATACAAGATTAAGGGTATCACCGTTCAAAATAATACATGGGGCACACTAAAAGTTTTGCACTTCTAGCTAATCGGAACTATTTCAATTTCGAATGTTATATTTTTTTAAACGTTGCACTACCTTCTTAGTAATAAAAAAAAAACAATTGGCGGGAAATCATTTGTCAATTGTTTTTATCACACATCAAAGTTCTACGTATGCAACGAAAATGGAATTAAGTGGAAAAGATTTTAGAGCGATGATTTTTTATGATTTTAAAAGTTCTCTCTCTCCGCAAGACTGTGCCGCTAGTCTTCAAAATGCTTTTGGGAGAGAAGCACCTTGTTTGAGGACCGTGAGGCGATGGTTTGCGGAATTTGAGAGAGGTCGAGTTTCTTTACATGACGAATTTCGTGAAGGGCAGCCTTCAAATGCCGTCAAGGAAAATAATATGGCTACTGTTAAGCGGTTAATTGAAGAAAACCCGCGGATTACCTATGAGACAATTCGAGGACTTTTAGGGATTGGTATGAGTCAAATCCAGAAAATTTTACACGAGGAATTGAAAGTTCGGAAACTTTGTTGTCGTTGGATCCCTCATGAACTGACAGCGGAGCAGAAGCGGGCTCGCGTGGAATGGTGCTCACAGATGCTACTGAAGTACGACCACGGACATTCTAATGCTGTTTATGACATTATCACAGGAGACGAAACGTGGATTTATTGTTTTGAACCCGAAAAAAAACAGCAATCTTGTGAATGGGTGTTTGAAAATGAGAACAAGCCAACAAAAGTGAGGCAGGCGAGAATGTTGGTAAAAAAATTATCGCGTTTTTTTTCTCAGCTACGAGTCCCATCTGTACAATTCCACTTGAAGATCAAAAGAGTGTTAATGCCGAGTGGTATTCTACCATTTGTTTACCCAGGGTGTTAGAAAAAGTTCGCGAAAGACGACCCAAAAGCCACGTTCTCCTACATCATGACAACGCTTCTTTACACACGGCCAACAAAACAGAGTCATTTTTAGCTTCCGAAAAAGTACAACTCGTCACCCATCCTGCGCATAGCCCCGACCTAGCACCCTGTGATTTCTGTATTTTCCCCAAAATAAAAGATTTGATGAGAGGTTTCACTTTTACCAACTCGGAAAAGGCAGTGATAGCGTTCAATCAGCACGTAGAAAACATGCCTTCAGATCTGTGGTCCTCCTGTTTTAAAAAATGGTACGATCGCATGAAAAAATGTTTAAAATTTAAAGGAGAGTATTTTAAAAAGCAATAAACATAATATTTTGGTTTTAACATGTTGTTTTTTTTAAGTTACGCAAAACTTATAGTGTGACCTACGTAATTGTTATGAGTAATCGTTAATTAAATATGAGTATCTCATAAAAAAAATAAAAAAAAACAAAACATCGTTTAAAATATCCCCCGCTCATTGCCGACTGGGAAGGTTACTAGAATGCTGGCTGTGTTGCCACGTTGGATGGCGATACTTATTCTTTGGATCAGAAAATAGCCAGCCTTCTGGTCCTGAGAAGCATGGAAGGTACATTGTTTAGTTACCATTAGGTATATCTCGAATGCTGGTCTTCAACCCGTTGTTTTTGAGAGCTCTTATTAATTGCCTTATGGAATCCACAGAATCAGGGCGTGGACTATATGTTGTCACTGCTACTAAATGGTTGGCATCTAAAAATATACAGTACGATAAACCTAAGATATGAATAGATTTAGTTTTCTCGTTCTTAATTTTAACAGCAACCAATTAATGGAAAAAAAATATATAAGGCTAGAAGATCGCCGGGGCTCTGCCCGCGTGATAGAGTTTTCTCGTTCCTGGTTCCCGTGGGAACATATTACCGGAATAAAAAGTAGCTTATGTCACTCAGGGATAGTGTAGCTACATATCAGTAAAGGAATTTTCAAAATCGGATCATTAGTTACGGAGCCTATTCGCTTCAATCAAACAAAGAAACCAACAATCAAATCTTTCCACTTTATAATATTAGTATAGAAGTATACCCATAACACCAATCGTAAATCCCTGGTACCCACTATAAGAGTTAACTTGTGTTGTGGGATACCAATCAAGCATGCCTAAACCGATTGTGATGAAACCGCTCAGGCGCCAAGGGTCTAACGAACTTTGTCACAACGAATAGACTTCTTTTATCGCGGTAATTGGTTCCAGAAATCAGAAACCCATGCGGGCGAAGCCGCGGAGACAAATATACTTGCCGGAGGCACTGCCGTGCCCCCAGATACTTATATTAGACAGAGGTTTGTTTGTTTGATTTTAAATATTCTCCGTAACTACTGAACCGATGTTCTGATATGTAGTTACAATATACCTGAGTAGCATAGAGTCTTTTATCCCGGTAATGTGTTCCCACGGGAATCGAGACCGCGAAAACTGTGTGATATAAAAGCTTACCTGAACTTATACGTGGCTTGTAAAATGTTATGTTTTCATTAGGATATTCCGATTTTGTTCTTAGTTTAGGTGTGACACCTATCTGGGTAGCTGATAAAGAAAAAATGATTGATTACCCTCGCTGGCGCAGTTGGATAAAAAGCACAATAGGCAAAGTTCGCGAGGGATAAGCGGAGCTTTGCATTTGTGTGAATGCAGTGTACGTGAACGTATATATGTAACCTCTTTTATACACTAATGTGTTATACACACATCTACAAAAAGAGTTTTTACTCTACTCCTTGTCACTCACACTAATGCAAAGCTCCGCTTATCCCTCGCGACGCTATGAGAGGAAGTCTAATAATTTATTATCATGCTTTAATACATATAGAATCGGCGCAATTGATTATAAACGCTCGGCCAATCCGTAGGGGCAATGGGAAGAACATAGGCAACTTCTTATTAGCCCGCTTTTCCTGTCAAGCGTTACTCCACCAGCGTGCGGATCTCGCCCGCAATGCGAGTTGATATCAATGTCAAATTTCATACAATAATGAAATGCGTTTCATGTCGCGCGAGCCGCCCATCACCCGCACGCCGCCGCCGGTTGCTCTGGACGCGGGGCTAGTCGCGAACTGATCGCACACTTCCCTTATAAAGCCTATTGGACCATGAGAAACCGTGGAGTCGTAAACTATAGATAATGGTTACAAAGAATATTAAAAATAGTAGTTTACCAATATTATTGGACCGCAGCTCATTCTTATCTGTCAAAGTTCCTATAGTTGCTCCCTCAGGAATTATACTATTTGGCATCATTGATGTTTGCATTGCAGCAGAATTGAAAGAGATCAGTCCAGAGCCTGAAGAAGTGGAAGGACAAATACATAAGACATAATTTGTTTTAAGTTTTAACACAACAATTGAGAAGTTGTACTAAAACAAATCTATGATATTATCTGAAATTCTCAACGCTGATTGGCTACCTCAGAAAAGTGGCACAGGTTTTAAGAAAAACCTTTGTGCGTAGATTTACGAAGAATGGTTTATAAATCATAAAATTTCTAATTGCTACATACCTGTGGCTGTTTCATAAGACTCTGTATCAAATGTACTTGTTGTTCTTTCCACTTTTAAACTAAGAATACCTGAAAACAGATCAAATAAAATGAGATGAGAGGTGTTAATTGGTAAATGCAAGTAGGAACGTTTCGAGTAAACAATTACCGTCATTTAATCAAATAATGCAATATATTTTTTACGAAAGTGTTTTGTGCATTACCTAAAGATGAATCAGAAGTCTCGAAATCAACAAATTGTACTACACTTTCTTGATTTTGTACACTCACAAGGTTGAAAGGTATTTCTGAAATTAATGATGACGTCAAATAAATAGCAAGCGCTCTATTTTATATCACCTGTTCCATTATGTAAGTCTTGCATACCGGTATGACGTCACATTCGCATATAAGTTGCTTGCGTTGGAAACATGTTTTCGAGAGCGTGCAAATTGCATGCAGGATTTACTTGTGTATTTGTTATAGGTACTTGAATAAACAATAAACAAGTTCAATCAAATCACCTTATACAAACGCAAAAGCCTAAAATTTAATACATCATACAACTTGCATGCAACACTTGTCTAATGAAATCGTGCCTTTCGTTGTAATAGTCCTATGGTGCAATATATATATAGTGCGTTGGTACACTATATGTCGCATCGAATTAGAATAACTCATTACCGGGATATCGATTTTCTGCATCAATAGATGGATGTAAGACTTGCGATTTGTTAACATTACAGTTACTAGGAGTATCTTCTGGAAAATAAGTAAATAAATAGGTAATTTTATAAAATAAGTACTTATAATTACCTTTATTATATTTAGGTAATTAGTAGTATTAGTAGGTAATTAGTACTATAAGTAGGTATTAGTAGGTAGGTTATTTTATATAATAACATTTTCTATAATTTAACAAACAATGTAATTAGGCTTTGATTATATATATTATGTCTAGATACCGTGTCTAGAACAAAGCGAGTTGTCAAAAGTGGTCCTGTTGTTTATTTACGTGTGAGACAAACGTCACCCGCGATAATATTACGTACCAGGATTACATTAGTGTGCGAGTGGCCAAGAAGGCCACCACAAATTTTTTCCCCAAATATATGGGAATCAAATTCGCGGGATTTAGGTAATTTAGTATTGTTGTATGGGAGGTAGGTAGTAATAAAAATCATCAACCATCTTCATACAAGTGCTCTTTATATTTATTTAAAAGGAATTTTAACAGTTAAAATAATACAAGTATAGATACCAAAAATGGGTCAGCTGAATCGCGCTCGACGGGTTCCGTTCCGTTAAACAACGTTCAAAGAATCAAAATATTTAAACAAACGAAAAGAAAGGACGCTTATGCAAGTCATTACAATATTGTTAAGGAAGAAATACCTACAACGTAATTTCCGGGTTATCCCAGCACCAAAAATTGTGTGGAATCGATGAAATCGGTAGGTACTAAAAATCATAGTTATAATGCTCAAATATTTTTTCCACCACGGTTCCTTCCTACTCTGCCTTACTATTTCAATCCATTTGCTGGCTAATATCGGATCTCCGGGGAACCTAAATAAAATGAACCAAAATTTAGTTACCATGCATGACTTTAGTCCAATATATTCGTAAATCGTAAGACATCTACTTTTAGTAACAAAAAATATTAGCACAAATGAATAAATAAAAAGAAAAAGTCTTTCATTTCTTTCAGAACCAAAACGTTATCAACAATTTAAATCTGGTAAAAACTATGTGAAAATGTTAGATAAGGATTAGGTTTGCGCAAACTCATATTATATTAGACTTAATATACATCCATAATACACAATTGCCGTCAATTGGGAAATCTTATTCATTCAAGTGGCAACACTTTTGACAAGATCTCTTCGAAGTAAAATTATTTTTACAATAATGACTTCGAGTCCCGCCGATGACATCAGTTTTTTTGATCTATTTATAATGTCTTTCTTAATATTTTAAGAATAGTTTAAGCAAACTCATTGCTTTGAAATACAAAAATAATGATTTAGTTGACATGCAATCAATAAAACATATTACTTACAGGTGGAATGTAACCTTCCTCGGTTTATTTATCTTTCTAAGATAGTTTTTACACTATTTTATTGCAAAAGAAGTCATTATTAATGTAAAATGTCAAGAGCACAATTGGCATTTGAAACTTCAACCGTACTAACGAGGCGCGCGCAGCTTAGTTGCAGTTTTGCATCTTTTGAATCTATCCTCTTTTGACTGCCGGACTAGGTATCTAGACATATATATAATCAAAGTAATTAGGTAACTATTACATTTCGTGTGATATGAAAAATATGACCGTGATATATTGCTTAAAGTCCGGTTCCCAAGACCCTGAGGCTTATCCAGGCCTATTCGATGAGACCTGGGGTCGCCCGTCTGATCCCGTTGTTGGGAGACAAAGTCAAATGCACGGCGCTGCGCGATGTTGCCTGTCGCGGACTCGACGGGTGCGAGATAGCACGGACCGTACGGAAACCGGATTAAGATACTTAAAATATTCTATCCAATTATGCTTGAAAACATTCGTCTTAAAAATACTTATGATTTATTAAGGCGTCATTACTCTCTTCAGACGAAGTAATCGGTTATAATAAAATAATAACATTACCTGAATAATCATTACTGTCAAGAAACAGTTCTAGAACTCGATTGCCTTGTCTTTGAACACTGGGTTCTTCGGTACTGTCAACTTTGTCTGAAAAGAATACGTGGGTGATTATTCCGGCACCAAAAATAGAGTGGTATCGATGAAATTGGTATTAAGTATAATTCTCTAACATTTTTTTCTGGTTAGGTGATTGATTTCTGGTTAGGCACTAATACATAAGATTATAGACACTCCAAAAAAAATTAAACGACAAAATCTTTTAATGCTATGTTTGTCCACTCGTCACCTATCGCGATATCTCATTGATAGAAACCTATTGGTTATTTACATTAAAATCGAGTTTTATTTGACATAAATAAATAAAATTAATTTTACCTTTTTTAATAATTTCTGTATCAACAAATTTTATGGAACATCCTGGTGGATCTCTTCTCACCGATGAAGCTTTAATAAGCAGTGGATCTGAAATTTCAGAGTGTAAAAAAAAAAACAAGAATGACAATAAGATTGAATACAATATACGTACATACTTTAAGATTCTGGGTTAGTCTCATAATGCCTACCCACTTGTCGTAAAATGTTCTGATTGCAAAATGACCAGATAACAAAATGCCAAATTTTTTAATCAGTTGGTTTACATTACGACAGGGACCACGGGTAGTTGTTTTACTCGTTTTGCACCCTGGGCCTTTTGCTATGTAGTCATTCTGCAAACTGGACATTTTGCTATGTAGTCATTCTGCAAACCAAGTCAATATGAGTCGAACCCAAGATTATTTGTTTTATAAATACATTTAAAAAATATTTTTAGTTGCAAGCCTCTACGTCAGACGCCCTGTGTCTCGGTAGAGAGACGTAGAGTGACGTCATCGGTGAAATAGCGTAGTTGCATGGTGTTCACAATGAAGAAGATAGATGCATATAAACTCATGTTATAACCGGTTTTGTATAATTATCCTACATCAAAATACTAATTTTAAACTATTAATGTAAAATTGCTCAATAAAATATATCACCTGAATATATTCTACAAGTTTCCTGTGTAAAATTTTCAGCACTGTCACATTTCCTGTGCGAATCCCCTGTGGTGACAAAACATAGTTTTTAAGTTTTACTGTGTCTATATTTCATTCAAACAATCTTGTGTGTAAAATAAAATAAAATAACGTTTATTATCTTTGAAATTTTCAGAAAATTATTTAGATTCGTCAGAAGTTGGAGTGACTCTACCGAGGGTTCCAAAATGCAACGAGACTGAGAAGAGCCCTCAAGAAACTCAGATCGGCTTTTTTCAAAATATTTCATCTTAAATCTAATACAGAGTTATTTAGAAAGGAGCAATTCGTTACATTGTTACAACCAGGCCGCCTTGTCATCTAAGAAATCATTAATACTATAATAAGCTTTACGGCACAATTTACTTTTTATTAGTTTTTTAAATTTATTGACAGATAAATTTGCTATTTCGGTTGGCAATGTATTGTACATTCGAATAAAGTTCCCCGCAAAAGAATTACTCACTTTATGAAGCCTAAATTTAGGAACAGCCAGTTTATCCTTATTTCTTAAGTTTAGATTATGATTATCACTATTTTTCACAAACTTACTTTTGTTCTTGTGGGTATACAATAAAATTTCATAAATATACTGTGAATACACTGTAAGAATACACTGTGTATTTTAAGTTATGTGCAAGAACAATGAGTGATGGACCCTTTTTTCAATCGACACCTAACGTCCACAGACTCTGGGTACGCCTTAGGAACCATTACCCAAGGGCACCGGTTGGACACCTCTCCCAGAATACGCTTATGGACCGAGTAAACTGTCATTTCAAATATTTATGAGTTAGATCTAACGTAATCAAAGATTACCTGTACATATACTTGGTAGTTCTATGTCCCGTTGTACTGAATTCACTCTGTAGAAACTTGGAAAATTTTGACGTATTTCTAAAAATAGTATAATAACAATTAAATATTTTCTCTCATATATTAGTATAAATTTATATAGGAGTTCACAATCTGTACCGTGATAAGAAGGTTTCACGTCAATAAAGTTAACTAAACTCCTTGTTGAGTCAAGAGTTGAGGAACAAACATCATCTGGAAAAAGAAAAAAAAACTGGACAAGAAAAATAAAATTAAGGATGTCTCTATAAAACGCATCCGTCTTCCGCGTGGAGCGGGACCACAGGCCTGCGTCTCGAGAAATCGAGGACCAGCGGTCCCAACTCCGCCAGGATCTCATGGAGTCATGGAGGGTGCGACTTGAGCAACCCAAGTGGGGTACCACCATCATCGCGGCGGTGAGACCGATCATGGACGATTGGCTGCAGAGGCAGCATGGTGACCTCACGTATCGTGCGACGCAGATCGTTGCCGGGCATGGATGCTTCGGTAGCTATCTGTTTCGCATGCATCGTGAGGTCACACCCCGGTGTCAACACTGCGAGGTTTCCGACGACGACACCGCACTCCACACGTTGGTGGAGTGCTCAGCGTGGGCGAGCCAGCGCCGGGACCTCGTAGTGGGTCTGGGCGTGGATACCCTCTCGCTGGAGACCATGCTTCAAGCCATGGTCTCCAGCCGGAGTAGGTGGAACGCGGCCGTGTCCTTCTGCGAGCAAGTCATGCTCGCGAAGGAGGCGGCCGGAATGGAGAGGGAGCGTACCCTCCCCGCCGAGTTCCGTAGTCGGCGGCCAGGGCGCCCCAGACTACGCGACTACGCCCAAGACTATCGACCTCCATGATCGGGGCCTGAGGACGGCGGGATCACCATCCGCCGTCCTTACAGAAGCAGGCTAGAAGGGTTGCGTGCTGCGGGGCCTTTGCCCCATAGCACGCAACCAGATTCACTCACTGACGCGGGATAAAACCCTTCCCCCAACGACGCGGGATTCTCGTCCCGACCCAACACCCGAAGAGACCACAGAGGTGGTCAAAGTCCGCCGGGCGCCACTGGACATACCCTCTGCTAGTAACCAGAGACGCCCGGCAACGGACGTCAGAGCGGCCGCGGCCTTGGCCGCGGAATTAAAAAAAAAAAAAAATCCGTCTTCCTACATAAGCTAGACGTGGCTATGGTCGCCGTGCGTCACTGGAAGTACCTTCTGCTTGTGAACCAGAGACGCCCGGCAACCGTGAAAGCGGCCGCGACCATGGGCCACGGAATTAAAAATAAAAGACGTGGCTATGGGTGTATTAAAATCAGAATTGAAAACCATACTAAGGAAATTTTCTTTTAATTTTTTTTTAATGCCGGTCTTAACGTCAATTGCTAGTCGTCACTGGTACACCCTCTTGATAACCCCAGGGATAACAATTACACTTTCTTGTGATAGTTATTCAATTTACAGATAACTGGTATTTTGTTTTGTTTCATGTCACGTATGTTTCTAATTCAACTAACGTAAATTGTACCGTAATAAGAATCTCCTTCAATAAATTTTATAATTCTTGTAACTGTTTCTGTATCTGAGGAGCATTCAAATAGCTCATCTGTAATGTAAAAGACAAGACTCTTTATATTGTATACAAAAGACAACCTTCTTCCAGGCAACCTTAAGATGGAAAGATAAGTAACTTATAAGGTATAGTTCGCGAGGGATAAGCGGAGCTTTGCCTTTGTGTTAGTGACCACGAAAAGTAGAGTAAAAGCTCTTTTTGTAGCTGTGTGTACAACACATGTGTGTGTGAAGGAGGTCACATATACATTCACGTATACTGCACGCACACAAATGCAAACCACAGCTTACGCCGTTTTACCTATACCTGAATACGTATTGGATACTTCTGCATTTGCATATCTTCTAAAGCTTGTAGCTCTTTCCACATATGGACGATTTATTAGTATAGTATCTGAAATAGTGATGCTAACATTATCGTTTACAATGTAGTTAAAATTACGTAAAATAAAATAAATATACAACGCCATTTAATATCAAACTAAGAAGAGCTATGAAAACTAGATAACTTATAATTGATAGTTGTTCAACGAGGCCCCGGCTGCGTGATAAAGTTTTCTCGTTCCCGGTTCATTTTCACGGTCCATGGGAACACATTTCCCGGATAAAAAGTATTCTGTGATACTCAAGAATAATGTAGCTACACATCAGCAGAAGCTTAATTTACCAGCTTAGCTTGTCGTGTGAAAATATCTACTGCTTCTGTGAAGTGGTTGGTAGAGCATCTGCTTTCGGCTCCGGAGACTTTCCAGAGGTTCGATTCCCGGGTCGAATCAAATATTTGTGTGATCCAAAAATGTTTGTTTCGGAGTTTGGGTGTTTTCTATGTATAACATGTATGTATTTAGAAATATAGAAGTATGTTTATCAGTTGTCTAGATCCCATAGCATAAGCTTATAGCTTAGTTTGGGCTAGATGACGTTGTGTGAGAATGTCCAAAAATATTTAAGTAGTTATTATTTATTTATTATACTCGTATCTAAAAATAATAATAGGCTTGTGTCCACTAAGAATAAATCGGATTGGTGTATGTTTCTTATGACTATTTCCAATGAATAGACAACAAAAAGTAATATAAATTAGTAGACAGAATAAAGATTACTATTATTTTTAGAAAATAAGTTTGTAAAAATTAGGCATTCAGTCACATCACATCAAACACCAATCAGAAAATATGACGTCACAGGTTGCGCTCTCACACCATAGAGTAAGTATGTATGAAGAGCTGACTTCTTGTTCAAGTTGTGTCTGTGTAATTTAATTGTTCGTACGTTTTTATTAATTTACGATTTTTTTTTTGTTAGTTATAAAGTTAAATTATTATAAATCTAACAAAAGTAGATTAAACAAAAAGCAGTTTTGGCGCATTATTTCGATGTGCATTTCGAGACAACGCTTGAATCAAAATATTGCTAGGCACCTATATTAAAGTTAAAGGGCTAACCAACACAATTTATTTATAACTTTTTGGAGGTTTTTAAATTATTTTATCCTTTTTTCAATAACTTTTTAATCGTCGTAGGTTTTTTAAAAATTTTTAATTTTGATTTTTATTTTAAACTTCTTAAAGAGCGCCTTCTAGTAGGTTGCTGTCGTTACACCTGTATAAGAACCCTCACTAATCAACTACAAATCCATTCCTAAAAAAAGCCGCAACAAAATTGATTTTCATCACAAATAATGTTAGCTGTAGCGCCCCCTGGTGAGTTGTTTAGTTTAGTTTACCAATCTAACTCAAACCCATAACTGAAAACTGCATCAAAATCGGACTACTAGTTTTTGAGAAAATTGGCAACATTGCTTTTCACAAATAATGTTCGCTGCAGCGCCCCCTGGTGAGTTGTCATCGTAACATTTATCTAAGAACATGCACCAATAAAACCTGAACCCATAACTAAAAAACTGTATCAAAATCCGATCAGTAGTTTTGGAGAAAAATGGCAACATGTATTTGCACAAACATCCTCTCACCCCAAACCCATATACCATCTCTGTTCCGTCGTAGGTAAAAAGCTATGCGTGTCCAGTCTATAGTGTATAATCCTTACAAGTGACATGTTCTTGGAATTCGTTGAAGGAAACGCGTAAGCGCCATGATATTCACGGCGCTTTTGACCTTTTGGTCGTGAAAAAACTAAAACTAATAAGCGATCTTGCGCTTGAATATTTATATTACGATTAGACGACTAATTTATGGCTTAATCGCTGCAGCGAACTTCGTTCGTTTTTGGTCAGGATAGCTACGTCAAACACATTTTGATTTGTTTCGCAATCTGTGACATCACACAAGGCCCCATGACAGATTGGAGCGTTTTCGTTACCAATTTAAATACATTCTTTAGATCGCAAAATAAACTATGTAAATGTTTGTTTTAAATCAAAATAATACATTTTTGTGACTATATAGATTCAAAACTACAGATTTAATCAATTTTTGAAATTTGGGACACAAGCCTATTGAATATTTAAATCAATGCTTTTTTTTTAATTCCGCGGCCGCTGCCACGACCATTGCTGAGTGCCTCTGGTGAGCACACAGAAAATTTCCAGTGGCGCCCGGCGTAAATCAATGCTTAGTTCTAATAGGTTACATCTATACAGGTGAATTAAAAAAAACACCCTTTATTATTACACCATACGATAGTGTCGCTGTTAAGGATCAAATTCTGCGAAGTAATGATATACGGTAAATTTCAAATTTTCCACATGAAATCATGTAGTTAAATTTTGTATCATAATTTGTTTCGTTCGAAATCCCAGAAAAGATCGTAACTATTCCGTGTTTTAAATTATGTTCTGAATGATTCTGGCAGGCTGGTAAAATTTTAAAGTAGAACATAATCTTGCTTTTAATTTCAATTTAAATTTTTTTTTCTTAAAGTGGATAAATTAGATAAATAGAAAACAAATGAAATTAGAACGATATGCATATTGGCGCCAATAATTTAGATTCTGTTCGTACTTTGTTTAGTAATTTATTAAAAGAAATATTTTATAATGTAAATTTCATACATACATACATACATATGGTCACGCCTCTTTCCCATTGGGGTAGGCAGAGACTATGGAATTCCACTTGCTACGGTCCTGGCATACTTCTTTCGCTTCTTCCACTTTCATAACTATCTTCATGCACGCTCTCCGGTTCTGGGTGCTCTTGACCTGACCTTTGTTCAAAACATCTCCGATTTGGTCGAAGTACGTTCGCCTAGGTCGACCCTTACCTGCCTATCCATTCACGCCCGCCTTATGTATCTGTTTCGTCAATCTTCTTTCATCCATCCTTTCTACGTGCCCGAACCATCTAAGCATCCCTTTTTCTATCTTACTCACTACATCTTCTGATACACCGCAAAGTTCTCGTATCTCGCTGTTCCTCACTTACTCAACCAATGTAAATGTAAATGTAAATTTCGTGATTTGAAAATCGATTTAACAAATGATGATCGATATGATTTAATAGAAGCATATTTTATCAATGGAAGAAGTGCCACACGCGCGTTGATATGGCACAGGAACAAATATCGTCATCGTAATTTCTCCACTCTTAAGTGCTTCCAAATCATGGTTAATAACCTTATACCAGGAGGTAGCTATCGCAAAACTAAACTATTAAAGCCACGCATTTGTAACGAAGATTTAGAAATAGCTATTTTGACCTATTTTGAGTCATTCCCCGCTAATTCCGCCCGAAACGCAGCTGAAACCATTCAAGTGTCTCAGGCTACGATATATAAAGTTTAAAAAAATACAAGTATTAATTTTATAGCTCCGGACGCATTGTGCAAAAGTTACATCCAGGAGATAATTTAAGACGGCTTGGTTTTTGCAATTGGTTAAATCGGAAACTCGACAACGACAGACATTTCTTATCCAATATTTTATTTTCTAACGAAACAATTTTTTCTAATAATGGAATGTATAATCGAAATAATAAACATTACTGGTCACAAACTAATCCTTTGCGGGTAACCGTAGCGAATCGCCAGGTGCGATTTTCATTTAATTGTTGGTGCAGTATTTTGAAGGACAGAGTACTTTTTTATTTTAAAATTTATGACGGAACGTTGATGACTTTTAAATATGTTGAAATTTTGAATGAACTGTTTGAAGAGCTGGAGAATTTGCCATTGGCCCAGATCAACCAGTTATTTTTTCAACAAGATGGAGCTAGTAAAAGAGATTTTGATTCAGCAGTTTGGCTACAATTTTATTGCAACGCATGGTCCTGTGCCTTGGCCAGCGAGATCCCCGGATCTTACCCGCTTAGATTACTTTCTCTGGGGGTATGTTAAACACGAAATTTACAAAGACACGTATGATACAGTTGATGACTTTAAACGTTCTTTGGAGAATGTTCTAAACGGAATCAATAACATTGTAATGTTGAATGCAGTACGATCCTTGAGGTCTCGAATCCAGCTATTTTAAATAAATGGGTTCGATTCCCAGCTAGGATTATTGGTTGTTTTTAAATCTAATGATATGGTTTTAAGTTTCATCAAAATCGGGCTCGTGACTCCTTTGAGCATTTTTCGCTATTCCTTATAGTTTCGGATTTGGCCATGCAAGCCCTTTTCAAAAATTTGTAGGTATATAGAAACGGGGAATTTCCCCCTTAGCTCTCGAGAACTGCTTATGCTCCAATGATGGTTGACCCCTCTATGTATAGCCCTCGATCTAGACGCAATCCAAAAAATCGAAAATATGACCTAGCCCTAAGGGGACAAAAGTTATAGGCCAAGACCTATGGCGTGGTGCGGCGCGAAGCACCGCGCAAGACACCGTACTAGTGTTACAGAATGTTATACCTGTAGAATATTTAGCTACTTCAACATTTACAGTTTTTAATGAGCTTGTTCCTGTCTCAACATAAAGAGGATTTATCAGTGTTGTATCTGGAATAGCAAGAAAATAAAAGTAAAGGAAAATATAGGGAACATTCAAATGTGTCAGTATGGGAAAGTCTGAAACTATAGGACATACGAAGATCTTAGGAACTATGTCATCAATTTTAGTAAAAATAATAACTGCAAACACAGATTTAACAAAATAATACTTGTACTCAGTTCGGGAATCGGACTGGGACTTTTTGAAAAAAAAAACATATCTTCGTATATCTATAGGGTGGTTAAATTGTAAGGGCCGATGTTGAATGTGAACCACACCCAAACGTCAAGTTTTTTTCTGCATTTCATTTGACATTTCTCAATTTCAGACTAACTCAATTTGAACCATGGAAAGATACACAATCGAGCAACGCCTTAAAGTTATTCAGGCTTATTATGAAAATGGGCGTTCAAATCATAATGCATATCGTGCACTTCGTGATTTTTTCGGTCAATTTAATCGTCCAAATGTGCGTACAATTGGAAAAATCGTGCAAAAATTTGAGCAAACCGGGTCTGTAGGAAATGTAAAAACACCAGTGCATGCTCGTACAGCTCGTTCTGCAGAAAATATTGCTGCTGTTCGCGATAGTGTGGCTGAAGAGCCGTCCACCTCAACTCGTCGTCGTGCCCAACAATTGCACCTCTCACGCTCGTCGCTGATGAACATTATGCATAAAGACTTATTTACACGCTGCAATTGACTCAAGAACTAAAGCCTCTTGAATATTCCAAGTGTCGTCAATGGTCAGAATGGTGTCATGAAATGGCAACAGTGGATGACCAATTTTCGAAGAAAATCATCTTCAGTGATGAGGCACATTTTCACCTCAGTGGATTCGTCAATAAGCAGAATTGCCGCATTTGGGCGAATGATAATCCAAGAGTGATTGTCGAAAAACTAATGCACCCACAAAGAGTGACTGTTTGGTGCGGTTTATGGGCTGGCGGCATCATCGGGCCGTATTTTTTCCAAAATGGGGCCGGTCAGGCAGTTACCGTGAATGGTGTTCGCTATCGTGAGATGATAACGAACTTTTTATGGCCCGAATTGGAAGATATGGATGTGGACGATAAATGGTTTCAACAGGACGGTGCCACTTGCCACACAGCTAACGAAACAATGGCTCTTTTGCGCGACAAATTCAATGGCCGTGTGACTTGACCAAGATCATGTGACTTGACACCGTTAGACTTCTTTATTTGGGGTTATTTGAAAGAAAAGGTGTACGTCAATAAGCCAGCAATAATTCAAGAGCTAAAGGATGAGATAATTCGGCACATTAACGGCATAGAACCTCCATTATGCCTCAGCGTCATCGAAAATTTTGACCATCGGATGGAGGTGTGCCGCCGAGGTCGCGGCGGCCATTTGCCCGATATTTTGTTCCATACATAATTGAACCATAGTAATATTATCATAATAAATAGAAATGACAATCATTTCCTAATAATTTGTGTTTTATTCAAAATCAACATCGGCCTTTAAAATTTAACCACCCTATAGTTCTCTAGTTTCAGACTTTCCCACACTGACCCATTTGAATGTTACACCCTGTTTAAGTACTTTATTACGTAAGTGAAAAAGTTATTTGAACTTGTGTACACTTCCAAATAAGATGAGTACAAACAGCAATTAAATACATTAACAAGTTATCATTCAAATTATATTGTAATTAAACGTTTCTATGATACCTGAAAAAATGTTGTCAATTTCCGCATCAACTAACTTTATCAGACTTGTTCCCCTCTCTGAATATGGGGGATTGATAGGGATCATTGTTCCTGAAATTAATTAATACAATAATGGTACAATATCTAATTATCTCTCATATTATTATAAACAAAGTCCTCCGCAGGATCTGTCTGTATGTTCACTCAAAAACTACTCCACCAATTTTTATACTGCTTTCACTAATGTATAGAACGGTTCTCGAAGAAGGTTTTAGTATATAATTTGTCACGGGGGAAGCCGTGAGCGTCCGCTAGTGAAATATATATAATATATAAATATTTGGTACATTTTATCAACCAACAATACCTGAAGTACTATTACAAATGGCTACACTGACAGATTTAATCAAACTTGTTGCTTTTTCTATGTACGGAGGATTGAAAGGTTTTTGTAATGTATCTGAAAATTGAGAATTGAAAAAGTATTACTTAATATTATTGATAGATATTTCATTATTAAACCAAAATATACTAATTTGTTAAAAACTATAGTCTCTCACCAGTCACTCTGGCAGGAGGCTATAGGAATCTGGGGGTGTGATGCAATGTGTTTATTTATCGTGTGCAGGTTGTGATTTCATAAAAAGCAGCTGTGGTTAGGCAGACCACCGTTTCTTTTTACTTGGTTGAGAATGCATTTAGGCATTTCGCCTCCCCGCTGCGGGACCAGCGGGACTTCGTGTGAGACTCCCGGACCTTGAGATGGTAAAAAGGCCGGACTACCCACTAAACTTCCCTGGTGTTACTCCTTCGCCTTAACCGGACCACCGGATAGGCAGAATCGGTTAAGCTATTCAATGAAATACCAGAAAATGTTCAAAAGAGTATATATAATACGTGTTTATATTTTTAGGTTTTTATAAACTTTACCTGAAGAATAACTAGACATTTCAGCGTCAGAATATTTTATAAAACTGGTCGCTTTTTCAGTGTACGGTGGATTGATAGGTATTGTAGCTGAAATAAATAACACGAAAAATGTTTACGTTTGTCTGAAGGCACCCCAATGTAAAGCCTCAAAGTAATTATTTAGTTAGCCGTCTAGGGTTGAGACCTTAGAGTCATGGGTCCGTGCGCTCGCTACCTTTATAGAGACATTGCTAAACGCTTAATCGAAATCTTCTCAGGACCAGAAGGCTGGCAATTTTTTGGCCCAAAGAATAAGTATTGCCATCGAACATGGTAACACAGCCAGCATTCTGGGAACCTTCCCAGTCGGCAATGACGCGGAGGAATTTTTTACCGATATATTGTAGTGTAAATATTTTTGGTACAGAATTATGTATATTCTAATTCTTAGTGTAAATAAATGGTCGATGTATTTTACCTAAAGACTTGCTAGAAAGGTTTACATCAACAACTGTTACAGCACTTGTAGTTCTTTCAGCGCATATGGGATTAAGCGGTATTGTACCTGAAATATTGATAAGAAACCAAAATAATATTCCTACGAATTTGAACCCGTAGAAAAAATCCCTACGCGATTCCCACAATAGTAGATTGTTAACCAAGCGATGAAAGCCTTCAATTTCTGACGAAATATTTTAATATATAATAATAGATCAAGGCAGAAATCACCCATTTCCCCTTTTCACCCAAGTTACACACTCTACTTTTTATCTCGAATACGAGGAAAGCAAATAAAAGTCAAATAAAAATTTATAACAATAAATATTGATCATGTATCAAGTACTTTTTGTACATCCCGCCCTTTTAGAGTTTCGGAACGAAAATCTCTTATACAACAGTAATGTCCGTGAACAACTTTCAACTCGAGAACGGTAAGAGCTAGAGACTCAGTGTAAACGCCAAACGACTTAGCATAGTCGAAAACCCCCCAAAATGAACTTGACCTTTGACCTCTGATCTCAAGGTCAACGTCAAAACGAGGTCAAATCGAAAATGTAATAGACTCTAGACCAGCTGCAATCAACTCAGCATGGTCAAAGACCTCTAAAATGAACTTGACCTTTGACCTCTGATCTCAAGGTCAAGGTCAAAACGAGGTCAAATCGAGAACGGTAATAGAGACTGAAAACCAGCTGCAATCAACTCAGCATGGTCAAAGACCTCTAAAATGATGTTGAACTTCATGTCATGTGACATTTTTTAAATTTTATGAAAAATCTTTCGAAAACTAAAATATATGGCAAATTTTTGCCATATTTTTAACTTTTTTATTTTTTTTTGATTTTCTCTCTTTTACGGCAGGTTTTAGTTTTTGATTATACACCCTTGTCATTAGTAATATTTTTCCATGCAAAATAGTCTAGTTTTTAAATTTCTTCAGTAAATTTTTTTACGCACATAATTTTTTGGCGCCATGGAGTATTTTTTATGATTTGACGCGTTACGGCGGACTAAACCAGTCCAATTTAGTCGGAGTCCAAATGATTTTTTTTTGCTATTTACGGATTATTTTATTGCAACTCAACTCTTTTTTGTTTATGACCATTAAAAAAAACAGAATGTGGTATTGACTTAATCGAAATGTGGCTGTATAGCTACGTTTTTGCCATCGCCTCAAGATGTGCTGGTTTCTTTTTTCGAAATGTATCACTTTCAACCCGCATATCATGTAAGCAATGACCCACTTTCAGATCATGAGAGATGAAAAATTCCTCCGCAGCGCTCCGCTCTGTATGTTCACTCAAAAACTACTCCACCGATTTTCATACTGCTTTCACTAATGGACTCTATCCATTAGTGAAAGCAGTATTCTCTTCTCTCAGGTTCTCGAGGAAGGTTTTAGTAAATATGTCACGGGGGAAGCTGTGAGCGTCCGCTAGTTAAATATTACATAAAATATATAAATATATTATATAATATATTTTATCGGGTTAGTCTCATAATGCCTACCCACTTGTCGAAAAACGTTCTGATTGCAAAATGACCAGATAGCAAAATGCCCAAGTTGCAGAATGTCTATATGGCGTAAAGTCTAGGGAGCAGAATAAGTAGGTGGCTAAACGTTCAAGTTCAGTTCAGAGAATGGAATGAAGCGCTCTTAAGTGGCATACCAGTGTACGACCATATTCGGACCACGGAAAGCCACCGGTTACAAAAACAAAAATAAATCATCAATAAATCATAGTAAAGGTAATTATTTGGAAATAATTATTACAGAAATTAAAATTTGGATATTATACCAACTAAGGACACCGTTTGTTTGTTTATAATTAATTATACACAATTATATCGGTAGCCGTCAGATAGTAGCGCAGAGTTGTTTTTATTGTTTTTAATAAATAATATTATTTATCCATATTGCGTGAGTGTTTTATATCAATTCAACTTACACCATAAATAAAATTGAACTGCAGGATGACATATACTTGACATAATAGTAGGTACTCATATTCATTATCTAATCATTTTCTAAGTTGACAGTGATAGGTTTTATTACCTACCTTTATTGCTAAGCCTGAGTTATATTGTATTCGTTTTTGCCATTTTGGTACGGAACCCTAAAAAGATTCCTCATTAAACTCTCAATGGTGTGATCCGGCGATCCTGACCATCACACCAGACAGTGCAGTGAGTGTGACAAGTGGACAAAGCAGTGTTAAGAATAGTAGGGTGGAGCACGTATTTTTTAATCAGTTGGTTTATCATTTAGACAGGGACCACGGGTAATTGTTTTACCCGTTTTGCACCCTGGGCCTTTTGCTATGTAGTCATTTTGCACCCTGGCCCTTTTGCTATGTAGTCATTTTGCACCGTGGACCTTTTGCTATGTAGTCATACTGCAAACTAGATATTTTGCTATGTAGTCATTCTGCAAACTAGACATTTTGCTATGTAGTCATTCTGCAAACTAGACATTTTGCAAAGTAGGTATTTTACAACCAAGTCAATATGAGACTAACCCATTTTATCAACCAACAATACCTGAACAACTATTACAAATGGCTACACTGACAGATTTAATCAAACTTGTTGCTTTATCTATGTACGGAGGATTGATTGGTTTTTGTAATGTATCTGAAAATTGAGAATTGAAAAAGTATTACTTAATATTATTGATAGAATTTCATTATTGAACCAAAAGGTACTTATTTGTTAAAAACTATAGTCTCCCACCAGTCACTCTGGCAGGAGGCTATAGTAATCTGGGGGTGTGATGCATTGTTTCTTGTGTGCATTTATCGCGTGCACTTGTGATTTCATAAAAAGCAGCTGTGATTAGCCCGCATATCATGTAAGCAATGACCCACTTTCAGAGCATGAGAGATGAAAAAACTTTCCCACTAGGTAGGTATGTGGTTGATTAAATTACCTGAAAATTCATGTGATGTTTCCACATTAGCATGGTGTATATAACTTGTTGTTTTTTCAAAAGTATCCGTATCTTTAGATGATATTATATCTATAAAGTACAAACAAGAAAATTATTAGTTTGAGGTAACTTTTATGCAATTAAATAGCGAACGGCACCCGCGTGAAATAGTAATTATTGTTCCCAAATCCCGCGACAACACATCTTCGGGATAAAAAGTACCTAGCCTAAAACCTTCTTCTTGAACCACTCTACCATTGATGCAAACAGCATGAAAATCAGTGCAGTAGTTATGATTTTATCGCGAACAGACAGACAGACGCGGCAAAGGTCTTTGTTTAATAATATTATGTAGTGTAGGCAAAATGGTCCACTCAGACCTCATGTGAAAATGCCTGAATTTTTTTATTATGAGCTTAGGTTACTTTTTATCCAAGGAATTTGTTCCCGTGGGAATAATGCCTCTATATCTATATGTGGACATATATGCCTCTGCCCGCATCTCGACATGTGTTATGTCTATGTAATGTGTTCATAATATTCGTACAAACCTTCATATTGTGAGTTCCTTTCTTGACGAAGATTGTCAATGTAATGTCTTGCATTCCACAAAATGTTATCACTTTCTCCTTGCGACATACTGCTAGGACACTCGTTGCCAGACACTGTTCTCTGGTCTGGTCTTATGGACGCCGAACTTTGAGGAAGAGGTGCAATCGCTGTAAAGTTTAAGAAGAATAATATTACGTTCTATCTCCTAGAGCTAAAACTTAATTTATGTCAATTGCATTATATTTTTTCATAAATATTTTATGTTAATCAAACCGAAATCATGGTAATATTTAAAAAATGCCGCGCTTATTGTTTTTTTTTATTCATAAACGCCGAACTCATTCTTTTTAAAAATTCATTCGGCAAGTTTGAAATTCAAATAAAACCTTAGTGCTGCTTCTGTAGTCATACTCGTAGTTGGTTCCATTTTCAAATTACAATTTAATCCCAAAAAAGGTTTAATGAAGGTTATAATAGGAGGATCAAAGCAAGTTTGATAGTATCGTAATTTTATCTCATGAGATTTGCCAAATCTTCATCCACCAAAGAAAGAGTACGTACCCTACCTAAGCTATGTAAAAGTAAGTAGGTACCTGTCATAAGTTTTTCGATAGGTTATTAAGTATACCAGCTTTGCTAATTTCTTTTTGATAACTTTAGTTTTATAACGAAAAAGGCTTATACAGTAACATTAATACTCACTTGAGGTGTATAAGAAAGGAAATACAGGTGCACCGTAAAAATCACGGTTTTTGGAGTTAAATTCTGAAAGAAAATAAAAATGTGACTTTTTTGACGGGCTTGCGAATGATTCTACATTTAAACCTAAAGCCCCGCAGCTCTACCCCTACTTATGTCTATGGTGAATTTTTTTTACAGACAGTGTCAGATTCAGATTAATCTGATACTGACTCTGAGACACTGTTTGTAAAAAAAATTTAACAAGTCAAAATTAAATTAAAAAATTAAAAAACCCCCGACTCACAAAAAAAGTGATGTATAAGTTATGACCTTTCATTTGATACCCAACACGGGTATATTTGAACACATTCAATTTTTCATCACCACTTTCACCCCTCATATCTTTGAAATGGCTTAACCGATTTTTATAAAACATAGCTAAGAACACTCTCCCCTAACCCATCTTTCAAAAAAAAGAAACAGAATCGAAATCGGTGCATCCGTTTGGGAGCTACGATGCCACAGACAGACTTACAAACACACACACACACACACACACACGTCAAACTTATAACACCGCGTTCGGGTTTCCGTCGGGGGTTAAAAAGGCCAGTCATTTTAGGTAAGTATCCAAATAAACGAACACGAAAGACCTTAATAAAAAGGCAAGTACACTTTCCAGACTAAAGGCCTATACTTATACCTACCTAATATCAGGTACACACAATTATTTTTTAAATTTTGTAATATGTCAAGAAGTTACCTAACTACATACGTAATATTATTAATATTAAGACAAGACTTCCATCGACAGTCATGTAGTACCTGCTATTTAGGTACCTATTCCATCACTAATATAAATTTTATAATATCTGTATGTACCTATTCTTAGTTTTAAGGTATTTATCTATGGGCCGTAGAATAAGTTTATACTAACTGTAACTTTTCTATTTGTTGCCTAAAATAAATAAAAAAAATACAGATAAGATTCCAAGTATAAAAAGAAAAAAAAAACGATTATTTTTAACTTTGGAACATCTGAAAGACGCTAGTAATGTTCAAAGATCACATTTACACTATAAGAAACTCCTTTGCTATAACTTCAACTTAAAAAATAAAACTAACCATTTGGGAATGACTGCAATGACTCTATGACCGAGGTCGCAGTGGACTTGATTTCCTTGAGCTGGTCTGTGCCTAAAAGCAAAATTGTGTCACTGGACACGAAAGGACATAGTTTCAGAGATTTATGTGAGCATAATACTCCATACAAATTGTAGGGGACTCCAAACGTACTATGACTATACATGAAGGCTATATAAGATGTGACTTAAACAATTTAGATGCGCAGTTCTAACTTAACTGTAATTCTACCATATTTTGTAATAAATACTACGTCCAAGAAGTTGGCCCCCCACTTATCGATTACAAAAATTTTGAAAGTTGTGCTGGGTTGTTCTAGGTTTGTGCTACTTTGTTCCAAAACATTATAGAGCTAAGACTGAAATTTTCAGAGAAAATCCAAAAAAGCTAATTTCTGAGCTGGCCCCCCACTTTTAAGATATTACGATTTTGGCGGTTGTTCTGGGTTGTGCTAGGTTTGTTCTATATTGTTCCAAAATATTGCGCCCGAAAACCAATTATTTTCGCAATTATCGCAAATAATAATTTCTGAGCTGGCCCCCCACTTTTAAGATATCACGATTCTGGCGGTTTGTGCTAGGTTTGTTCTATATTGTTCCAAAATATCGCGCCCGAAAACCAATTATTTTCGCAATTATCGCAAATAATAATTTTTGAACTGGCACCCCACTTTTAAGATATCACGATTCTGGCAGTTGTTCTGGGTTGTGCTAGGTTTGTTCTATATTGTTCCAAAATATCGCGCCCGAAAACCAATTATTTTCGCAATTATCGCATATAATATTTTTTGAACTTGGCACCCCACTTTTAAGATATCACGATTCTGGTTGTTCTGGGTTGTGCTAGGTTTGTTCTATAATGTTCCACAATATCGCACCCGAAAACAAATTATTTTCGCAATTATCGCAAATAATAATTTTTGAGCTCACCACATTTTTGAGAAAATATTAATTTCCAAAAAAAATTATATAAATTTTCGATAAAATTTCTTTTTCTCAAATTAATTGAATAACGAGTGAGTTGTAAAGTTAATACTCTTAACAAAAAAGTTAATATCAGGAGTTACTTTATGGAAATCCTAGTTAAATTAAATAAATCTAACTACTTTGCAATATTCCGCCACATGCAAATTACCCAACTCTCGTATTTATTCATGCACAAGACCGCCCTCCAAACCCACTTAAAATTAGGCCGAAAGAATAGAGAAATAATTTTGAAAATAGTATAAATATGAGAGTTGTGTTATCGTGCAATAAATAATAAAAAACCTCGACACGTGTTTCGCCCCCAACCAGGGGCATCATCAGGAGATGTTAATGGCTCGGCGCACGGTGACCGAATGAGCCACAACTCGTAAACTACACCTATTTATATTCTAAGGTTTTTTATTTCTACCCACAACCATTACACCAAATTATTTTATGTCCACCCACCACCGTTGTTTGAATGACGTACACCTACCCGCAGCAAAGGGGAAGAGGCGAAATTATAAGCAGAACGTCATAAGTGTGATGATTAGCCCCACACTGAAGCCTATACAGGGGGGGGGGATTGTTTTGCTGCGGCTCGACCGATTTTGACCAAATTTGGCATGCTGGTCGATATCATACCCGGGAGTGCATATTATCTCTGAAATCATGAAAATAGAGCATAAAAAAAAATTAAGAAAATTTGCGCCGCTCAACATTTGCAATTAGTAGCATGCATTGCATACCTAGTTATGGCGCGATATTTTGGAAAAATATAGAACAAACCTAGAACAACCCAGAACAACCGCCAGAATAGTGATATCTTATGAGTGGGGTGCAAAAAATATTATTTGCGATATTTGATAAAATAATTTGTTTTTGGGCGCGATATTTTGGAACAATATAGAAAAAACCTAGAACAACCCAGAACAACCGCCAAAATCGTGACGTCTTAAAAGTTGCTAGTTCAAAAATTATTATTTGAGATAATTGCGAAAACAATTGGTTTTCGGGTGCGATATTTTGGAACAATATAGAACAAACCTAGCACAACCCAGAACAACCACCAGAATCGTGATATCTTAAAAGTGGGGTGCCAGTTCAAAAATTATTATTTGCGATAATTGCGAAAATAATTGGTTTTCGGGCGCGTTATTTTGGAACAATATAGAACAAACCTACCACAACTCAGAACAACCGCCAGAATCGTGATATCTTAAAAGTGGAGTGCCAGTTCACAAATTATTTTTTGCGATAATTGCGAAAATAATTGGTTTTCGGGCGCGATATTTTGGAACAATATAGAACAAACCTACCACAACCCAGAACAACCGCCAGAATCGTGATATCTTAAAAGTGGGGTGCCAGTTCTCAAATTATTTATTGCGATAATTGCGAAAATAATTGGTTTTCGGGCGCAATATTTTGGAACAATATAGAACAAACCTAGCACAACCCAGAACAACCGCCAGAATCGTGATATCTTAAAAGTGGGGGGCCAGCTCAGAAATTATTATTTGCGATAATTACGAAAATAATTGGTTTTCGGGCGCGATAATTTGGACAATATAGAACAAACCTAGCACAACCCAGAACAACCGCCAGAATCGTGATATCTTAAAAGTGGGGGGCCAGCTCAGAAATTATTATTTGCGATAATTGCGAAAATAATTGGTTTTCGGGCGCGATATTTTGGAACAATATAGAACAAACCTAGCACAACCCAGAACAACCGCCAGAATCGTGATATCTTAAAAGTGGGGGGCCAGCTCAGAAATTATTATTTGCGATAATTGCGAAAATAATTGGTTTTCGGGCGCGATATTTTGGAACAATATAGAACAAACCTAGCACAACCCAGAACAACCGCCAGAATCGTGATATCTTAAAAGTGGGGGGCCAGCTCAGAAATTATTATTTGCGATAATTGCGAAAATAATTGGTTTTCGGGCGCGATATTTTGGAACAATATAGAACAAACCTAGCACAACCCAGAACAACCGCCAGAATCGTGATATCTTAAAAGTGGGGGGCCAGCTCAGAAATTATTATTTGCGATAATTGCGAAAATAATTGGTTTTCGGGCGCGATATTTTGGAACAATATAGAACAAACCTAGCACAACCCAGAACAACCGCCAGAATCGTGATATCTTAAAAGTGGGGGGCCAGCTCAGAAATTAGCTTTTTTGGATTTTCTCTTTAAATTTCAGTCTTAGCTCTATAATGTTTTGGAACAAAGTAGCACAAACCTAGAACAACCCAGCACAACTTTCAAAATTTTTGTAATCGATAAGTGGGGGGCCAACTTCTTGGACGTATAAATACTACTTAATAGTGAGTCAACTCCTTTGTGTAACCGCAAAATACCTACAAGGCTGTCTCGACGTCTAGTCGCTTAAAGAGGAACATGCTGACTTAAATTAGAAAAGCACATAAAACGGATGCAACTGATTCAGTGTACCTACACTGAATCATACCTATAAATCTCATCAGCAGGCCTGCAGTACCGGTACGCAAGCGCGCCAATTTCCAAGCAGGATAGGTCCCACTAAGTTGGTTTTGAAAAGGCTTGGCTATGATGTATAATGATAAATGGTAGGATATCTATAGTATGTAGTAAATAGTAGTGTTTAAAACCTATTTCTTCGCAAATAACGTCTTGTGTTTGAGCTGCAAAGTCTTCCCATATTACTAATTGTTGTAATAGTTGCTTCAGAAAATCTGAAACAAGCAAAAACCGTAAGTCGAAGCTTTTGAGAAATCCCGTTCATAAATCTATTTAGAAGTATGTTTATAGGTATTAAATATCAGATCTGAAGAAAAAAGATCTGTGTTCAAAAGTATTCATATACAAATAACTATTTGCAGATATTTTTAATAGTCGAAAATATAAATATTATCGCTAAACGTCTGCTAAATATATGTTTCTCAGGACCAGAAAGCTGGTTAATTCCTAGTTCAATGAAAATACAGCTATGCAACGTGGCAGCGCTGTCAGCTGTCTGATAACATTCCCTTGTTATCAGACAGCTGACAGCGTATTGACATGAAATTTGTTTTTTTTTCTCACTTACATTTTTTGCTTATAATTGGTGACCAGTAACATGGAGTGTTTTTAAAAATGTAGGTCCGGCGTCGGCGGCACAAAGGGTGCATCGATGTATTTTGCCGCCTTTTATATGCTGTAAAAGAATGGAACATTCTGGTGGTGTTATTTATATAGGGTGACAAATAGAAAGAGAGAGAGAGAGAGAGATGGAAAACGAATGACATAATGACTTTCTAATAATACAATCAACTTTCAACTAAGCCTGATAGAATTTTTCGATAAAACCAAATATACGTGGATTCACGACAATATCGTCGCGTTTACCTAGTTTATGGAAACGGGCCATACAACTTTTATTTCATGTATGAAATAAATAAATGGTCATGAACGAGTAAAGTTAAAAGATGTAGGTACCTTTAAATTTGTTACTAGGAAATCTTTTGTATCTGGAGCACTTAGGCAGACTAGTGCGTCTACGACTTATAGTGTAACTATGTGAGTTACCAGCAAATTTTCTATTACTGTAACTGTCTACACCTGAAATAATAAGTGTCTGAATTAGTTTTACCTTGAAATTGTCTTAAATTAGGCTTATTTAATGTATAGTTAGTAAATAAGCCAACTTTCGTTCAAAGCTCAAACACGGTAGATATCATAAGTACAAGCTTTTTCTCATATTATCAAAAAAACATCAATTTCCTATCATGTTTGGAAAAAAAATTTAAAAAGTATAGATCATAGTACACACATATAGGAGGAAATCTCGACACAAAAACCTGACCAGCGTGGTATATGTAGGCGAAATTCCCCCCTCTTTTGGGAAGCCTACGCCCATCAGTGGGTGTCAAATGGGCTGATATGAAGATGGTTACAGAGGTAGTCCCTAATCTAGTTATTTAATTATTTGCTGCGTGAAATGTTGTTGACGGTTAAGTAAGTTCTAAGTTACCTGAGTAACATGTAAAATCGCTGTCACTCCTGTAAGATACCGACTCTTTACTATTGTTACAATAAAGCGAGTTTGTAGACGCCACCTCTGGGTTTAAGTTGACATATTTATACGCACCAAGTTTTTCAATTGTACCTGCAATAATTATGAGTAGGTGGTATAGTTCGTGAAGGATAAGCCGAGCTTTGCATTTGTGTGAGTGACTATGAAAAGTAGAGTAAAAACTCTTTCTGTAGCTGTTGTGTGTACACACATGTGTGTGTAAAAGAGGTCACATATACGTTCACGTACACTGCACTCACACAAATGCAAAGCTCCGCTTACGCCGTTTTACCTATGCCTACCCTAAACCAAAAACTTTCAAAATCCATTTTATTTTCCTAAAACATTAAAGGCTCACCGTAGCTATAAGTTAAAGGGATCTCTATATATTATAGCACGAAACATCTCATTACATATTTCCATAGAGATCGTCGGGGAACTCATCTCCGTATCTTAAGATACAGAGCGGTTACACATACCTACATTTATATTTTGATACATCCTGATACATAATTCACACATCTCAATACCACTATGGCGTATGCGCAACTGGGAAATGGTAGAAGCTTGTAGAAGGGACTAGAATAGAATTAGTATATAGAAATGGGGAATGTCCCCCTTAGCTCTCGAGAACTGCTTATGCTCCAATGATGGTTGACCCCTCTATGGATAGCCCTCGATCTGGAGGCAAGCCAAAAAATCGAAAATTTTACTTAGCCTTAAGGGGTCAAAAGTTGTAGGCCAAAACCTATGGTGTGGTGCGGCGCGAAGCACTGCGCAAGACACCGTACTAGTAGAATAGAATAGAATAAAACTTAAAATATTAAGAAATAAATTATAAATAGATCACAAAAACTGATGTCATCGGCGGGACTCGAACCCACGGCCTTTCCCTATCAGGGGGAGTGCTCTGACCAACTGAGCTGAGATGACCACTACCGACAACATCGAATCTTTGCTTCATATTATATTCAAAATTTTTACATCGCGCTATGGACATTATGAATTTTGAGATGAATCCTTACCAAATCCATATATTTATGTATTTTTTAAAGCAATAAGTTTGCTTAAACTATTCTTAAAATATTAAGAAAGAAATTATAAATATATCACAAAAAGGTAGATTCATCTAAAAATTCAGTGTTTAAATATAGTTGTAACACGATACACTGGTACCGTTAGTTCGGTAGAACTGCGGTAGGTGGATCCAACGCTAACCTTAATAGCGCGATGTAGAAATTATGAATATGATATGAAGCAAAGATTCGATGTTGTCGGTAGTGCTCATCGTAGCTCAGTTGGTCAGAGCACTCCCCCTGTCAAGAAAAAGGCCGTGGGTTCGAGTCCCGCCAATGACATCAGTTTTTGTGATCTATTTATAATTTCTTTCTTAATATTTTAAGAATAGTTTAAGCAAACTCATTGCTTTAAAAAATACAAAAAAGAATAAAACTTTATTGTACACCAATACTACATACATAATAAAGTCCGTGTCGTACCGACCTCGCGTACGGACATACTTAGTGCCAGCTAGTTAAATATTTAATTAGTGTGATGCGCGGCAATACCCGCCGCCGGACACTGTCGCTATGAGTTCGCAAACACTCATAGCCAACGAGTTGTTGGCATTCATACAGCATGCCATCGACACTATGGACGAAGTTAGCATCCTGCAGATCTGCAAGACCAACTTCAAAGAAGAGGATGTGAGTAGTAGTAAGAGAGTACTATTCCAGACGCTGGGTAAGCTCGACGAGATGCCACCTTGACGGAGAGATGGTACCGAGAAGAGCATCCAGGACATCGTCACCTTACTGAAGGTGACCGACCCGGACGACGTGCCTGCTTTCGTCGCGAAAAATTTACACAAATTGCCTCCCGTGACATTTGATCACGTCGACGTCACCAGGTTGCTTAAGGATATCACATCCTTGACAGCAAGCCTGGCCGCAATGGACTTGAAGATGGAAGCGTCAGAACGCACGATTGGTGAGCTGCGGGCCGAGGTAGTGTTACTACGTAGCACTATTTCCACAAGTAGGGCATCGGATGCCGCTAACGTTAACCTCCGTCGTGGTGAACAAAATGCACCGCTTAGAAGTTTTGCGTCGCCGAGCGAGTTTGCGTCACCGGTAGTGGAATTTGCCGACAGGGCGAATTGTTCCGCCGCTGTCCCCGTTGCGTCAGCGGTAGCGGGGAAGGTTGTGGGTCAAGTAGGTATGTCATCACCTAATCGTTCCTACGGTTCCTACGCTAACAAAGCCGCAACCAAAAAGCCCACTGAACCTAGAAGCAGGCAGGAGAGGGAAGGTAAAAAATGACAGGAGCCCCTTCTGCCGAAACCGAAGATCCTGAAAAAGGACGCGTGCGACAAGGATGGCTTTATCAAGGTAGAGAAGAAGAAGCGGAAGCCTCCAGGTCGAAACCAGTGCGGTACGGGTCTGGCAGGGCCTAATATGTTGTTACATCCTGCGATACCGAGTACGTTACTGTACGTGTCCCGACTTCATCACTCCACGAAGGACATCGAGATCGTGGAGTACATCAGGACGAAGACCAACTGGGCCTTGAGAGTCGAGAGGTTGGATTCGCGCCACAACACGAACTTTAAGTCGTTCGTGATTAGGGTGCCGACTCATCATCTCGACGTGTTCCTTAAGGAAGAGTTTTGGCCGAAAGATGTCGTGTATAGACGGTTTCGCGGCACGTTACCTTACGCGAAGTGTAACACGACACCCGTGTAAAAAACAGACAGTGTGTTCTATTATAAGATATAATTATATGAATTTTTAGTTTTAAGGTATGTCTCTATGGGCCTTAGAATAAGTTAATATAAGATCTGTAACTTTTCTGTCGTAGCCTGATAATAAATGAATTAATTAATTATTAAATTAATTTAAATATGTACAAAGGGCGGCCTTATCACTAAAAGTGATTTCTTATAGACAACCTTTGGATGGACAAGTAGAAAGAATAGAATTTAAAATAACCATAAGGGTAGGCATTGGTGGAGAAATAAAATTATAAATAGTTTCTTGGGAAAAAGGTACTACTTAATCAGAATAAAGAAAGTAACAAAAATACACATATTTACATAAAATAAATAGATAAAAGTACATACATATAAATATATACATGATAATATACACTGGAACCGCCTTCTAGACGTTTCGTATTCCTATATGACGTCAGCAGTGCTTCGTTTAGTGTTAGTTTCCAGTTGCACATACTACATACTATCTCTCATCTTTAGCAGTTTTTAAGTGGGTCAATTAAAACAGATAGCAATGTAAAGTAGGAAAAGATACACTCTATTACCTGTTGTCATAAGATATTTTTGAAAGCTATACATCAAAGGATGTAATATATATTACAGCTGACGTTAGTAAAGCGTTTCATAAATCAAGTAACTAAAGTTATTTATTCCAGGTTTACGTTACCACTTAGGTAGCAAATATAGTGCCAGTCAACGTAGTGTTGCTACTGTGTGATCTTTCTCACCTCCCATAGCCTCGAAATTTGTTGTCCTCTGAATCACCTCTGATAAACAATCGCTGTACGATGGCAATGTTTGATTACGAACGGTTCGAGTAGAACTGTCTGTGCTTGTTGTAAATGTTGTATCTAGAATTGAAAACTTCAGCTTGTAAATTCAAATAAAAAAATATCACCGACATTAAATTACCGGAATGAAACCAAATAATTGTCGGAATGGGACCAAATTTAAATTGAACCGTCGAAAGATGCGAGATGACGTAAAAATAAATTTAAATTGAGCACATCCTCCTTTTTGTAAGTTGGTAAAAAATATAGACACAATCTTTACAATCTTATTGCGGTTTCAGAAGAAAAGAGCAATCGTTGTGATCTCGGTCATCATAATATTTACCTAAACATTGACACAAAAACGTACTTCAAATTACCGAAATGGGACCAGATAATTGTCAAAATGGGACCAAATTGAAATAGGACCACACGAAAAGCAGCATCTTTCAATTAAAAAATAAAAATAATATCGGTTTACCCAGTCGAAAGATGAGAGTCCAATGATGAAAAAAAAACGTTGGACGAATTGAGAACCTCCTCCTTTTTTTGAAATCGGTTAAAATAAGATAATAGCTCAAAGCAGGTAATGAGTTGCTGAATCAAACTAACCTGTGTCTGCTCGAACTGCAGTTTCAACTGGTCCACCAGCGTCTACAAATAGAGTTCCATCTCTGTCTCTTAGTTTGTTTGCCCAATCTGTACAATTGCCTATGACAATTATTGTTGAATGATTGCTTAATACCCCGGTCATATTATTCATACATTTAAACATCCAAGGGTTACAATAGTTCGCATCCAGCTGAAAATTGGTAGGATTTTTCAAAACACCATTAGAAATGAAATATACCTTTGTATATTTCATTTCTAAAGGTGTTTTGAAAAATCCTTTACTAATTTTTTTAAAAAGATCGCTTAAATCCGTTTTTGTGAACTTAGAACTTGATTAACATTCATTCAAATTAGTAAAGATCCGTGAGTTAGGCCTGACGGGTAAACTACATAAAACAACCTGCTAAGTAGACAGTTGAAATATATCGATTCAACTTTTTGGATTTTGATATTTTTACTGATAATTGTCTAATCTACCACTTTTGTCTGGTAATTTTTATAATAAAACTTTCTGTTTTGCTGAAATCGCAGAAAAACCTTTATGTGAACTTTGAATAACCTTTTTTAGAGGTGTCAAATCGATGAGAAATTTTAGATTTCAATTATATTGATGGAGTTTTGAACAATCCTGCCCATTTTCAACTGCATGCGAATTATTGTAACCTCACCCCTAATTTTCTATTTAAATTGGAATAACATCAAATATTACCAAAACCTTAACCGTTATATCCAGTTGAAAGAAAGAAAATAACGTTTAATTTGTACAAAAAAGATGACACAACATCATTGAAAAGATGTTACACCATTGCGCACAAAAGCTCAAAGGAAAACATAAAATATAAATAAGTACTTACGAAATAAATAAGTAAAAATAAAAAAGGGTTGAAAACAAGTCACGGAGACAGACAGAGCAAACAAAAATAAAAATACGGATCCTAGAAGAACAAACAAAAAAAAAAATTAAGTGGGAAATTGGGCACCAAAACGCTAGCGCCGGTGAAACTATCTGGTGCCATCCCAATGCACAAATTTGGCCCTCTCTCAGCTTGATGCTGTGTTAAAACAGCGCTGATTTTCAGAGAGGGCCAGTTAAGTAAGTAGTTGCTGGAACTATTAATAAGTTAGTAAGTATTATTTTAGATAACAAATCTATGCAGGGTATAGTTACTTTTGTCGTTCTGTGTATAAATAGAAAGTAAAGTAGTAAACCCGAGGTAATATCATAGTGAAATCTGAGTGGGTAACTATATTATAGCTAAGTAAGTATATTCAAACTTACGCAAATTCATAATTTTAGAAAAAAAATTCGACCTTAAAGTGTCGAAATGGGAACAAATATAAATAAGCAAATAATGGGACGCCAGATTTCAAGTAAAAAAAAGAATTTCATCCATCAAAGTTATGTACAAATATAGAAAAACCGACCAAGTGGGTTTCGGTTCACGCATAGAATATGGTTCCATAGTCTATAAGTTTCTCTAAACTCTAGAACTTTAGAACTTAAAGAGTTAACTAATCCGATGCAGTTTTCCTTCAGATATATTATTAGTTTGATGTTTCTAGCATCAACCGTTTGGACAATAAGTTGAGAATAAACGGACGGACGGACATGACGAAACTATAAGGGTTCCAAGACTTGATCTACGGAAAAAGACATAAAAAAGGCGGTTTGAAAACGAAATAAAATTTGAAAAATTATATCAAAGTAAGTACATAAGAGTACCAGATACCTACCACATCCTTGTTCTCTACTTAAAAATCCTAGTGTTGATCTTGATGTTACGCGGCGTGTACTTCTTGTTGAGCGTGTAGTGCATGGTTCCCCACAATTTATTTCTGAAACTAAAATCACTACTTGTTTTTCCTATCCCCACGGGGTTGTATGTAATATGGGTGAGCAAAGATAATAATATGTAGTTTACTTACAATTGGAGGAAATGTCACTACCGCAATAATCAGGGCTACTATCATCCACATATTCACAATATGGGTTTGTCATGTTGGAGTCCAGTGACACAGTTGTTGAAGTGCCCAGCCATTCTATTTGGAAAGATTTATGTTGAGTTCTTTGTTAAAGCGCAAAATATATATCACTTAGTACCTATCTATAATCTAAATGAGAAATCATCGTCAAGAAGAAACTTCGTTTAATTAGATTTGTAAAACTTGTGCACTTGCATTTATTGTATTGATCTGAACGCTATCACTGCCTCTTCGGAGTTGGTAAAAGTGAAACCTCTCATCAAATCTTTGATTTTGGTGAAAATTCAGAAATCACAGGGTGCTAGGTCAGGGCTATGCGCAGGATGGGTGAGGAGTTGTACTTTTTCGGAAGCTTAAAATGACTTTGTTTTGTTGGCCGTGTGTGAAGAAGCGTTGTCATGATGTAGGAGAACGCGGCTTTTGGGTCGTCTTTCGCGAACTTTTTCTAAGACCCTGGGTAAACAAATGGTAGAATACCACTCGGCATTAACACTCTTTTGATCCTCAAGTGGAATTATTGTACAGATGGGACCCGTAGCTGAGAAAAAAAACGTGATCATTTTTTTACCAACGTTTCTCGCCTGCCTCACTTTTGTTGGCTTGTTCTCATTTTCAAACACCCATTCACAAGATTGCTGATTTTTTTCGGGTTCAAAACAATAAATCCACGTTTCGTCTCCTGTGACAATGTCATAAACAACATTAGAATGTCCGTGGTCATACTTCAGTAGCATCTGTGAGCACCATTCCACGCGAGCCCGCTTCTGCTCCGCTGTCAGTTCATGAGGGATCCAACGACAACAAAGTTTCCGAACTTTCAATTCAATTTGACTCATACCAATCCCCAATAGTCCTCGAATTGTCTCATAGGTAATCCGCGGGTTTTCTTCAATTAACCGCTTAACAGTAGCCACATTATTTTCGTTGACGGCAGTTGAAGGCTGCCCTTGACGAAATTCGTCATGTAAAGAAACTCGACCTCTCTCAAATTCAGCAAACCATCGCCTCACGGTGCTCAAACAAGGTGCTTCTCTCCCAAAACCATTTTGAAGACGAGCGGCACAGTATTGCGGAGAGAGAGAACTTTTAAAATCATAAAAAATCATCGCTCTAAAATCTTTTCGACTTAATTCCATTTTCGTTGCATACGTAAAACTTTGATGTGTGGTAAAAAACAATTGACAAATGATTTCCCGCCAATTGTTTTTTTTTATTACTAAGAAGGTTGCAGCGTTTAAAAAAATATAACATTCGAAATTCAAATAGTTCCGATTAGCTAGAAGTGCAAAACTTTTACAGCCTTACAAATAAACGTGGTATAACAGTTATACTCGAGAATTAACTAAGAATATGCAAAATGTCTACAAATAAACAAAGAATAGCTTATACCCCGTATAGCTTTGACATTTCTATTCGTACAAACGTTATTCCGGAGTTATTCCCGCCCGTACCCTTGTTTAGAGTTAGAATAACTTTAAAAATATCACAGTTTGTATTTGTTTACGCACATTTAAGTATTTAACGTTCATTACCAGACTGATTTTGATTATGGACTTGAATGCACTAGAAGAAGTAGAACAAGTAAATAACTTGATCCACCTAATGGAGGCTCAAAGAAAAGTTAAAATATTTAAAAAGAGATCCTTTTGATTTATACAGCGATGAGCAGTTCCGATTAAAATACCGATTTTCTAAAGCTGGTGTAACGTTTTTAGACCAATTATTTGGTAGATCTCTCAGTATGGACACGCGTGGAGGTGGATTATCTTCTGACTGCAAATAATGATTGCTTTTAGGTAATGGGGACGTAATCAGGTAAGAAGTTTTACCTACTCATAAAAGTCTTCTATATGTAGGTACAGGCTTATGCTTTATCAGTTCTGCTATGTTAAACTCGTTTCTTATTCATTCCTTCCAGGTACAAGATAATGCTGCGGACATTCACGGTTTGACTCAGCAGTCTATTACGACGGTATGTCGTCGTGTAGCCAGGGCAATTTTGGAGTTAAAATCCGAGTACCTACATTAATATGCCAATGACTTTAAATGAACAGCTTGTTGTTATGGAAGATTTTGAATCTATAGCAAGATTTAAAAATGTCGTGGGTGCGATAGACTCCCCCCACATTAGAGTGCCCTAAGTAAATGGACCTAGTGGTCAGTTTTACATAAATAGGAAAGGGTACAGTTCCTTAAATGTTCAGGTGCCTACTTTGTATATCTAATAATAATAAAATGGTCGAGACGGTCGAGAAACGTTAAGTTGACAAATGGATACAGTTGTCATAGACAAAATGCGTTTTTTTTTTCAAGTTTCTCTTTGGTCGCGCTGTTGCCAAATCGTGCATCTTGACATAACGGAAGAATTGTTATACAAAAGATATACCTGGTTTATTTGTAAAAAAATATTCTCGACATATTCTTAATTTATTACTGGTATAACTATACTTCGTATAAGAATTGAATAGATCCGGTATAACACATTTTTATTTGTAAGGCTGTAAGTGTGCCCCATGTATAATAATTATTATAAAAGAAAGTCGCTTCCGTCCGTATGTATGCTTGTCTTTAAAACTACGCAACGGATTTTGATGCGGTTTTCACCAATGGATAGAGTGGTTCTCGAAAAAGGTTTTTGTGTAGGTATATAATTTGTCAAGCGGGCGAAGCCGCGGGCTTCCGCTAGTTATGTATTAAAAGAAATTGAGATAAACCAGAAAGAATTTTCCAAAAAAAAATTTGTAATTTTCTGGCTGTGAGTATTCATTCAGCAATGTTATTTGCGTCAGATTTACGTTAAAGATTCAAGTTGTTTACCGTCATTCCCAGCGTTATCTATATTGAGCTGACTGTAAATCCCCTGTAGGGCGGGTATTGGTCTTGTCAAAGCCACGGAGGATGTGTCTTCTTGTTTTTGTAAGGGTAGATCTATGAATGAAAGAACAAATTCGAATGGGTATTCGCTTAAATCTAAATAATCTAAACCATGCAAAAAATTGCTACAATCTACAAACAAAATTAGAGCCGCTCGACCAATTTGGTTTATTTTTCCTACGTCCTTTAAGGTCCACTGAAGGTTTTTATAAAAAGAAACCTATTTCATGCGCGCAAAGCCACAGGGGTCCGTTTGTTGAAAATAAATTGATTTAAAAATTCTGACGATAATGGTCATTGCTTTAATTAGACAATGATTAGAATATTTGTAAAAATATGCAATTAGATAAAACGATGAAAAGCTTGCAATGCAATAAACTATAATTTTCATGGCCATCAAGAAAGCATTTTATTTAAATACCTGGAGTAATCAACAATTGGACTCTCTGTACATTTTTACCAACTGTTTTATATTGACCAGTTTCAGATAGTCGGGATGATATAACCGAGTCGGAGACGTCTCTTGATACTCGTAGTATACCTTGCATTTCAATGTTTTGGTTGTAACTGCTGTAAATTCAATAGCCACATTCAGAATCCTACACCAAAGTTGCAATTAATATTTGCATTATTGCAATATTGCATTGATTTTTAAGCAAATCAGTAGTTTTCGTACTGATCTGCATCAAGCATGATACCAGCAACTATAATAAGTCGTTAATTTTGTTAGTAGATTAGTTATCAGTTTAATAATTACTTCGTTTAGTGCAGTTTAGTATATCAGGTACAGGGACCTAGCTGTGGTTACTGCACCACTGTAGCTCAGTGGAGCAGTAACCACGGCTAGCTTAGTCGCGCTAGTGCAGCGATGGTTGCATTTGGAGGATCACGGATTGGAAATCAGACAGACACAAATTGTTTAATTTTCACAAAGGATTAGTCAGACGGCAGTTATTACGCCTACATTTCACCAGTCACTTCTTCAACCCCACGTAATAGGTGGTGACCCATAGTAGAGTTTACATCCCACACATCGACAATCTCGTGGGATAAATCCAAGCACTACATATTTCATCACTTCCGTAGTTTATCCTACAACAAAATAACGCACCCCACTTTTGAATTTTTCTCTTTTTTAACCGTTAACCACGGTCCAATTTATTTGTCCCTTTGTACTTACTGATGGCTCAAAGGATGAATACCATCAGTAAATCAGGAACAATTATTTATGTAGTAGCATTTTAAATAATTTATAATATGTGTATGTGCATTTGAACAAATAACTTCACAAATAATTTTTGTACATTATACAACTACAATAATATCACAACACCAAAGAACATAAGAACTCCATTATTTTATTTCTATTTATTTCAATTGTTACATAAAATTTTTAAGTTACTGTAAAAGTCTTGTTTCATTTTGACAGTATGTCTGACAATCATCTAATCAATTTCTTCTAAAATAATCGATACTCCTTGTTTTGACACATTTAGTTTTTCGTTAGACTTATTAGCTGCAACTTTTTGCTCCGCTTCAATTTCTGCTAACTTTTTTATAAGATCTTCCTGAACGCTGTCCACTATTTCTATTAAATTTTTCGCTGAAAAGAAAAAAATGTGGTATATTTTTATATTATCTTGAGTTTTATACCTCTACCATGACACTTGGCCAGATCTATTGTATAAGTAATAGTTTATAGCTCGTGCCCGCAACTCCGGTCGTATCAATTTTAGACAATTATGTTAAACTGATTTTGTTAACTAACCAAAAATAATGTTAAATATTTTAATAATGGACTGTAGGCGGAGCATCAGCTGACGTATAGTATAGGTATATGAAAAAATCTCAATAAAATATATACGAGTAACACAATTACTTAAGATTTTTAAATTATAGATAATAATATTACCAGTTTTCTGGTTGAACTCCTCGGCAATTAATGATATTTTCCTCAAAGTATTTACGTGTCTAGTTATTTCACTGGCTGCATCTATCTCTGTAGCAGTATTTACAGACGTATCTATCATCGGTTCTTTCTTGTTTGGCATCTTTAACACGTCACTGCTTATCACAGGCATTTTAGGCATTTTAAATGCTCCCTTTTTGTTTGTTGGTGATTCTATCTGAATATCCATTTCATCGATAGACATAACTTCATCTTCAATTTCATTGTTTTTCACAATTGTTAGAGGAATATTAATCTTATCATTGGGCAATAATTCTGGTGCAAATGTTTGTAAAGTTTCTATCATCAAGGGTGATGCGCTTTTTGGTGGAGGTTTCTTTGTGAATATGATTGGCAGAGCGTTTGTTAGGCTTTCGACGATAGTTTCTGCAAAAAGAAAACAGTATTTTAACATTGCTTTTTAATTTTTCGAGGATTTTTAGTCGAACTAGTATTCAGTTTACTCACGAACAATGTTCTTAGGGGCTTCTTCTTCTTGTCGTTTTTTCAATGCCAATCTTCTAGACCAATCTGCTAGGAACATTGAACAAGACGGCCCTAAAATAAAACAAGGTAAGAAAGCAAAACTAGAACACTGTAAAACAATGTGGATTTTGTCTACATCAATAACATACATGTGCAATTCCGCTCTCGTAGTTTAGGTTTCCTATGGAATCCTCCCCAAAAATATATACTGAGATAGGTAGGTACTATAAAAATTATACTTTCTGTTTAGAACTCAAAATCTTTACCATCACATTTACGCTTCTTAGCTGGCTTAGGCTTGGCATTTGGAGTGGCTTTCTTATTTTTTCCCTTATGCCGATTTGGCATTTTGTCCATGACTGAAACATAACCAAATCTCTTGACACCAAAATCATAACATGGAAAACATACAGTTGAACTGAGAACCTCCTCCTTTTTTGGAAGTCGATTGATAAAACAAAGTCGCCTCCGTTCCTATGTGTGCTCAGACCGGTATAACTACGCAACGAATTTTGATGCAGTATTCACCAATATAGTGGTTCTCGAGGAAGATTTTAATGTATATAATTTGTTAAGAGGGCTAAGCTAAAAAAATGGTAATACTAAACACTGCTAAACAAAATTATTAATATCTTATTCAGTAAGATAGTAAGGGCTAGCGCACATCATAGTCAAAACTATCTTAGACAGTACATTGGTTCATTAAAATATATTGAAGTGCGCACACTTGGAACAAAACTGTCTTTAGACAAAACTGTCAATCACATACAAAACTGACTATCACAGGCACGGCAACTTGTCTACACTATTTGGCGCGTTGTAGACAAAACAGTTTTTAGACAGTTATAAGACATATTTATCTGTATCAGACAAAACTGTCTAAAAACTATAATAAAATTATGTTTTACATTTATGATAAAAGTAAGAAGTTTCCTTTAAGGATTCAAACGTTTTACCTAAAAAAATCTTAAATAACTCTTCGGTATTAAGGAAAACATTGTACATATAACACATTTACTTGTATTGCAAAGTTATGGGAAGTAGGATTAAAAATGTCTCGAAGAACTTTGATAGTTTTAATCGTGACATCGGTCTATTCGATACTTACTTGTTGAAACTAAGCTGAGAGTTCGAAGTCTTATGAACTATAGGTAGTTCGCATGTTGTAATAGTTATTCATTCATTTGCTGTTGTTGTTGTTCACTAAAACAAATGTTTATTGAATGAAATATACTTACATTTACTAAGATTCAAGTACTGGAAAGCCAAACCAATTGGGTTGAAAATAGGCTCGGTGAATGATGACTAAGATTCAAGTAGTCCGCGTTAGTAATGTAAACATTCTATAAATGATTGCTTTCGTACTTACAATTAGTACAATATAATGGCTTAATAAGGCTTCATCGTTAACCAAAAATAATACTGTAAAATAAGTTTAACCAACCGATTCAAAACATTGGCTATAGACAAAATAGTGTAAGAAAAACTGTCACATCGTTCAGCACACGTCAGATTATGAGTTCATTTAAAAGAGGTTCTATAGATACCTACTTTAAAATAAAAACTATTATTACTAATGAATAACCCAAGATCTTATCTAAATATAACTGAAGCTTAAAGAAATCTGTGTATATATTATTATTGTTTTACCCATGTAAACCATTCAGTTAAATTTTATAAGTTGTGGAGCTCGTAGCTTAGATTTGTGGTAACCGAGTAGGTTAACACATTGCAAAGGTTGAAAAACATCTAGCCAGGCCGGTCTTAGGGTAGGTGTCCATTTCTTGCGCGGGCGAGTCAACGCCAGGACCTCGTAGTGGGTTTGGGCGTGGATACCCTCTCGCTGGAAGCCATGCTTCAAGCCATGGTCTCCAGCACGAGTAGATGGAACGCGGCCGTGTCCTTCTGCGAGCAAGTCACGCTCGCGAAGGAGGCGGCCGAGAGGGAGAGGGAGCGTACCCTGAGTTCCGCAGTCAGCGGCCAGGGCGCCGCAGACTCATTTACGCCTCAGCCCCACAGCACGCAACCAGATTCACTCACCGACGCGGGATAAAACCCAACCCCAACGACGTGGGATTTTCATTCCGACCAAACCCCGAAGAGGCCACACAGGTGGCCAAAGTCCACCGGGCGTCCACTGGAAATACCTTTGGGTGTCACCAGAGACGCCCCCAGCAATGGACATGGGAGCGGCCGCAGTCTCGCGGAATTAAAAAAATAATAGGTGTCCAGCTAACCACAACTAAATAAGATTATCTTTCTAGGGTTAAGAGATTATTGTCCATTCGTATAAATATTATCCATTAAAATATTGTAAAATATTTAAATAATCCAAATAAATATTGTCCATTTCTTAAGAGATATTGCGAAGCCTCGGAGAGCACGTTAAACCGTCGATTCCGGTTCTCAAACAAACATCTATGGCAGTCATTGCGAATATTTGGAGCCCTATATAATACGACTGGTCTAACTACAGAAATTTGATATAGCCCATGGGTTGTGGAGCTCATATCGAAGTTCATCGGCATCGTTCTTAGACTGGAAAGCCGATGGGAATAGGCTCGGTGGATGATGATGATTTATAAGCATAATTTCTTTTTAATTGCTGCTCCATGTTATTGACTACAGAGTAAAACACTGGTAAACAGTTTTCTTGGCCCACTGTACAAAGGCTTACAAAGATATAGTTTGGCTTTGACAATAACATCACTCGGCAAAGATCAGGTTGTTGCGAACTAGTTAAGCAGTTTTGTTCAATATAAAAATAAAGAAAACCAAAAATAAGCTGATTTATTTTCTTCAGGTTATATTAGTTTGACAAATAGGAAAAATTGGGTCACATAGAAACTTTATAGATCAAACTAGATTCTAAAAGTATCTTTAGTTATCTGTTTATTTAACAACTACTTTCAACGTTTTCGACAGAATAAACAACGTCGAACTTTAAGGTAAAATATAGAGTAGTTTATACCTACGTTTGTTCAAATATATCCATCCAAATGAATAAATCTGAGTGAGAGACTTAACTTTATTAAAATTTATCAATCGAAAGCATAGAGCTTCACGGGTTCCTTCCGCCTTCCGCACACTTCCTTTGCAAGCGCACGACAAAAAAAATGTTTAAATTAAGAAAAACTAGTACCAAGATTAGTGGATATCAGATAACAATGTGGACGCTAGCCCGGAACACACAACAGACAAACGGTCAAGTATAACTAGTACTCGTACCTAGTACTCGTACTAAGGGTATCATGATGATGATGAAACCGAATTTCAGTTATTCTAATATTTCAATATAGATCCATAGATAGCTGGGTTCTAATATTTTTTAAATTTGAGTTTCATAAAAAAATCTGTAAAATGACTTCGATGCTCTGCAAATTTCATTAATTTCACTGCTCAGGTCTGTGACATTCACTAGCATTCTACAATATAAAGTTGTCTGCAACAGAGTTGCCGATTCATCAAGCCAACTTGATTTATTTGCTCTTACACAAATGCAATTTTTCATAATCAAAAGAAATATTTCCATTTGAAAAATCTAGACTGTATTATTCGTTACTATACTTTGCTTCTAAAACTACAACTCTGTATTTGGTTTTTTGAAAATGTTACTACCAAGTCTTCGTCACATGGATATGGTGCATCTACTGGCAGATCTAGATGAGGCTTAGACAAAAATACCTGTAGTACGCAGAAATGGCAAAGGCTCGCACGCTACTAAGTGGATGGGATTCAGGAAAAACTGGCGAAAATGTGGACGAATTTGACGGCTTAATCTAGATTATTGTTGATAACTATTATAAAGAGGAAAGATTTGTATTTTTGTGTGTATGTTTGTAATGAATAAACTCAAAAACTACTGTGCCGATTTCAAAAATTCTTTCACCATTAGAAAGCTACATTCACCTTGAGTAACATAGGCTACTTTTTATCCCGGATATGTCTTCCCACGGGAACCGGGAACGAGTAAACTAAATCACGCGGGCAGAGCTGCGGCGATCAGCTAGTTGTTGATAAAGACTTTAGTATTGGAGGGGCTCGTGGTTTAGCGGTAACTGAGTAGGTTCACACATTACAAAGGTTAAGCAACATCTAGCCAGGCCGGTCTTAGGATGGGAGAACATGTTTTAAGACATTTGAGACCCCTCCATGCCGCATCTATGGCAGTCGTTACATGTATTTTGAGCCCTAAAACAAAAATCCGACTGGTTTAACTACAGAACTTCGATATCGCCCGTGGGTTGTGGAGATCGTGTGTGCGTAAAATACCTAAGTTCAGCCGCATCGCAGTTAGACTGGAAAGCCGACCCCAACTGGTTTAGGAAAAGGCTCAGTGGATGATGAAAGATTTTAGTGTTGATCAGACATATTTATAGCAGTTATGAAATGAGGGTATGTAACTAATAATTGAGCTAACAATTGATTATGATTTTAACGTTCAACGCCCTTAGTAAGCCGTTTGTAGGTTAAATCATTATAACTGAAGTATCTAATAAATAACTAATGTAGGTAAACATTCAATATCAATACAGTAGACATGTTTGTGGCGTTTGATGTAAGTTGAAAAATTCTATTAACGAAGTCACTAAAGGTGGATATTGAGGGGTATAAATATTAAAGTGCCACGTGATTTAATAGTTATGGAACATTTACATTATATTGAAAATACTATAAATAAGAAATATGTGTTACTTACTAAAATACAAATGTACTTATGTTACTTTTAATCGCTTTATCGATGCTTCTCAGGACCAGAAGGCTGGCTATTTTCTGACCCAAAAAATAAGTATCGCCATCCAAGCAACGTGGCAACACAGCCAGCATTCTGGGAACCTTCCCAGTCGGCAATGAGGCGGAGGATTTTGATTTTGAGATGATTTAAACGATATTTTGTAATGTAAATATTTTAGTATTTACTTAACTATGTTTATTGTAATTCTTATTGTAAATAAATAATTTCAGTACACTTTTAGTATATTCCTTCCCACTATGGTGTGCGGCAAGGGCACCGCAGACTATTTATACTCGGACCTCCATGATCGGGGTCTGAGAACGGCGTGCTAGCAGTCCACCGTCCTTACAGAACTAGCCCAGGTTGCGTGCCTGAAGGATAGCAACCCAAGTGAAGCAAACTGAATTATAAAACGATTGGTACGCACTAATTTTTAGTCTTATATCGTAATACGCATGTCTTCTTCTACTGTAGACCCATTTTACCATAAGTTTAACACGGTACGGTAATGACGGTACGGTAATACGGTAATGAGTAGATGCGCGGTCGGAAACGGTCGCGCCTCGCTAATGCACTTTCGTAATTAATTAATTAATTATTTATTAATACGCGACACGCGGCGCTTGCGCCGCAGTCATACGCCCGCCGAGATGGCTACTAACAAGGTGATCATCGTGAACGAGCTACTAGCGTTCATCCAGAATGCAATAGACACCATGGATGAGATCAGCATCATGCAGATATGTAAATCCAATTTCAAGGAGGAGGATATCTGCAGTGGGAAGGCATTGCTGTTCCAGTCAACTGGATAAACTGCCCAGATGCCGTCCCGCAGGAGGGATGGAGGGGAAAGAAGTGTGCAGGATATCATTACCCTGCTGAAGCAAACTGACCCGGACGACGTGACAGATTTCGTCGCCAAGGAGCTCTATAAGCTCCCACCGGTGGGGTTCGACAACGTCGACGTCACAAGACAGGACATCGCGTACCTGAAGTCCAGCCTTGCAGATGTGTTGACAAAATTAGAGGCCTTGGATAAAACTATCGGTGGCTTTCAAGCGGAATTATTGTTACTTCGTAGCAGTAATTCGGTTAGTAGGTCGCCGAACGTGGCCTCTAATAATGTCAATGCACGTAGAGGTGCGCATGCAAATGCGTCAGTGTGCAGTTTTGAGTCAGCGGAATTTGACTCGCCCGAGTGTCCAATGGCGGTGGCGTTTGTCTCGAACATGAGTGCGCGCCCCGTCGCCCCCGCCGCCGCCTCTTCCCCCGCGAAGACGCCGACTACGGTTACGTTGCCCGCTCCTCGGCCACGTCACTACGCAGCTGCAACGGCCAGCACCTCTACAGCCACTAATACAAAGAGGAGCAAGCAGAGCAGTGTCCCTCAACGGAGCACTGCACTCGTTAAGGCTCCACGGAAGGAGCCTTGTGACGCAGAGGGGTTCACTGTAGTGGTGAGAAGACGAGGAAGCCCTCCTGTAAGAACCAGTGTAGTACTGCTTCAAGAACCATCGAGCAGCACTTCCGCGCAGAGGCCCCAACCACGATGGTCTACGTATCTCGTGTTCACCATACCACGAAGGTCGCAGACGTCGTGAACTACCTCCAGAAGAAAACCGGGTTGGGTTTGAGGGTGGAGAAGCTGGGCTCTCGTCACAACGTGAGCTTCAACTCTTTTGTGGTGAGGGTTCCAACAGACCGCATCGACACTGTCATGACTCCCGAGTTCTGGCCGAATGGGGTGAAGTTCCGGCGCTTCAGGGGACACCTGCCGATACGCGCACCCCCGACCCGCGACACGTCAATGTCATTACGTGCTCATTAGGTTAAGATATATTTATATATACTAGCAACCCTTAGCGCAAACTGCGCAAGTAATAATTTTTTTTTTAAACTTTTTTCAAATTTCTAATCTTATCGCACCACTTGAAACCACGACCTTTCTAACGGTGTGCCACACTTGACTGTGCGACTCTTAGTTTAGGAGGAGAAGCGGCTTCACTGGCGTATTATATATACATATTCTTATAATAAGGTATTTTTTTGTAATATTTATATGTATTTTTAAGTTTAAGGTATATATCTATGGGCCGTAGAATAAGTTAATATAACATCTTGTAACTGTTCTCATGTAGCCTGAAATAAACGATAAATAAAATAAAAAAAAATTACCTAAAACTTGATGACGTAACTTTACAAATCAAAGGTTGAGAGCAATAATTTGAATTCGATTGAATCGAGAAGTAACGGGCTGATTTGATTTGCGTCATTGCGTGTAATATAAGTTTGGCTATTCAAGGTGTATACTCGTATAATTAACTACTATTGTATGCGCTGGTTCTAGCGGTGCGGGTTTCCGTGGACTGTATTTTGCGGGGATTATAAAACAATCTATAATTGAGATAATATAGAAAAGGAATTAGGGTCTAGGACTCGCCTTCTGCAGTTTCAAGGGGCGTGCGTAACTTCAGTGTTACTTACTCCGTCAGGGCTGGCCAGCTCCTGTTTCCCGTTTCTTCACTAATTATATAATCTCTGAAATATTGAGGCAAGACGCGGGAGGTTGCTTTAAAGTGGTGTATAAAAATGCGGTTTTATTACGTGAAAATACGTTGCGGGTATATGACTTGACGAAGTTCAAATTGCAAGTGGAAAGATTTGAATCTGTCAAATAAAAAGTTAAATAAGAAAAATTTATTCATTTATCTATGTTTAGGCTCACATTATGGAAAGCCACTGTTATGCAATAACGCAAATTATGTATGAGAGTAGGTAGGTACCTACTCATTGTAATTGTATGTAGGTATCTAAATCAGGAGTTTATCTACGAAGTTTATTTAGCGGTATGTCTCATTACTCATTACGCTTTATGTAATTAGACCTAGCAACCCACTCGCTTCTCTCCTTTAGTAGTAGTAATTACTGTCACGACTAAGGTTCAAGATCTCGCTCTAACGTCGTTTAATAATAGAGTTGGTACAAGACTTTGAATTATGTCATGTAGATAACTGCGATTATGATAATCAAGTCTGTTAAAACCTAAATACCTTAATCGTGGTAGTAACAGTATCCTTAACGAGAAAATATTATGGTAATTGTCAGAAAAGGGAAAGCAATTGTAATAATATAATTATCTTTAACCGATGCAAGGTTAGGTTTCTAAACTTATACACATAATACTACAGCAATTGTGTATATATCCTACGGCACGAGAATGCAGCTTATGCTAGCTAAATTCCAGCCAGGACTGATGTTACATAGGTACTTAAAATATCTGTAGTCCAGGTCTTCTAAACTAGGACTTTGTTTTGAAGAAATTTTTGCATTTACTCCTGCAGTGAAACCTACTGCCCGAGTACGATGCAAATCATAATCATCCAAGCGTTCTTCTTCCTATTTTAATAACAAATTAAATAATTAAATAACTTCACTACATAAAAAAAAAACAACAAATTTTTACAAATATTTTGTTGTGAATATAAAACTATCATCTGTTGTTTTACGATAACTAATTATGAGGCAATAAATTTAGCGACCATTTGTTTACGAGGTAAGTTGTGTTTGTTTTCTGTGAATTGTGATTTTTATTTTATTTATTTCCAAAACATTTACAGTGTCATCACAGGATTATCCTAATACAACACTGCAAGTAAAAATACGAGTAATAAAAAAAAATTAACATTAAATACAACATAATAATTAACAGTAGCTATATAATATAATAATAATTAATAAGTAGTATATAGGTCATAAATAATATAATAATTAACAAAATTCATAAAATTAATGGACGTCTGAATATCGGCACTGCCAAAGAATGAATTAACTAATGAAATTTAAATTAAAATGAAATTAAAATTTAAAAATTAATGAAGAATGATATATTAGATAGAAGATGATATATTATTGAGAAAAGTATTGTTGGAAATGAAACTTTTCGAACATCTTTGTATCAATAAAAGTATTTTGTTGTCATTTTCACTTCATTAAAACAAAAAAGTAATTTCGTTTCGTAATAAAATTGAAGACGTGAAGACTTCCTTAAAAAAAAATATATGCCTTCTTGATTTACCAAAATAATCATGCCAATTCATTCCACCAAAAGTAATATAAAAGTTTCAAACGTGAGGATATCAAACTGGTGGAAAACTTCTAACAAACTCTAAGTGGAACAGGGGTACAGTTGCTGTCACTGTACCTCTTCAGGTAAGATAGCTCCAAGAGGGTTAACAATACTAATTAAAACTTTAAAAGGTTATCGTTTGAGAACAATAAACTTAAAATTGAAGAGTTGCAACATTCCTTTTGTAAGGAATATTCTGAAAAATGTAGTCAGGAATCTTACTTAAGCAAAATTGAACGATGGAATCTAAAATGGAATTTTTATGAGATACGTAATATTACAAGTTGAAGAAATAAATCTTGTGCTGAGATTTAGTAGGTATATACTTTCATTGTAAGTAACACGTCTACGAAGGGGACAGCAGAGGCAAATAAAGGTTAAGTACCTTTATTACCCTATTTCGTTTAATACCCTTAATACTTATTTCATACATTTTGAAATACATCTATAAAAAATACAAATACATTGAATTATATAAAAAATAGTTAAATAAAATAAATCTAACTACTTTGCAATATTCCGCCACATGCAAATTACCCAACTCTCGTATTTATTCATGCACAATTAACTTTATAAAAAATAGTGACTCACATGTAGCGAAGTAGGACCCAAACTACCAGCGGTGGAGGCTTCAGACTGAGAAGCAATACGGCACGAGCAAAGCAGCCTTCTGAATCTGACTCTTGATCCAACAATCTAACGAGAGTCTCTTGAGATGTTGATCGAGACTCTTGTTACTCTCTTGACCATTATGATGCAAGAACACAAAGCATTCTAGAAGCAACAGGCGTTGAATTACCAAGTTTATGATCCAAAAAGTATAAAGCGTTCAGTATTTAAGTGCATTTTAACGTCATATATGTGTCGTTAGAGACCGCCCAAGATGCTGTCGTTTTAAGAGACGTATGTTTTCGTTTCGTTGTAAAATACGCGAAATGCTTTTCGTGTTAAATTTTGTATTTCAATCAACTCCTCTTGATAATCTAAAGGTGATTGTGTAAGATTTGGTTGAGTCTTAGATCAATATGGTTATAATATGTATTTATTTATGTAAGCCACAAATCAACTCAGAATGTCGAATCGCAATATTTTTTTTTTTTTTTTTTTTTTATATTTATGTCGACAAATTGACGCCACCCGCCTGATGGTAAGCTGAGGCGACGTCTGGCAATTGAGGGCGACTCTCACAGTACACAGGAATACTATAGAGAGTGGCCCTCAACTTGACGACCCAGTAATGTGCCTCTTCACGCTTCGCTTAAAGAGCCCAGGGTTATATGTTGGAGGAAACACGTGCGCAGGCAGGGCGTTCCAAGCCACCATCGTTCGGCAGAGAAACGATCGTTTAAAACGCTCGGTTCTCGCGAAGACGGTTTCCACGGTATGAGGGTGACATCTCTGCCCGGCACGCGTTGTTCGGGATCGGAAGGGAGAGGGTGGGATCAGGTTGAAGAGCTCTTCAGAACACTCACCGTGGTAAATACGGTAGAACGCGGCCAAGGAAGCAATTGTTCGGCGCTGGGCTAGCGGCTCAAGGCTTCCCGTTACCTCCGGACAGTCTATAATGCGAACAGCGCGTCGCTGCATAGCGTCGAGTGCGTCCAGCAAATACTTCGCGGAGCCGTCCCAGAGGTGAGAGCAGTATTCAACGCAGGGTCTAATCTGCGTTTTGTACAGCAGACACCTCTGGTGCGGTGTAAAGAATCGCTTTACCTTGTTCAGTATTCCTAGTTTCCGCGAAGCTAGCCCAATACATCTCTCAATGTATTTTGTGTTATTGAGCTCTCGACGAACGTCTATGCCAAGGATGTCTAGATTGTCCTTCATTGGTAATATTGCATTCTGAAGAGTGGGTAGAGGAAGGAAAGGGGATTTTTTCGCTGTAAATGCACACGCCTGTGTTTTGTGGGCATTGAACTCGACCAAGTTCTCGGCACCCCATTGGGAGGTACTGTCGAGGTTTCGGTCGAGATCACCCACGAGATGTCGTCTCTCCTCCTCTATCACAGATCGTCCCGCCATCGGACGAACCGAGTAACTCCCGTGCAATGTACTGTCATCTGCATAGCAATGAATGTTCCCGAGGGAAAACATATCATTGATATGCAGAAGAAAGAGAGTTGGTGACAGTACGGACCCCTGCGGTACCCCGGCATTCACTTGCAAGAAGCGAGAAGCCTGGCCATCGCAGAGGACCCGCACTCGGCGCTCGTTTAAAAAACTGGCAATCCAGCTGCACAGTTGAGGAGGTAGACCATATGCCGGAAGCTTGGAAAGGAGCGAAGCATGCCAGACCCTATCGAAAGCTTTGGCGATGTCCAGGCTAATAGCCAAGGACTCGCCGAACTTTTCCATAGCCTCACCCCATACATGCGTGACGAATGCCAGGAGGTCACCCGTTGATCGTTTTGGCCTGAAGCCATATTGCCGATCATTGATTAGCGAGTGATCCTCCAGGTATCGCATGAGCTGCTTATTAATAAGAAGCTCGAGCACCTTGCAAATGACTGAGGTGACAGCTATGGGTCGATAGTTGCCTGGATCGGATCGATCCCCTTTCTTGGGGATCGGTTGTACGTTCACCTCCTTCCAGGCCTCCGGCACGAGGCCTGTAGAGTATGACAGGCGGTACAGACGCGTTAATACTGGAGACAACTCAGCAACACATTTTCGTAGCACCACCGCCGGAATGCCGTCAGGGCCACTGGCTTTCCGCGTGTCGAGTGACCGCAGCACTGCCCGTACATCACATTGCCTGATAACAATATCAGGCATAGTCTGGTCACAGTTGGCGATGGCGGGGGGCTGCAGGCCACGGTCATCGACCCGGGAATTAGCCGCAAAGAGGTCTGCGAGCATGTCCGCCTTCTCTTGGGCTTTGTGAGCCAGTGATCCGTCAGGAAAACGCAGTGGTGGCAGCGAGGGTTGACAAAAATTTGACTGTACGGCTTTGGCCAGTTGCCAGTATCCACGGCTGCCCGTGGGATGGGATGTGAGCTCCTGACCAAGCCGCGCGACGCGCTGGGCATCCGCTCTCTTGAAGGCCCTCTTGCTGAACCTAGTGGCCCGATTGTACGCTGCTTTGAGGCGGTTCACGTTCGGGTCACGTGCCGCCCGAGCCCTGACCCAGGCGCGATATGCCGACTGTTTTTTTCTGGACAGCCTCGGCACATTCACGCCCGAACCAGGGGCGAGCTTTGCGGATGCTGGCGACATCAGTGAAAGGGATATAATATTCTATCCCTAGACTGATCTCGCCAGCAATGGCAGCAGCGCTTCCCTACTAAGCAGCGCTGGCTCCACGGGACGGACGCAAAGTAATCGCGGAGACCGTCCCAGTCTGCCGACGAGTAGTGCCATAGTCGTCGAGTCATTTGTTCTGCACGAGCAGGCGGTGGCACTTGGAAGCTGGCGTGCACCACACAGTGGTCGGAAGTGCCCAGTGGGGCGCGTACCGACACACTGTACTCGGCTGGGCGACTCGTCAGCAGTAGATCCAGCAAGGCGGGCGTGTGGTCTGACCTGTCAGGTATCCGGGTGATCCCCCGTACCATCTGGGTCAGCCCGTGGGAGAGAGCGAATGCATGGGCGGTTCGTCCCGCATGATCGGTCCTAAGGGACCCCAGCCACTCAACGTGATGACCGTTAAAGTCCCCCAAGAAAACCAGGGCAGCGTTCGGGAACCGCACCTGCGCATCGTCAGCCATCTCGCTGAGGTATTCGAAAAGCCTTGTTGTCCCAGTGTCCCCTGTGTGGGAGCGGTAGACGCACACATAGATCTGGCTCATGGAGCCATGATCCACGTGCAGCCATAGGACGGAGTAGGAGGGGTTCTCCAGACAGCGCAACCGGCGGCAGCAAACATCCGCCCTAACGAACACGCACACCCCGGCTTTATCGCGGAATTGTTCCTCAATGATATAGCCCGGGTAACAGAGGTACGACGTGTCGTCAGGGCGGCGTATCTGTGTCTCCGTTAGGAACATCACAGAAGGCCGTGCCGACTCCAGGTGATGGTGGACGGTATCGAGGTTTGCATGGAGTCCGCGGATATTCGCGAACTCCACCTCAAACGAAGTCAACTTTGTGGGGTTTCTAGCAGCCGCTGTGTACCGTCTATTATCTTGTTGCACTGTCATTGTGAAATATGGGGAAGCGTGAAGACAGGGCGATATTTGGTGCGGCAGTAAGTGACAAAGTGCAGAGGCTAGCTTCGTCTAGAACCGTGTGGTTAGGTCGGAGCCGACCCGCCGGACGGAAGGGCTCCCAAACCCCCCTGATGCAAGGCCGCCGCTACCCCACACCGGTTACCACCCGGAGCGGCGACCCCACAACAGGATTATGCGCAACATGTGGGGCAGCCTACTGGGGTGGTTGGTCCCAGGCGGGCCCCATGACTATGTTGCGGGCGGCCGCGGCAACGCCGTTGCTAAGGGTCTCCCTGGCCGGCGAATCGACCCACACCACCCACACTAGACTCCGCTCCGCCCCCACTGGACCCCTGCCTGCCGCACCATACACCGCCCCGGGCCCGGCAGTGCAGCTGCTGAACCCCTAACGCAACCCAGCCTGGGCTGGGTTACTTGGGGGGCTTTAGCACAGCTGCACGGTGGTACCCCCCCGGACCAACACTGTTGTACCACCTGGTATCCACGTAGGGGCCAAACCCACCACATTGGTACCGTAATATACGAACCTCGTCCGTTAATCAGCAGGTGCGCCACTAGCAGGTGAGGTCGCTGGGGCCCGATAGATGTAAGAAGGGCCCCTTTGCACCCATAATATAGAGCAAGAGAGAAAGAACCTGAAAAAAACTTACTGCCTCTTTTTTCTGGTTGCTACAATTCTTCTGTTTCTGTGTTTACCAAATGTATTCAGCAAGATGTAATTCTGAAAATACACCACACGTAAAGGAATAACATCGGTTTATTTCAACGTGCCTTATCCTCAACATGGCCAATAAAAGAAGCAGGGTGGCACGTCAGAAAGGTTTTTATTCTGCTGTTCTCTCTGAGACAGTCTTGAGAATGCCTCGTTTAGAGGTAAAACATATGTCGACGTTTTAATGTCTTCTATTTTTAGCGAAAATAATGCTATTATTTAAAAAAAAAAGTTTAAAATCATAGTTACCATTGCTAGGTTTTTATTCATTTAATTTTCATCACAATTCGAATAGGAGTCAAAAGTCTTTTCATTTACGACATAGCAGTTTTATTTATCCTTTACTAGCGGATACCCACGGCTTCGCCCGTGATAAATTGTATACTAAGAATTTTCCTCGAGAACCACTTTATCCATTAGTGATAGAAACACGAAAATCGATGCAGTAGTTTTATGAGTTTATCGCGAACCGACAGTCGCTGCGGAGGACTTTGTTTTATAATATTACGTGATTGTTAAATGCCGTCACAGATGATAATAAAAATGACAAAAATATTGGCAACTAGATTTAAGAAAGCCAAAAATGTATGGAATTTTTTTTTATATAACTTTAGTGACTTCAAAAACTAAAATTGTTGAAGAAGCGTATACAACTAAATTTACATAGTTTTAGCGTTCAAATAACCAAAGTGCAGTAAAACTCTAGATACAGTTTTAAAACTAGAGATTTAATAAAATAACATTAAGTTTTATACAAAGCTAAAGTACTTTTTAAGTTAATAAGAAACGTAGGACGCCAGTAAATTATTTACGCAGCATTTAACACGATTCACTCTGCTATTCAACCGATTTTAATACCGAGTAGGAGAGTAAAAGAAAATCTCTTCTGTTTTATTCGTGGTACATTAGACATTAAAACAAAGATACCAAAATAGGTACATTAAAACAATTTCAGTTTGACCACTGAGCTCTATTAAGAAAGAAATTATAAATAGATCACAAAAACTAATTTTTTAATATTTTAAGAATAGTTTAAGCAAACTCATTGCTTTAAAATACAAAAATATGTTGACTTGGTAACGATTCATCTAAAAATTCAGTGTTTAAATATCGTTGTAACACAATACACTGGTAACGTAAGTTCGGTAGAACTGTGGTAGGTGGATCCAACGCTAACCTTAATAGCACAATGTAGAAATTATGAATATGATATGAAGCAAAAAATTCGATTTTGTCGGTATTGGTCATCGTAGCTCAGGTCAGAGCATTCCCCCTGTTAGGTAAAGGGTGTGATCCATTTATAATTTCTTTCCTAATATTTTAAGAATAGTTTAAGCAAACTCATTGCCTTAAAATACTAAAATTTCAGTTTATTAGTGCTATGTCACTAATAAACTGTAATTGTTTGGATTTTGAATTGGATTATGTACGAGTAGAATGCCACGTAATCCTACAAACCTATTACTACCAGTCTTCAGTTGCCTTAAATACAAGGCAACAAAAAAAAAGTTGATTTTTTTGAGAATCACCGTCATGTCCGTCTGTTCTCGGCTTTCCTCCGTAACGGTTAGCATTTGAAACATGAAACTTTGCATGGATATATATATTTACTACGCCGACAAAGTGCTAAAACAAAATTTTGAAAAATATATTTTTTAAGGTATTTTTTTAGGTCCTCTGTACGTAAAGTGGGGATAATATTTTGTCTCGCGTAAGGTTAACCTCATCGTGTGAGGTATCATTGGATAGGCCTATCAAAAACATTAAGAGGTAGCTAAGATAATTTTTTGATTTAGATATCCGTTTGCAAGATATTTAGCTAAAAACATGCTCTTCAAAGCATTGAAGAGCATGTTTTTGCTCAAACAGGGCGTCCCCCCCCCCCTCTAAAATCTAAACGGCTAGCGTGAAGAACCTGAAAAAAATCGTGGTGGTAGTCCATGTTATAAACTTTGAAGGAAAACTGTAACGGATAGTATAACTCTGTAAGTTCAGGATTTATAGAGGTTTTTATGGGTAACTACGGAACTCTATCTTATGCGTGCCTCGAAACGAACTTGCCCGGTTTTTTTATTAATGAATTATAATTGTGAGTCTATGTTATTTAATTTACTTACAATTTATTAAACAAAGTGATTTTATTTTACAAATTATTGTAGCAGATTGGAAACTACTTTCTCAGAAGATTATACTACGAGTATAAAACAGTCCAGTGTTATGGACGAAGTTTCTCGAACTTGCCCCCGCTGTGGACTGATTATTACAGCGAACAAAATAACTTTGTTCGAGCTCTAGTTTTGTGTTGATCTAGAAATTATGTAAGATTATATAAAGATAGCGACATTTTCTTGCCGGATATTCGTATTACTAAGCTATCAGAGTTCATTGTAGTTTACTTCTAGAAGTAATAGATAACATTTACCTATTTGTTCTAGCAGTAAAGTGTAGTACACTGACGCATTGATAAGCACTTTCAGGATAAGAGTCAATATTATTACGCGAGAGAGATAATATGTAATTTATTTAGTACTAGCTGTTGCCTGCAGCTCTGCCTGCGTGTTATAGTTTCCTTGATCACCTATGAACCGATTGAAAACCATAAATGTTAATTTGAATAAACCACAACGCATTACTGAAAACCGCATTTAAATCGGTTAAGCCATTTCTGAGATTAGCGTGTTCAAACATTCAGACACACAGACAAATAATCTAAAAACCATTGTTTTGGGTTTTATTGCGTTCATAAAGCCCTCCTACAACAGTTTCTCTATTATATCTTCGATGTACAGACACGACCACTTACAATTTTACTATATTATGTATTGTTTTCTTGAATGATGGAATAACAATATGATAGATATGTTGAGATGATGAGAGGAGATCATAAACTTTTTACTGGCTCTCGAGTTCTGTTGCCTCTTCATATGTTGATATCTTTTATTATTTCGTTATTGTTTTCAAAGAGGTACAACATTCGTTTAGATAAATATACAGTCATATCGTAAAAAGCTATTCTTATACACCGTTAAAGTACCATTTTTTTTTTTTTTTTTTTTTTTTTTTTTTTTTTTTAAATTCCGCGGCCTGAGGCCGCGGCCGCTCTAACGTCCGTTGCCGGGCGTCCCTGGTTACTAGCAGAGGGTATGTCCAGTGGCGCCCGGCGGAATTTGACCACCCCTGTGGTCTCTGCGGGTGTTTGGTCGGGACGAGAATCCCGCGTCATTGGGGTCGGGTTTTATCCCGCGTCAGTGAGTGAATCTGGTTGCGTGCTATGGGGCAAAGGCCCCGCAGCACGCAACCCTTCTAGCCTGCTTCTGTAAGGACGGTGGGTGGCGATCCCGCCGTCCTCAGGCCCCGATCATGGAGGACGATAGTCTTGGGCGTAGTCGCGTAGTCTGGGGCGGCCTGGCCGCCGACTACGGAACTCGGCGGGGAGGGTACGCTCCCTCTCCCTCCCGGCCGCCTCCTTCGCGAGCATGACTTGCTCGCAGAAGGACACGGCCGCGTTCCACCTACTCCCGCTGGATACCATGGCTTGAAGCATGGTCCCCAGCGAGAGGGTATCCACGCCCAGACCCACTACGAGGTCCCGGCGCTGACTCGCCCACGCTGAGCACTCCACCAACGTGTGGAGTGCGGTGTCGTCGTCGGAAACCTCGCAGTGTTGACACCGGGGTGTGACCTCACGATGCATGCGAAACAGATAGCTACCGAAGCATCCATGCCCGGCAACCATCTGCGTCGCACGGTACGTGAGGTCACCATGCTGCTGCTGCAGCCAATCGTCCATGATCGGTCTCACCGCCGCGATGAAGATGGCACCCCCCTTGGGTTGCTCAAGTCGCACCCTCCATGACTCCATGAGATCCTGGCGGAGTTGGGACCGCTGGTCCTCGATTTCTCGAGACGCAGGCCTGTGGTCCCGCTCCAGCGCCTCCTTGCGCCATTGGAACAATGACGCAAGGGCTCTCGCTTCCAGGTCCCATGGAGGGGTCCCGGCTAGGAGACATGCAGCCTCTCCGGAGATCGTGCGGTACCCCCGTACGGTTCTGACGGCCAAGGTTCTAAGTGGTCTGTTTAACAGAGTCACGTTCCCCTTGACCGCCAACATATCCGCCCATACGGGAGCCCCGTATAGGGCCATACTCCGCACGATCCCCAGGTACAGTCTCCTGCAGGAGGCGTTGGGTCCCTTTAGGTTGGGCATCAGTCGCGAAAGCGCGACCGATGCCTGCGTCACCTTGGGGACCAAACTTCGGAAATGTGGTCCGAAGTTCCATCGGCTATCAAGTACGATCCCTAGGTACTTCATCGAGGGCTTGATGCCGATGCTAACGCCTCCCACATTTATGCTGGAACCTTCTGGTGGACCGTTCCGAGGTCTGTGAAAACACAGAACCTCGGACTTGTGCAAGGCCACCTCCAGTCCCAGCTGCCGTATCCGACCCACGACTCGAGCAACACCCGTCGTGACCTTGAGTGCTGCCTCCTGGTACGTTGCACCCCGCGCCGTGACGAGGGTATCGTCGGCGTAGCACGTTACGCCGACACCCCTAGGCAACGCACCCCGCAGCACCCAGTCGTAGCCGATGTTCCACAGAAGCGGCCCCAGGACCGACCCCTGCGGAACACCGCACGACACATCTCGCCGAGCTGGCCCGAGCCAGCTGGGGAAAGCTATGGCCCTCTCCGAGAGATAGGCCCCGACAATACGACGGAGGTAGAGAGGCGTTTCGTGATACACGAGCGCCTCCCTAACGCAGCTCCATGGCAAGGTGTTGAACGCGTTGGCGATGTCAAGAGACACCGCCACCACCACCTTGCCCTGCGAGACTGCTTCCTCCGTCAGGCTCTTCACGCGCATGATCGCGCTCACGGTGGAGCGTCCCCGACGGAAACCGAACTGGTTATCCGCCAGGTCTGGCCCCACACTCGTGAGATGCTCGACGAGGCGTTCCGCGATAATTCGCTCAAAGAGCTTACACACCTCGTCGAGCAACACGATCGGCCGGTATCCGGACGGTGAGTCCACCGGCCGCCCCGCCTTACGAATCAGGACCAGTTTCCCCGTCCTCCACACCTTGGGAAACTGGCCCCTTTCGAGGCATGCGCTAAAGAGCCCCATCAATCGAGGCCCGAGTTCTTCGAGGGCCAGGACCCATGCACGGCCAGGAATGCCGTCGGGTCCGGGGGCAGTGATTTTCCGGCGTTTAAGCCGGAGTACCGCCGCACCTAGCTCCCCCACCCTGACTTCGGGTACGTCGTCTTCGCTGGTGCTATCCGCGTCGGGCAGAGAGACAGAGCCATGCGCGGAGGGACGTGCTCCTCCGCGCTCGTCGGAAACAGGGAGCCCATGACCCGCTCCAGCTGCTGCGGCTGGAGACTCTGGGTCAGTGGGGGCGCCCTAGGTCGGAGTTTCTCCCTAACCTGTAGGTACGGGCGCCCCCATGGGTTCTGCTGCAGGGTCTCCAGGAGCTCCTCGCGGGCCACCGTCTTGGTCCGCTTTATCGTCTCCTGGAGATTACCTTTAGCCTCCCTGTATGCCTGAAAAAGCTCCGCCTCTCGGGCTGCCGCGTCGTCTGGGCGGCGACGCCTCCGGCGAAACCTGGTGTACCGGCGGCGGGCGGAGATGCATGCTGCGCGCAGCTCTGCAATCTCCGGCGACCACCAGTACACCTGCTTCCCGGCCGGTCTGGGTGTAACCCTAGGCATCGCCGCATCACAGATTTGCGACATGGCTCTCCTGAACCACTCCGCCTCGGCATCCACATCGGCAGGCCGGTCCGGCGCCGGAATCCAGGCCTGCACGATGGATGCCTCCAGGAGAGCCTCCCGATCCAGATGGTGAAGTGCCCAACGCGGATCCGGGGGATTTGCCACCGGCTGTGGGAGGTCAGGTGGGGGGACGACATCGAACCGGATGTACCGATGATCCGAGTGCGTCTCCTCACCCTCCTCCACGCGCCAGCCTGTAATACGGCGGGCGAGGTCAGGGGATGCGAACGTTACGTCCACGATCGATTCCCCCCCCCCGCCGCCAAAAGGTGGCGACATTCCCCCGGTTGAGGACCTCCAGACCACGTGTTCTGGTCCAGTCCTCAAGAAGCCTCCCCTTGTCCCTGGTTTCCCGGGAGCCCCACGCCTCACTCCAGGCGTTGAAGTCTCCCAGGAGCAGGACAGGGTGAGGACGGCACGCAGCGAAGACGACGTCGAGCTCAGTGAGCCATAGCTCAAACTGAGACTCGTCAATGTTCGGCGAGATGTAGGTGGCCACGACTGCCAACCCATCATAGTCCGCCGCAACACACCCGCGGCCCCTTGCAATGATCGCAAGGCGCGAGTTGTCTGCGGCGGACCCCCCAAAGATACATCAGGCCGAGCCGTCCTCGTCCACCGGGCTTCCCGGGTGGACGTAGTACGGCTCGGCGACCACGGCCAAGTTTATGGACCACTGCCGGATGCTCTGGTACAGAAGATCCTGAGCAGCACGGCAGTGGTTCAAATTCACTTGCAGGATACGGATACGGGCGTCAGACATTAATTGACGTCCATAACCGCATCCCGCCGCGAAACAACTGGCCGCGCAAGGGCGGCACCCCCACCGCTCTCAGCGGACGGACGAGGTTTTGGCCTCGAGGCGGCGCAGGTTGTGCTGCCGACCCGGTGATCCGCGGTCTTGCCCTCCGCCTCGCATCTAAAGCAGCGAGGCGGGGCGTCACAGGCACTTGCCTTGTGACTGGGCCGGCTGCAGCGGAAGCACCGATCGCCCACGGTGACTTCCGCTGTACACTGCACTCCGACGTGCCCCACCACCATGCACCGGAAACATCTGGTTTCCCGGGCACGAAGGAGGTGCACCTGCGCCTTTAGGAAGCCCCCTACGAGGAGGCTTCGTCCGTCCGCCACTTTCAGTGCCGCCGCGACGGGGCACTGGACGACTGTCATCCCGTGACCAGTGGAGCCGAAGGAGATATCTCCAGCCTTCACCTGGTCACGGGGGCAGCCGCCCGCCTCCACGACGGCGGAGACAACTTCCTCCGTCGTGGCCGCGTCATCCAGACCCGTGATGCGCAATGCGGCGCATTTGGTGGGTCTGGTGACACGGACGGCTTCTTCGTCCAGCGCGACCCTAAGCTGAGCCGCTAGGGCGTCAGCTTTAGGGCCGCTGGAGGCGCCGGAGACCTCGAGGAGGCGAGCCCCGGTGCGTGTCGTCTTGCACCGGAGCCCCCCTTGTATGTCGAGGGCCGAGAGGTTGACTGAGGACTTCACGGTCCTCAGTACGTCGGCGTACCCCACCCCTTTCTCCACACCTACCGTCGTCACCGTCAGGACGACGGCGGTGGAGCGAGGAGGGCGGGGCCTCTTCGGCGCCTTCGCCGCGGCGGCTTTGGCCGCTTTCTTTGCGGCCTTCGTCTTCCTCTTCTTGGCCCCCACTACTTCCCATCCCTCCCGTCTGGAGGGATGTAAGGAAGCAGCGGGAGCGACGATAGAGGAAGAGGAGGCGGCAGGGGTGCCACTCTTCTTGCCGCGCCCCTTGTCCTTCCGCGCCTGGGCCGCGGTCTCGGCCGGTATCCGGCTCACCGAAGCGGACGGGGGCGGAGCGGGGCGGCGGACAGCAGGTGTGCCGCTAGGACCGGGAGCGGGAGCACCGCCAACAGCCGCCGCGTATGAAAACGCGGGGCGCGCTAGCGGAGGGTGGTACGCCCGGTCCTCCAGGACCGCGAGGCGCCTCTCGATCGCCGTCAGGACCTGCACCGTGGTCGGCACAGGCTGTGGCGGCGAGGCGGGCGCCGTGGTGGGCGCGGTCCTAGGCGCCGTCAGAGGAGGAGGCGGCATGGGACCTGGAGGTGCCTTGACCACTGTGGTCAACTCAGCGACCTCCCGACGCAGATCTTCCATCTCCTTTCGGGAGGCACTGAGCTCCACCTCCAGGCTCGCAACCTGCTTGCGGAGCTTCGCCTCCTCCTTTGTGGCGCTCCGCGCGAGGAGCTTGTCAAGGGAGGATTGGGCTTCATCCACCAGTGAAGCCACAATCTTCTTCCTCCCCGACATATTCTTACTCCCCCGCATGGCCGCGTTCATGCGGGAGAGAATGCTCATGATCTCCCGCGCGGGCGGCACACCAATATCCCTGCGACTACGCAGGGACGGTACAGAGGACGGCGGTGGAGTAGGCGGGCGCACTCTGTAGGCGCCGAGACGCGTGCGCACCGTCTTCACCGGCACCTCCTCCTCCGAATCGCTGGAGAGGAGGGACCCCCATCCAGAGCAACTAGTGCTCCGGTCGCGCGGCGGTCCCTCCTTCTCGAGGGTCCTCTTCTGCGAGGCAGAACGGCCCTTACTCTTCACGCTACTGGGAGCTGACCCATCGTCAGTCCCAGCAGCAACATTTCCTTGGGGCGTCGACGTCGCGCTGCCACTAGGCGGCGCGACGCGAGCCCCCAAATCATTATGCATCGAAGTCCGTTGTTCAAGCATTAAGTCGTCGGTTGACACTGGCCGGGAAAGGGCAGTGTCAGTACCGGGGGTCTCGTCAATCATATCCATCGCAATGTTGGCCACTCAAGTCTCGATATCAACGTTCGGTCACCCAACTTGCCACTGCGTTACCGTGGTCAAGTTGGGGTCCAGGGCGGACGGCGAGGACGTAGTCGAATCTCTTGGGGCCCCGCCCCCTATTAATCTACTTAACAGAAAAGTAGTACTTATGTAATTAATACCTAATTATATAGTGTTATGTATATCATACATGTGTTTGTGTGCGTGTGTGTGAGTGTGAACAGCACACACAATACAGTGTCTAAACAATGGTAGACAGAGCAGTACTTATAAAGGATTACTTGAACAATAACCAAGATTAATTCTCGTAAATTAACCTATTGTTTGCACACACTCTTGGTGCGAGTACCTACGTCAAACATCTGAAGAGAAAGCTCATAAATAATTTTCTCGTAACACCAGTTCTATGACACACACAGTCACCTCTCTATATTGATGGGTCCTATGTAAAAGGGCCAAAGTGCAATAAGACAACTTTACAGGAGAACCTTTCAAAGTTTTAATTGGCTGTAATTTCTGATTGATAAAACAGAAGTTTAAGCAACTTTGCCTGTTTCTTAAGACAACGATCCTCTATATTTATAATACAATCTTTTATTTATACATTCATCCGTTATTTTATACTGCACATTGACCCTTTTACGTAAGTTTTTGTTAAAATTGTTCAATAATTATGTAACTATCTCTTTGAACACGGAATTCAACTTGCTATGATCTTGGCACACTTTCGCTTCTTATACTTTCATCAAAGTGGTCATAATTTATTCACGGGGAATATTAGTACGTAGGTCACACTATAAGTTTTGCGTAACTTAAAAAACAACATGTTAAAACCAAAATATTATATTTATTGCTTTTCAAAATACTCTCCTTTACATTTTAAAGATTTTTTCATGCGATCGAACCATTTTTTAGAACAGGAGGACCACAGATCTGAAGGCATGTTTTCTACGTGCTGATTGAACGCTATCACTGCCTTTTCGGAGTTGGTAAAAGTGAAAACTCTCATCAAATCTTTGATTTTGGGGAAAATACAGAAATCACAGGGTGTAAGGTCGGGGCTATGCGCAGGATGGGTGACGAGTTGTACTTTTTCGGAAGCTAAAAATGACTTTGTTTTGTTGGCCGTGTGTGAAGAAGCATGGTCATGATGTAGGAGAACGCGGCTTTTGGGTCGTCTTTCGCGAACTTTTTCTAATACCCTGGGTAAACAAATAGTAGAATACCACTCGGCATTAACACTCTTTTGGTCTTCAAGTGGAATTGTACAGATGGGACCCGTAGCTGAGAAAAAAAACGCGATCATTTTTTTACCAACGTTTCTCGCCTGCCTCACTTTTGTTGGCTTGTTATCATTTTCAAACACCCATTCACACGATTGCTGTTTTTTTTCCGGTTCAAAATAATAAATCCACGTTTCGTCTCCTGTGACAATGTCATAAACAGCATTAGAATGTCCGTGGTCGTACTTCAGTAGCATCTGTGAGCACCATTCCACGCGAGCCCGCTTCTGCCCCGCTGTCAGTTCATGAGGGATCCAACGACAACAAAGTTTCCGAACTTTCAATTCTTCGTGTAATTTTCTGGATTTGACTCATACCAATCCCCAATAGTCCTCGAATAGTCTCATAGGTAATCCGCGGGTTTTCTTCAATTAACCGCTTAACAGTAGCCACATTATTTTCGTTTACGGCAGTTGAAGGCCGCCCTTCACGAAATTCGTCATGTAAAAAAACTCGACTTCTCTCAAATTCAGCAAACCATTGCCTTACGGTGCTCAAACAAGGTGCTTCTCTCCCAAAAGCATTTTGAAGACGAGCGGCACAGTCTTGCGTAGAGAGAGAACTTTTAAAATCATAAAAAATCATTGCTCTAAAATCTTTTCGACTTAATTCCATTTTCGTTTCATATGTAGGACTTTGATGTGTGATAAAAAACAATTGACTAATGATTTCCCGCCAATTGTATTTTTTTATTACTAAGAAGGTTGCAACGTTTAAAAAAATATAACATTCGAAATTCAAATAGTTCCGATTAGCTAGAAGTGCAAAACTTTTAGTGTGCCCCATGTAGGTAGGTTTGCAACTGTTTTATTTTTTCAACTTCTAGGTACTATATATTGACTAAAAAGTAAGCATAAACTTCTAGTCAGCCCTAATATATTCAATAAGCAACCAGAAAGATTTTATTTGTGAACATAAATCCCGAGTGGTCGGATGGATGTTATATTTCATGGAGCGCGGTTCTCAGCAGTCCCGTCACGTTTCACTTAATTTGACCCTGATGTTTCATCTTAATAATCTTAGTAGAGAAGTTTTTACTTTGTTTTGGTGGTTCTATACAAGTATATATGTACTAGTAAAACTAGCAAAACTATGTACCTATCGACTATAGGGTATATTCCGGTTTGAACGAGCGAGCGCAACGAGCGAAGCGTCTACATTTCGAGATTGGAAAATTTTGCTTTCTTCTGTCTGTCTTTTTGTGTTCCCGGCTAGCAGCCACAGTTTTTATCCGATCTTCACGAAAGGCGGCACAAGTGATCCTTCATAAAATTTTTTCGTCGTGAGCTTTTTTGGATTAGAGGGAAAAAGCTCAAATAATGTTTTAACGCTCGCGAGGTCTACTGTTAGACCATAGGGCGACCACTAGTTTTATTATTTCTTTGAGTTAATGTTAAGGTTAATTGAGAAATGTACAAATAATTGACATTTATCATTTATGGCGATAGAACACTTGCATTTTTTTTTTTTTTTTTTTTTATATTTAGGTCGACAAATTGACGCCACTCGCCTGATGGTAAGCTGAGGCGACGTCTGGCAATTGAGGGCGACTCTCACAGTACACAGGAATACTATAGAGAGTGGCCCTCAACTTGACGACCCTGTAATGTGCCTCTTCACGCTTCGCTTAAAGAGCCCAGGGTTATATGTAGGAGGAAACACGTGCGCAGGCAGGGCGTTCCAAGCCACCATCGTTCGGCAGAGAAACGATCGTTTAAAACGCTCGGTTCTCGCGAAGACGGTTTCCACGGTATGAGGGTGACATCTCTGCCCGGCACGCGTTGTTCGGGATCGGAAGGGAGAGGGTGGGATCAGGTTGAAGAGCTCTTCAGAACACTCACCGTGGTAAATACGGTAGAACGCGGCCAAGGAAGCAATTGTTCGGCGCTGGGCTAGCGGCTCAAGGCTTCCCGTTACCTCCGGACAGTCTACAATGCGAACAGCGCGTCGCTGCATAGCGTCGAGTGCGTCCAGCAAATACTTCGCGGAGCCGTCCCAGAGGTGAGAGCAGTATTCAACGCAGGGTCTAATCTGCGTTTTGTACAGCAGACACCTCTGGTGCGGTGTAAAGAATCGCTTTACCTTGTTCAGTATTCCTAGTTTCTGCGAAGCTAGCCCAATACATCTCTCAATGTATTTTGTGTTATTGAGCTCTCGACGAACGTCTATGCCAAGGATGTCTAGATTGTCCTTCATTGGTAATATTGCATTCTGAAGAGTGGGTAGGGGAAGGAAAGGGGATTTTTTCGCTGTAAATGCACACGCCTGTGTTTTGTGGGCATTGAACTCGACCAAGTTCTCGGCACCCCATTGGGAGATACTGTCGAGGCTTCGGTCGAGATCACCCACGAGATGTCGTCTCTCCTCCTCTATCACAGATCGCCCCGCCGTCGGACGAACCGAGTAACTCCCGTGCAATGTACTGTCATCTGCATAGCAATGAATGTTCCCGAGGGAAAGCATATCATTGATATGCAGAAGAAAGAGAGTTGGTGACAGTACGGACCCCTGCGGTACCCCGGCATTCACTTGCAAAAAGCGAGAAGCCTGGCCATCGCAGAGGACCCGCACTCGGCGCTCGTTAAATTATATATATATATTAAATGCAATTCTACTTATTATAATATCAACTGAGAAGAATAAGAATTGTGGAACGACAGTCTGTTAATATAAGTCAGAAGTATTGTTATACATACATTGCATTGGGGTTGTCCTGTAAGGATGGATGTATTGTTGTAATATTAAATAAAACATTAACTTTGAAACTAATTAAAAGTTTAGAATGTATTTATAATTGGCTAACTTTATTCATTTAACAATATTATCAAAATTAAGTGCATAAATTAACTATATACACACAACGAAATAATATATATACACATTTTTTTTTAAACTTCTTAAAAGATCATTCGACTATAAAAACTTTACTAACATGTATGACACTCATCTCAATAAACATTTTTACTACTTTATTCTTTTTACGAGAGTAAAACAGACTGATTCTTGAATTTTTATCATTCATAGATGTCTACTGTTATTTAGACTAAGCTCTACCCATCGTAAAATAAAACCGATTTAGTGTCAAACCAGACACTGTCTGGGTTCACACCCACACAAGCTACATTGTGCAACCAACTTATATGTAAGTGTGCTATCTTTTAATTATAATTTTACTGTACGTGTGTATGTCACTGAACTCCTCCTAAACGGCTGGACCGATGTTGATGAAATTTTTTGTGTGTTCGAGAATGGTTTAGATTCACATTTTTTTTTTTGGACAACGTTTTTCGGGTCCGCTATTGTGGTATAAAATTTAATGCTGCAGTAAATAATACATCTTCATCTCAGCCCATTTCGACGCCCACTGGGAATGAGCCTCCCCAAAGAGGGGGGGAATTCAGCCTGCATATCTATACCACACTGGCCGAACGGGTTGGTATAGTATTTTGTGTCGAGTTTTCTTCCTATAAACATACTTCGATAAATATAGTAGGAAACAAACATTTGATTCGAACCGGAAATCGAATCACGGACCTCAGGAACGTCAGTGGCATTGACCTATACTACTGCGCCACCGTGGCTGTAAATTTAACGATTATCTTAATTATATGAAACAACACAAATTGAACTTTTAATTAAAATTGAAGTAACTTAAAAATACATACAAACTTATTTATAGTGGTAGTCTTCTCGATGTTGACAGACATACACGACCACATTTTGCAAGCTATGTTGTTGGTCCCAACTAATATATGGCAAGCTAATTACAGCGACACATGCAGTAGATTTTGTTCGACCAGCAAGGGCTCAGCCTGATCCAACCAAACGTCGATTAATTCATTTTCTTCGTATGAAACTGCAGTCTTTATGGACCTTAGATTACACTAAAGTTTAACAAGATTAAATGAGCCAGTCTAGACCCGTACTTAATTGGTCTTCAGTTAGAAGCTTTACAATTAATCCACGTCCCTGTGCTCATCTAATCAAGGTGTTTAAAGGAGAATTTCAAATATTAATTCTCTCTTGTCAGAAATTTCAGTTTCCAGTAGAACAATTTTATGAAAAGGGTTGAGTGAATAAAGTACGTTTAATATGAGTCAAATATCAATGTAAAAAAAATCATAAATAGCATTTTTGTGCAAAACTTGAATATTCAAGTTATGCATAATAAATACCCCAACATTCTTACTGTCTAGACTCCATATTTATTCAATTCTTTCATGCGAATAACATGAAGAATATCGGTTGCAAAATGCAAAGTTTGAAGATAAATTAATCAGCTGTCGAGAACAGTTCAATTTTTGTTTTTTTTTCTGATTTAACTTGCTGAGGTGCTCGGTTTATTGTTTAGAAGCTTCTCAACCTTCCCAAGCATGTAAGCTCTAAGTGAACTCTGTGAAGAACAGAATTTGGCCTTGGGTCATATAAAAAGAATAATAATAATCAGAGTGTCATATATTTTTTTAGACCATATCTAAATTGTAATTACGGTTGATGCCATCCAATTATAATATCCGAAAACTGTAAGGTCTATCTTTCGTAATATTTACTTAAATTATCTTGATTAAGTCCCGTTTTTCAGTTATTCATTCCTAATAAAAGTTCTGGATCATTCTAAAATTCTGTAATTTTTTTATTTAATTAATATTTTTCCCTTGAAAATAATTTAAAAAAGTGCGGTTATACATTTATGACTTTTTTAAACTTTCGCGTTTTGTACACATTATAAAATTTGTGTAAAACTTTTGTGGTCATAAATGTATTATAAACTTAAGACAAACGAGTCTTTTACTTATTATACTGATTATTGAAACGTCGTGTCGGGTAATAAAGAGGCATGTTATATCTCAATAATCGCGTAAAAGACCCGTTTGTCTTAAATTTACATTACATTTATGAGTACAAAAATTTAATAACTACATATAGCAAATGCTAAAATATGTTCTTTTTATATTCCGCGGCCGAACCTACGTCCACTGCCGAGTGCCTCCGATAGACACTGAAAGAATTCCCAGTGGCGCCCGGTGGACCATAGCCACCCGTGTGGACGCTGCGTGGTGGTCGGGTGTTACCCCGCATCTTTGGGGTCGGGTTTTATCCCGCGTCGATGAGTGAAGGCGTGCGTGGGGTGAAGCCCTACAGCACGCAGCCCTTTTAGCCTGCTTCTGTAAGGACGGTGGGTTGCTAATCCACCGTCCTCAGGCCCCGATCATGGAGGTCGATGGTTCTGGGCGTAAATGAGTCTGCGGCGCCCTCGCCGCACACTTTGGAATTCAGCAGGGAGGGTACGCTCCCTCACCCTACCGGCCGCCTCCTTCACGAGCATAACCTGCTCGCAGAAGGAAACGGCCGCGTTCCACTGGCTCCCGCTAGAGACCATGGCTCGTAGCAAAGTCTCCAGCGAGAGAGTATCTACGCCGAGGCCCACAACGAGGTCACGGCGCTGACTCGCCCATGCTGAGCATTCCACCAACGACGTGTGGAATGTCGTGTCTTCGCCGGAATCCTCACAGTGTTGACACGCGGGTGTGACCTCACGATACATGCGAAACAGATACTCACCGAAGTTTCCGTGCCCGGTGATGATCTGTGTCGCACGGTACGTGAGGTCATCGTGCTGCCTCTGCAGCCACTCCTCCATGATCGGTCTCACCGGCGCGATGGTGGTAGTTCCCCACTTTGGTTGCTCAAGTCGCACCTTCCATGTCTCCATGAGATCCTGGCGGAGTTTCTCGATTTCTCGAGACGCAGGTCGGTGGTCCCGCTCCAGCGCCTCCTTGCGTCATTGAAACGTGCGGTACCCTCTTATTGTCCTGACGGCCAGGGTGCTCAACGATCTGTGTAAAATAGCAGCGTTGTTGGCCGTCAGTCTCGCCGCCCATACGCGAGCCCCGTGGCGATGTCAAGAGACATCGCCAACACCCGCGACACTGCTTCCTCAGCCAGGGTCTTCACGCGCATGATCGCCTTCACGGTGGAGCTTCCCCGACGGAAACCGTACTGGTTGTCCGTCAGGTCTGGGCCCACACGCGTCAGATGCTCGATAAGGCGTTTAGCGATAATTCGCTCAAGAGCTTACACACCTCATCGAGCAACACGATCGGCCGGTATCCGGACGGTGAGTCCACCGGCCGACCCGGTTTCCAAATCAGTACCAATTTCCCCGTCTTTCACACCTTGGGAAACCGGCCCCTTTCGAGGCAAGCGCAGAAGAACCCCTTCAGTCGGGGCTCTCGCACGGTCTGGAATGCCGTCGGGCCCAGGAGTGGTGATTATCCGGAAACTGAGCCGAAGTACCACAGCTCCTAACTCACCCTTTCTGACTTCGGGTACGTCTGAGACAGAGCCATGCGCGGAGGGATGTGCGCCTCCGCGCTCGTCGGAAACAGAGAGCCCAAGACCCCTTCCAGCTGGTCTGGCTGGAGACTCTGGGTCAGTGGGAGCGCCCTCGGTCTGAGTTTGCCTCTGACCTCAAGGTACGGACGCCCCCATGGGTTCTGCTTCAGGGTCTCCAGGAGCTCATCACGGGCTACCGTCTTAGCCCGCGTGAGAAAGGTTAGCTGGGGCGACGACTTTGAACCGGATGTAACGGTGGTCCGAATGCGTCTCCACACCCTCCTCCACGCACCAACCCGTAATACGGCGGGCTAGGGCACGGGTCGCGAACGTTAAGTCCACGACCGAGCTGATCCCCGACCGCCAAACGGTGGCTACATTCCCCGGTTGAGGAGCTCTAGACCACGTGTGGTGGCCCAGTCCTCAAGTTGCCTCCCCCTGCCATTGGTTTCCCGAGAGCCCCACGCCGTAGACCAGGCGTTAAAGTCTCCCAGGAGAAGGACAGGGTGAGGACGGCAAGCAGTGAAGAGCTAAGTTATGCTAAATTAACTTGTTTATCTATATTATTCCTTACAAATAACGGTTATCATAACCGTAATAATGAAAACATTTACGTTAAGTATTATTATAGCTATTGGTGGGAATTGTTATGGCATTTAATGAAACTTTAGTAAGTTGTTATCGCCAAGTTTATTATTGTAGGAAATAAAAGTGGAATTTCACATCATTAGAAAATGTGTTATGACAGGAGGGAGTTCTCCCTGTCCTATTATTCATTATGATAATATTATAACGTACTGCGATGATTACACCATTTGGGTTTCAAATTTGAATATTATAATAACAACTAAACATGACAAATGAATTAGAAAATAGTTCGAACCGTATTTAGAATTTGAAAATCAAACTTGTGTTTTTATTTTATCATTTAAAATATACAAATATTAAATATACATAATGTATCAAACGATTTATTTGACCTGTCTTTAATTTAATATTCTGTTCACATTAAGTTGTAATGTAAAAGCCTTAAAAATTGTAACTGCTACGCCTTTACAACGTTGACACATTAAATTTAATTAATGTAATGATCTTATAAATTTATTAGAACTATGAATGAATGAAACCCCTATTTAGTTATAATATTAATGAATTAACATACATACATACATATGGTCACGCCTCTTTCCCATGGGGGTAGACAGAGACTATGGAATTCCACTTGCTACCATCCTGGCATACTTCTTTCGCTTCTTCCACTTTCATAACTATCTTCATGCACGCTCCCGATTATGAGTACTATAGACCTGGCCTTTGGTCAAAACATCTCCGATTTGGTCGAAGTATGTTAGCCCAGGTCGACCCTTACCTGCCCGTTAATGAATTAATCTGTTAATTATTTAATGTGTAGCTTATTTAAGTTGTAAGACGCTTTCCCTTTATCACAAAGTGTGAAACTACAAAGGCGTTGAAAATTTAATTACGGGTTTAATAATCAACTTGCCGTATAGAATCTGTGAGTAGGCAAATCAGCATTATCAGTGTTAGTCGCAGTTGAAATTGGCAAATTAATGAAGATATGACTAAAGACTACCTTATACCTAAATTCAAACACACAAAAGAAATAACTTCAGCTTAAAAACGCTTCAGTGTGCCTTACAAAATAAAAAAAAGTTAATTTAACATTGTTAGAACTTTATTTTGTATTATGTACGTTAGTTTCTTTTTTTTTTTACTTGGCTATAGAATCAAGAACTATTTGGTTGTGTGGCTTCCATATTGAGGCAAGGCACAGGCTGAACGGCAAATAATGTCGACTTGTCACGATTCGTTTTGGAGAGGAATGCTAATGTAAAAGAAATATACAAAAAAGTTTTGTGATTTTCTTACTTTTTTCGAGTGACTTTTGTTTGGTGTAATTTTCGAAGAAACGAAGAAAGAAGAAGGTTATGAATTAGCTGGAATTTTTTTTTTTTATATTTTCACGGAATACTCGCATACCTACGATTTGAAAAGCTCTTGTATTTATATATTTAGATAAAAATTATAAATCACCAAAACGAATATCATCGGCAGGACTAGAACCTTTGAAAAATCCGTAACAAGGTGAATGCTTTGCCACTAACTACTATGACCGAACTTTTGCAAGATCTGTGTTGAGATACACGTAACACATGTTTATAGAAATATATATATCATAATATATATATATATATATATATATATATATATATTTCTATATATCCGGCAACGGAATTAAACCAAAAAGGTATATTGCAAGTATACACGTGCCGTCAGAACCGTACGGGGGTACCGCACGATCTCCGGAGAGGCTGCATGTCTCCTAGCCGGGACCCCTCCATGGGACCTGGAAGCGAGAGCCCTTGCGTCATTGTTCCAATGGCGCAAGGAGGCGCTGGAGCGGGACCACAGGCCTGCGTCTCGAGAAATCGAGAAAAAAAAAAAAAAGTATACACGTGCGTCGCTCTAATCTCATTAATCTTGTTGGGTTTTACTGTGTTTATGATTTATGACACTTAAAGGCTTCATTGGGAACCACGTTACAATAATATTTAATTACATAAATTTTAGATTAGAAAATCTGTGGGTTTAGTTTTAAGCAAATCGAACAAAAAAATTAATGGGAAATAAATAATTAGAAGAGGTTCTACCTAATCAAAGGCTATGGCGGCTACCGATAAAGCCTACTTAGCCGAAATAATCCCAGAAGGTTAGAAAAAAATACTGTCCGGAAAATCGTTAAACATAGAGGTATGTATGTATAATGTTATATAGTTTATGTAAGAGTAAAAATCATAGCATAATAGTATGTATTTATTATTATGTACCCATAGTTTATGTAAGTCTATTTACTTGCACTGCACACATGGTAGCCCTTTCACCCTTACATCTCCTCTCAGGCCTGCTGGAAGAGATTCCTTTAGGGATAAGTAGTGCCCTTGTACAATGCTCACTGTATTTTATGTATTTCTGTGTTATTAGTCTTCTGTTTGTAAGTATGTACAAAAATTATAAATAATAATAAATAAAAAGAGGTAAATTATGTGCATATATGACTTAAAATGCCCATAGCACAGAATAGGGAATAGTACTTACATAATGGTATGCCCATAGTTCCGACATTTAGGTTAAAGTACGATAATAACAGCCAGATGACAGCATTTGTGAATATAAAATGCACCTGTTACACGCCTAAAAATAAAGTTTTTCAAGCAAAGAATCTTGCTATGGAGAAATAAATAGCTTGATTTCAACTAAAACTCCAAAACCGACTCTTAAATCGCCCCATTATCAAAACGCAGGTGTTTTTACTGATGGTTTTAACCACTGTCTCAATAAAATAAACCTTGACACCTTCAAAATAAGGTTCTTTATCGGTTAAAGTTAATATTAAGTCGGTAGCCCATCCATCAATCAAACAGTGATTCAATTGGTATTTGGGGAAGTGATCTAATTTATCAAAATTTATCGGCAGGGTTCTAAATTCTTGCGTTTGTGGCAACGCAGGTGCAACGGGATACATTATTGAATTATAAGATAACAAACAACGAAATTGTGATGAGATTCGAAATTAATTAGGGTTCTCTTCAAGAATTAGATAGGTACTTCCTTTTTGAATGTTTAGGAGAATTTACGACCTGTGCGATTAAATAAATGAGAACAGGTAAATGAACCACGCGAGCGGAGCTGTTGGCATCAACTAAGTGTAGTTATGGTCAGACTACTTAAACTCTGACCATATAGGTATCTACATATTAATATTATCAAGCGCGATCGTCAGTCCCTAAACTCTGGCCAATAAATTCATTCTCCTCCGAAGTAGTTTAATTTCTGAATATTTCACTCAGATTCTTGTGACTGACGGACACACCTCATAAATATGATTTGAGCTTCCAATCTTTCATTTTAAAGTTTAAATAATTTATACGCATTTCATATTACACTTACAAGTATTTAGGAAAATGGAAATGAAAAGGAAAAAGAAAAACATCGAGTAACAAACCACGCATAATACTCTTAGTTTTTGTCTCCACCGACTTATCCAGTAACCGGTAGTTGCCGGTTTTATTTTCAGCAAATGTTTGTTAACAATAAACCTAAGAATTTACTGTTTGGAGCTAACGTTAAATTTTGATATTCCTAGTTTGGATAAAAACAATTCCTTTTCTTAGCTTCAATTGGAACCAACAAAATGTCTAACCCTTTCGGTATAAAAACGTGACGTATGTGTGTTTGTTCAGAAATCATCGTTAACATTATTTATCTAAATAGCTGTCCCTGCCTGTAATTTTTCAAATGTTTCTCTCAACTTTTTTTTTAAATTTCCTTCTCCGTATATTAATGAACACAACAAAAAAGAATTAGAGAAATCGGTCCCGCCGTTCTCGAGCCATTAATTTCTTAACCAACACGACTTTGTTTTATATATATAGATTTAATACAACATACCTACACAAGATATTTTCCATTTAGATGGTACCCCTTAAATTGGATTAAGTCGTGCATTCAGTGTAAATGGCAATAATTGTTATTCTAGTCGAGAAATCGTATGATCTCACCAGGAATTACGGGTTCTCGGATATGCTTTCTAATCCTTTTAAATTCCGCTTTAAATTAGCAACTAATTTGTTATAGCAATAACTTTATATTTGTGTTGTTTTCATTTCTAAATGGACCAAACAGCATGAGGATAAATGGCACAAAAAATATAATAACTAGACTAGACTTGTATCCTATTTAACCGTAGATGACGCAGTTCAATCACTCCCCATTCTATTTACTTAAATTTAACTTCGCTTGTAGCTTAAACTTATTTTTACTATTTTATTTGAACTAAATTATGTACGTACTTATTATTATTCATTATTAAGATGGGTGACCATTTCTTAAGACACAGACCCCTCAGTGCTTCGGAGAGCACGTTAAGCCGTCGGTCCCGGTTGTCATACAGACATCTATGGCAGTCGTTAGCGGTAGTTGGAGCCCTTAATCAAAAATCCGACCGGTCTAACTACAGAACTTCGATATCGCCCATGGGTTGTGGAGGTCAGATGGCAGTCGCTTCACGGAAAATATCGAAGTTCAGCCGAATCGCAGTTAGACTGGAAAGCCGACCCCAACTGAGTTGGGAAAAGGCTCGGTGCATGATGATTAAATAATAAGTACAAACCGCATTAAAATCTGTACTTACTATTTAATTCGCACGCTGTATTTAACTGGGCTTACCCTTGTACTATTCCCTATCTGTATTTGTTTGTTCTTTATTGCGTACTTCGAATGTCTATCTATAAATCTTCAGATCCTAGATGTTAAATTCAATATCTTAGGCAAGATTTCTGTAGCTTTGAGGGCCAAGACTTCTGGAAGGACGAGGAATACTAGTTCAAACTTCAATCGAGATTTGTAAACAAAATATTGCATAGCTGCAAGTAATAGTTAGGTGTCAAACGCTGATACGATAATAAGTAGTAAGTAAACTTAGCAATCACACATTTCACGATTTTATCTCCACTTTAAAGTATTCCACAAGTCCTTATCTTGGATACGAAGCGACAAATTGGATTTTTCATCGACCATAAAATTCTCTTCTACGGTGGACACCGACAGAACAGTCGTAGAATATAAAGTAGTTGCTTGCAGAAATATGATTTAAAATTTAACGATAATATAAAAAAATACTTTGTAGTCTTTGTGATGTACCTACTAAGATAATAGAGAACTTTACAAGTCGAGAAAATTTAAGTACATATAAGTTAAGTACATATGTAAAACAAATTGAGAGGCTCGTGGTCTAGTGGTAACCGACAATGTTGACACATTGCAAATGTTAAGTAACATCGACTCAGGCCGGTTTTAGGATCAGTGACCATTTTCTTAAGACATTGAGACCCCTCCGTGTCTTGGAGAGAACGTTAAGCCGTCGGTCCTGGTTGTTATACAAACATCTCTGGCAGTCGTTAGGCGTAGTTAGAGCCCTAAATCAAAAATCCGGCCGGTTTAACTACAGAACTTCGATATCGCCCATGGGTTGTGGAGGTCAGATGGCAGTCGCTTCACGGAAAATATCGAAGTTCAGCCGAATCGCAGTTAGACTGGAAAGCCTACCCCAACTACGTTGGGAGAAGGCTCGGTGGATGATGGATGATGACATATGTAAAACAAATGCTTATTACGAGAGTACCAGAGACTCGCTCTCTTTTAATCTTTGTTTTAAATTTTTCCTATTTCTATTGAACTTGTGAGCAATATTTCTGGTGTAAGTGTCCATACGTACCTATAGACGACGTCTCTCATCATCTAATCTACCTGCTCTTATCCCAAATATTTGGGATCGGCGCAACATGTCGTGTCTTCCTCCTCCACGCATCCCTGTTACACGTCATCTCCTGAGTAACTCCTTTCCTTGTCATTATCCTCTTTAACACATTCCATCCTTCTTTTCATAGGCTTCTACTCCTAGAGACCAACTTTTAAAATTCATTGCTTTGCATTTTTCTACCATATTACTTTCCTCTCTTCTCATAACATGTCCATATCACGACAGTCACTCGCTCCTAACTGATGGTTTCACCTAACGACATTTTCAATATTATCAGTGAAGTGGAACACCTTTCAGATTTCAATGAGACATTAACACTAAAAAAAGAATTGTCATTATCGGACTACTCCGTATAATGTTATGCGTCCTTAAAACGTATACAAAACAAAACGTATCGAATTGAGTACCTACTCCCTTTTTCATCGGTTAGAAAACACTGAAAGAGTGCGTGAGTTTGTCTCATAATGTATTACTGCAGGTTCCACCAAGTACCAACAATCCAGTATAAATATATACAGATTCGTTCTTTTCAAAACGTGGTCGTGTGATAAATGCTTGTGTACAACCTTCCACAGTAAACCTCGAGCGAAGGAATTTAAAACGATTTCACTGTTTGTTCACATATCACTTGAGGCAGCGCGACAATTTCCGCTCCCGACAATTTAAACACAATTTGTAAGATGGTTTATGTTGTGGAGTACTTTAGTCGTCTGATATTTGGGCTTTTTTCGTTAAAAGGATTTGTAATAGGTAATAACTGAGCCATAAAAAGCTTTATGATGCTCTCACAGAAAAAGTACCGTTTAAGGTTTTTGTATTTTGTCTGTGTACCTAAACTGATAACACAAGGAGCTAATAAATAATGTTAGCGGAGAGTGTAAACAGTAATATATTGGTGTCCATAGCTCTGCTTAATTTGAGACCAGAGTGGGATTGTAAAAAAAATGTCCTATTGTTTTTGGGACGTTTTTGGGACATGGACGGCTGAGTGGTTATGCACGCAGTTTAATACATAATTTAAGTTTTCCCTAATAACAAATGTATTTGCTATCTTTATCAATATGTTCTATGTGAGCATAGCGTAATAATATGACCCTACATCTCCAAGGTATAATATGAGATGATTACTTGGGTGGTCCAAGAATTGGCGAAATGTGGGCATAAAAAACGCCTCTGTCTACCCCTTGGGGGATAAAGACGTGATTTGTGTATGAAAGCACAACTAAAACCAACCTATGGTTATGAAGACATAACTTTAATTAAGAAAGGGTATTATGATACATCGATCCATCAAAGCTGTCTATAATTACAATGACGGTAAGGACCAATTTTGGAAGGATTACCCTTTAAGGCGTAGTCACAATTACAAGATATGTTATTAAGTACGATGTTAAGGGAAGATTATATAGACAATTTTGTTTTTGTTTGTCTGTATGTGTGATCTAAGGACACCTTTTTCCACCAAGAAACTTGGCATAAGTAATAATTGTATTTTTTACAAAACAGGTTTGGAACAGGTGAGAATACCTAAATATTGTTTTCGTTTTCCCGAGGTCTACTACGAAGCCGAGCTAGGCCCATGAAAAGATGGACCGAAATGTGTGAAAGAGGATATGACAATGAAGAGCTGACGTCAGACAGCTATGTGTAGAAGAAGCAAACATGACCCCAAATAATTGGGAAAGGGCGAGTATATAATATGAATTACATGTTATGATCCCGTGAAAATTCAGAACATAGAAACTGTTCCACTCGGGCAGAGTTCAACATCAACTAGTTATCATAGAGTGAATGGCTATGTTCTGGTTATGTAAGTGCTGTAATCCAATCTAGAAAACTGTGTCATATACGTACTGCAATATAACCTTAAAAAATTAGAACAATCTGTTGAATAAATTAGAAAACTGTATAAAACATTTCACAAAGGAAATGTTCGTGCCAATAAAGTTAGAAATTTGGCTTCTGATACCGGTTGTCATAACATGCTCCGTGTAGATGGCAATTTGACAGTTGTTTTCCACTAAACAATCTAACAGACCGGTATTCCGGTAACTTGGTAAACTAATAAGGAATAAATATCACGATATCGACGTTACGACTCTCATTTGAACCGTTCTCTATAATAATCTATTTGACCGAGCGACCGAAGCGAGCGAACGCCTAAATTTCAAAGACAATTTTGCTTTTATCTATCCGTATGTGTGTTCTGGGCTAGCGGTGACATTTTTTATGCGAAACTTGGCACTAGTGTTCCTTGTTTTTCTTATTAGGTGGCAACTAAAGGAATAAGCTCATTATAATGTTTTTAATGTTCGCGAGGTAGATCGTCGTCGAGGTAGACGTTGCCCATATTACGGTCGAACAGTAGACTGTGCGACCGTAATATGGGCGACGACTAGTTGATGTTTTATCCATCTCCTTTTTCCATCCATATCATTTCTGCTGATATCTTTAGGTGATAGTACCAACGCATTAGCAACTTTCCTTTGATAGCGTTTTTCATTGTTGGCCGTCTCATTTATAAAAGAGCACTGTGACAGTAAATGTGGATACTACGAGTATGAGTTTTCTTTCTTAATTTCTATTGAAATAACCAGCAATTTTACTCAAAAGACACTAATTTGGAAAAAGCTCCTTTGCAAAAGCACTTCTTTGTGGACGTCAGTCATTTATTAGCTAGTGTTTCAGTAATCTAGCGATTATGACGTTCCCGGGCACTGTATAATACAGCAGAAAGTCCGTAACTATTATTAATTGAAACCAAAATTCCATCAGTTACATGCCTAAAATCTAATCAGTCTTGTCAAAATTCGTTCTCTATTTCATTACTGACTGAAAAGTTCCCAAAATACAAAACAAAATAAAATAAAACAGCTTTTAAAATTTAATTCACGCGTCATCTTCAAACAGACGATAACAATCTCGACAAGGAAATATTGCACGTGATGGAAGATTAAACAATATAAGCAATTATGAAACGTCATATCATTTTATTTTTGTACCGAGTTCATAAATCGTTCCAAGAAAACATTAAAATTCAACCAGTGCATTTTCCCAACAAATCGTAATGCATTTTCCTCATTTTTTGTATGAAGTAAAAGCCGGGTAATTTATCTGTTGTCTGCACAAGAAACGTATGTTACTAAAAATGAATGATTTATTTAAATACAATCTTCTGCATAAAAAACGAATTGAATGCAAATTGAAATGGGACGAAACTGGAAGCACTAGTTTTCAAATAAAATCATCAATTGAATTGAGGTAAAAATATTAAAAAAATCTGTCTAATTGATAACTTCCTCCATGTTTGGGGTCGGTTAAATAGGATTTATTACATGACTCTATAAGTGAGTACGAATGTGAGTACCGATACAAACCCTTCTGGTTTACTGGTACAAAACAGATTGCAAATTTATTTACCTTATTGTATAATTAAATAAAAAAAAATTACAGTAGTAATAAACCAATAAAAGTCATCATAAATTCTACTAGTTATCCCAGTGAATTATGTATCGCCTCAAATATAAAAAAAAAAAAAAAAAAAAAAAAGAATATTTTAATATTTCATGCAAATGTATGTATTATTAATTATAATTGAAAAACGCGACGGACGGACAGACAAATTGTCATATTAAATATATAGATTATTTGAATTTGACAGTGGCGAGTCATTTTAAACCTTTGTTTCCAAATATTTATTATTATATAAGCTATGATAAGTATATTTAAACTACTATTATAAAGAGGAAAGATTTGTATTTATGTGTGTATGTTTGTAATGAATAAACTCAAAAACTACTGTGCCGATTTCAAAAATTCTTTCACCATTGGAAAGCTACATTCACCCTGAGTAACATAGGCTACTTTTTATCCCGGTAATGTGTTCCCACGGGAACCGGGAACGAGTGAACTAAATCACGCGGGCAAAGCTGCGGCGATCAGCTAGTTTAATAGAAGATTGAAAATATTTATTTACAATAAGAATTACAGTACATATACATAATTATATACTAAAAATATTAATACTGACTACCTCGGTAACACAATACCTAGTACTATGTACGGACTGCCACACACGAGGTCTCGGGTTCGATTCCCGGGTCTGGTGGATATTGTATAATTCTCTTTAGAATTTTACCCAGATAATTATCCCAGAGTCTGGAACTTGTGCCCGGTAAATGGCAATGGCTCGCCCCCTATTACATGGGACCTAACATAGCTGATGAGATGTGGGTGTGTTTGCACACCTCTGCCTACCCCTTCAGGGAAAAAGGCGTGATAAAATATTTACATTACAAAATATCTTCCGCGTCATTGACGACTGGGAAGTAAAAGTATTGTAAAAATTCAATAGTCATAAGGACCAGGTTTGAATAGGCATCTTTTTCTCAAAGCGAACGCTTTACTCATTCGCATCTGATGAATTTCTGAACCATTGGTTACTGATTTTAACTTACGTGCTTTTGGCTACGCTGAGATACCTGCTGCTTTAAAATAATTGGAACAATAAAATTACTTATTCCTCCACTTTGTAAGTAGACTACTTACAAAGTGGAGGAATAAGTAATTGTGAAAAAGTGTAAAAGTGAGCCGAAGGTGAACGGAGCTCCCATACAGCGACTCCAATGCGATTAAATGCAACGCTGTATCTCAGTAACCACTTGGCGGATTCTTGAAATTTTTGAAGTAAATTAAACTAGATTTAAGTGCAAAAAATGTGACGGAGTCAGAAATTTAAAAAAAGGCGCCATAAAATATTTATTTGAGGAACCAAAATTTACAAGTTAAACCTATGGGAGAAATTTCGCGCGCTTTTTGTATCTGAATCATGAAATTTTTAAATGACTTATTACTGTTACCGAAAACACTCCGCTCAATATGCAGCAGCGCAGGGTGACGCCAGCGTAGCAGCACCTAGTTTATTAATTTATAGCCCACTTAACTAGCTGTCCCAGCGAACTTCATACCGCATTAATTTTTCTAATGTTCCGCTTATCTTTTTTTTCTTCCAAAAGATCCTTCTCCTGATAATAAAGAAAAAAAATGAATTAGCGAAATCGGTGCAGCCGTTCGCCGTAATCTCATAACCAACACGACTTTGTTTTATACATATCGAGCGAGAGAGAGAACATAAATGTTCGATTCATAGACACATTTTTTTTTTTTTTTTTTTTAATTCCGCAGCCCAAGGCCGCGGCCGCTCTAACGTCCGTTGCCGGGCGTCTCTGGTTACTAGCAGATTCATAGACACATGCAATTTTTTAATTATGTAGCTACACTGGGGATAAAGTTATTAAGTTTTTTTTTGTCTCCTGAAAAGTAGGGATTTGCTTATAATACTTTAGCTTGAAGCCCGCGATATATAGATTATCGCCAACACCTCATTATTCTTGATATTTCCATATAATTAATCATCGTGGTATTCAACAAACAAACAATGAATGGTTAAATTTATCGAGGGTGCTAACTTTTTATGAACGCACACTTTAGCCCGTCCCTTGGTTTGGCCTTGACTCTTATTCAGCCGGTGGCGTATGTTGAGATATTGGCATACTTCTAACAACTTGTAGAACAGAATGACGGAAAAGTATTCAAACCCTCGAGATCTTTTTAAGATTACGTACAAGGCTTTAGCAAACTTGAAAGTGCTCGTTTAGTGGTAATAGTCATTACATGGGACCCAGAGACAGAAAAGAGGCTTTATGAGGCGATGATATTTAAAGGTGTATTATAACTTTGAGAGGGTATTAGTGTACCGTTCCGTTATTTCAAGTATGCGGATATTAAGGTACTTAACAAAATAATGAACTACGAGTGAAATAGTAGATTGTTAACCAAAGGAAGCATCCCATGGCTGACGAGATATTTTCGCCAATAGTTCGAGGCAGAAATGGGTGTTTTCGCCCGAGTTACACACTCTACTTTTCATTTCGAATACGAGGAAAGCATATTATAACAATAGAAATTGATCACGTATCAAGTATTGTACTTCCCGCCTTTTTTAAATTTTTGTCTTTCATTCGCATTTTTTTCAAGGCAGGTAAGTCTTTTGATCATACCGCCTTGTCATTAGTTATATTTTTCCCTACAAAATAGTCTTTAGTTTTTTAATTTCTTTGGTTATTTTTTTACGCACATATTTTTTTTAAGCGCCTTAGAGTTTTTTTATGATTTGACGCGTTACGGCGGGCGAATTAGTCAGGTTTAGTTGGAATCCCAACCTTAAAATACTCAATATTTTAAGGTATAACTGTCCAAATAATTATTGTTAGCGCTAAGTTTGTTTTATTTTATTGTAACTCAACGTTGTATTGACTTAGTCGAACATTGGCTGTATACGTTTTTGCCATCGCCTCAAGATGTACTGATATTTTTTTTTACTTTTCCGCCCTAGGGCCGAAATGTATCACTTTCAACCCGCATATCAGGAAAGTAATGACCTACTTTCAAAAATAATTTTGTAAGTTTACGGGCCTTAGACTTTAAATTTAGGATAATTCGAGGATGGACTTCTTTGTCTATCCTCAGACGGTAGTAAGAAAGTTTATAAAACTAAAGTTCAACATTTTCACAGGATTTAGATACCTAGTAAAGTATAGCTAAAGTGACACCTCCGCCACCCACCTGATTGAAAGCCAAAACGACGGCGACGTCTAGCGTTTGAGGGCCACTTTGATAGCCCACTGATGTACCTCTTCACGCTCTGCTCTCTCAAGGCCTTTAAGGCCGACATCTACAGAGAAACGAAAGTTTGAAACATCTTCGCCAGAACCGAGTGTCACGAACATTTTGTTCGGGATCAAAAGGGAATGTCATTAGACAAAGATTCAGATAAATTTTAATTAAAAAATAATATGCTTATCTACGTATCTTTAATTATTAAAAGAGCGGTATAACGTCAACTTTAATTTGGAGTCTAGCCGTGAACGTTCGCGGCATAGAGTCATTAAGATTTAATTCCATCAGACAATTATACCTACGAGTCAGGTAGGTAGTTATGCATTCATAAATAAGTGCATAATTCTTACAATTTGTTCTCAATTCATAATAGTTATGAGTTTAAACAGTATATAATGTGAACCATCAATGTTCAAACATACAACAAACAATATCAGTTCTAAATACTCAACAACTTCTAACCGTATCCGGAACACAAAGCGATGTGATTTCCTTTTTATTACACAGTAGTATAGGTTGCCAACGACCAAATAATACTTGGTAGACCGCCTTGTTTCAAGGCGTGGCCGTAAACCAAAGTTCATCTTGACAGACAATAGAATGTTTATTGCAAACGGTTTTAACTTTTACAAGTTCATTGACCTTAAATGGATGTGGAGATTTTTGGTTTGTTTTTATTGAAATATTACATCATACCAGTGGCTCTATCTGAGTGGTGATTTTACTACTATCGCATCTGCTTAATTGACTGAGGGAGTGAAGCGACCGAAGGCTCCCTTTCAACTTGCAGACTGGGGAGAAATTCTTTCGTCTGTACCCATCTACGGGTTCTGTCAGGTCATGTTTGAGGCCGTATTTATCCACCAATTTGCATGAAACTTGACACACACACTCCTTGCTTACAATGAATAACATTTAAATGATATTTTCTGGATTGGATGACAAATGAAACAGTAATAAAGAAAATTAAAGAAGAAATTTGGAAAAAATTAAAAACAATCTGCCTTACCACAAAAAAGATAAACATCTGGCGAACATCAGCCTTACCACAAAAAACTTAAAACACTGTTGAACACATGATTATAAAAATCGTTACCACAAAAGTGTGTTTAGCGATGTATTAGGGATAGACATGGTTTAAAACAGTTCTAACTTTAGACAACCGAGAATGCTTGTTTAGCGAGTGTTTTACGCCTAGACTACCTCGGTGGCACAATGGTACTATGTACGGACTGCCACGCTCGAGGTCTCGGGTTCGATTCCCGGGTCTGGTGGATAATGTATAATTCTCTTTAGAATTTTACCCAGATAATTATCCCAGAGTCTGGAACTTGTGCCCGGTAAATGGCAATTGGCTCGCCCCCTATTACATGGAACAGCCTGTTCTCGTTGTTCTCGTTGAGACAGTCTTGATAATGCCTCGTTTAGAGGCGAAACAATTGTCGACGTTTTGTTGTCTTTTTTAAACTCTGCGAAAAATAATGCTATTATAATTTTAATAAGTTTTTAACATCTTACTTACCATTACTTTAAAATTAAATATCCTCAGAGATAGATATAGGTACCTATTATGACATGATGTGCACATAAAATTTCTTATTTCAGGGCTATTGCCAATTTCCCTACTGTGATTGGAGCAATAGATGGCACTCACATAAGAGTGAGAAGAGTTGGAGGAAATATGAGTGAAGCATATGTAAACAGAAAGGGGTATTACTCCATGAATGTGCAAGTTGTCTGTGATTCTGAGCTGAAAATCAGAGACATTGTTGCACAGTGGAGAGGAAGTGTTCACGACTCACGCATTTTCAACGAGAGTAGGTTGAAGGAGAGGCTAGAACGTGGGGAATTTTGTGGCAGACTTCTAGGAGACAGTGGATATACCTGCACATCATATCTATTTACACCCCTACGTAATCCTGGCACAGAAAATGAAGAAGCCTACAATAGAGCCCACATACGAACCAGAAATACTGTAGGAAGGTGCTTTGGCCTGGGGAAGCAACGGTTCAGATATAATATAATAATCTATACTTATAATAAATCTGTAGAAGTGAAAATTCTGTACATTGAAAATATCAAAAAAATAAATGGCAGGGGGTGTTACTAGACCGACATAGAACCCAAAAATGTAATTAAAAAATTTTTTGTCTGTCTGTCTGTTCAGGCATCACACAAAAACTACCGGTTCGATTACGATGAAACTTGGTATAATTATTCTTTAGTATCCTGGGCACCACACTGGGTACTTTTTATCCCGGAAAAGTATATACAATAAAAAACAAACTTAATTTTGCGGTTCTATCCCTAGACCCGATTACTGTACCAACCGCAAATAATAAGTTTGTCGTAGGTTTTTTTTTATATTGGGTACGCCAAATTGACGCCGCCCGCCTGGTGGTAAGTCGTGACAACGTCTAGCGATTGTGGGCCACTCTCACAGCACACAATACTATAGAGAGTGGCCCTCAACTTGACAACCTATTGACGTGCCTCTTCACGCTCCGCTTAAAGAACACAGGGTTATATGTGGGAGGAAAAACGTGCACAGGCAGGGCGTTCCAGGCCACTATCGTTCGGAAGAGAAACAAACGTATAAAACGTTCCGTTCTCGCGAACATGCAATCCACTGTGTGGGAGTGGCATCTCTGCCCGGCACGCGTTGTTCGGGATCGGAAGGAAGAGGGTGGGATCAGATTGAAGAGCTCTTCAGAACAGGTTACGTCACCCGCAGTGGAGTTCACTAAGGGGCGCTGCACACGGCTAAGATACTATAATATTTTAACTTAAGATACAATATCGCTCGTCATGCAATTCAATGGACTATCACACACGACGAAGATAATAAATAATATTTATATTTTCGTATCTTAAGATGAATTTTTATGGTATAATAGAGAATATAATAGAGAAACTGTTGTAGGGGGGCTTTATGAACGCAATAAAACCCAAAACAATGGTTTTTAGAACTTTTGTCTGTTTGTCTGAATATTTGAACACGCTAGTCTCAGAAACGGCTTAACCGATTTGAATTTTTGATTTGAATTTGCGGTTTGGTTTACAATCGCTTCATAAATAAAAAAGTTATGTAGCAAGAAAGAAAGAAAGAAAGAAAGAAAGATTTATTATTCCACACAGGTTACAAAAAATACAAAAACTAAAAAATAAATAATACAAAAAAAATATGAACCATAAATAAATACATATAAATACACTAGTATGGAATAAACGGCCGTCCCTCAGCGTAATGCTGTCTGCGTGGTGGTGCAAAACAGACAGCGCTGGTTTTCAGGGACGGCCGGATAGTAGTTACATTGAAATGAAAAACGTCACGCGAACACAAGCAAACAAAGAGAAAGAAAACAAAAGAGAGAAAGAAAAAAAAATATTACAAAAAAACATAGGTATTAACAATCACAACAGTAACATTCAGAACTTATAAATATTATGGCACATCCATGCCAACACAAGAGCGTTTTACCACCTTCCCTTCGCTTCCATTCAGTGAATGATCGAAATGAATGACGGAAAACAATGACCCTTGCTTACTTACAAAATATATAGGACATGACGCGCGCTCGATCGAAACGGATATTTTGACATCCATCTGTGTCCGGGCTTTTTAAAAATTCAGCCTATATTGCAGCCAGTAAACAAGTCGACCATTCGTAACAAAAATGCGCATTTGTGTAGTGTACCGCATGTCGTATCGTATTCCTTGTTGTGTTGCATCGTGTCATGTGCATATTATAAGAAATTGTCTACACTTGCGAGCGGCGCCGACGCGCACAAACTGATTCTGTTAGTACCTATACTACACCGCTACCCATGCATCGGAGACGCGACTCCGCCATCCCAATGGTGAGTACAATCAATACAACCTCCCCCCGCGGTCGCACAGATCCATGGTGATTCTAATATAACCATCATGATAATTGCAGTTCAGCCAAGGAGAGATACACAGTGCGGTGTGCAGTACAAATACCAAGTTTTGTACAGTGCCCCAATGAAAACTACATCCTGCTATATAGCTATATAATACAAAGTAACAAAGAAGAGAAGAGAAAACTAAAGAGTGACTCACAGAAAAGGGTCAGGGCTACCCCCAAAGGTTGCACGGAAAAACAATATCAGGGACTGGACACCCGGTCACGTGCCGTCCATGACAGTACCCACCCTCCACGTCGCCCTAAAACTTAGGGTAAGATATTTAAATATATAAATATAATTCATAAGTAATAAAATATATACTCTTAGTTTCGAGACTCAATATTATGTAAACAAAGATATCAGTAAGTGTTATAAATTTATACCCAGCCGAATCATTCCAAAACAATACAATGAGAATAGAATAGAATAGTCCGTACCAGATAAACAAATATCCATAAATATATAAAGCGTTCTACTCAATTGGCACGGACATGCGTTGTTATGTATCATAATTATACATTATAAGATTAAAATAATAATAATAAATATAAAGAGTAAAAACGTTTCGGGATGTGGTGTGTCTAAGGTGGATTCAGCTGCTCCACCATGTATAAAATCTTAAGACGGCGTATAAAAGTTAATTTTGTTTTCAGAGCGCGAATTGGTGGGGACAACACATTCCAGCAGTGTGTCCCGGCAAGCCTGAAACTTCCCCTAAAGACCGCAGTCCTATACCTAGGCAATGATAGAGGGGGCAGCCCTGACCTCCTGCTATACCACTGCTTATCATGTCTCCAGCTAAGTTTGTTAAAGAGGTACGCCGGTTTTTGTGTATTTGCCACGATAAACAACAGACTGGCTAAATGGATCCTTCTCCTTGCGGCCATCCTAAGTAACCTGAGATCATTTAGATAGGGAGTTACATGGCCACGTCTGGGAATATCTATGCAGTAGCGGCAGCAAGCATTTTGGACCCGCTGTATCAGCTTCTCCGTCCTCCTAAGCAGACAAGGGCCATAAACAGTGTCACAGTAATTAAATTTTGACAAAACAAGACTCTCAACCAAAACCTTTCGCACGGGCTCACTTAAAAACTGTCGGATGTTATATAGAACTTTTAGTCTATAAAAGCAGTTACTTACGACTTTGTTAATATGAGCTTCAAACCGCAACTCCGAATCCATGATGAGTCCCAGATTAGCCACAGCATCAACCCTCTCTATCTTCTCCCCCATATCAGTAATGATCGGGTCCATCTCTATTATAGTCTTTACTTGGTTTTTGGAGCCGAGGACCATAAATTTTGACTTAGATGGGTTAATGGGATGTAGATCTAAAGTAACACACAGGCGGAGCCGCGGGCAACAGCTAGTATATAATAAATAAATATGTTAGGACAATTCACGCAACGCCATCTAGTCTCAAAATAAGCATAGCTTGTGATATGAGTACTAGATAAACTGATATAAATACTTACATACATTTTCTTTGTAAATACATACATATTATACATAGGAAACATCCAGACTTCGGTACAAACGTATCTATCCGAAGCAGTCGATGTCTTTTGAGAGGTATGTTTTGTGCACTAAGCACTGCCAAAACAACCATTGTAGCTCTAGCAGTGCTACATAACGTTGCAATTGACATGAACGAGCATATTGACATTGTTCGCTATGTTCGGCAACGGCCTAGGATACAGGCTAGAGCACCTACAGTAAGGGGAGCTGTAATAAGACAGCAATTTATAAATCAACACTTTTAATAATCAACGCTTACAATATAATCAAAAGTAAGAAATAAAAATCAAGTGCACTTCTAACAAAGTTTCATTAAGTATAAAAAGGGCACACTAACTCAAATTACTTGACAACCTTTGACTTATTTTAATGTACTGATGAACTAATTCAAAAGGGAGTTAGAAAATTTCAACTATGGCAACCGCTTCATTTTCTGGTGAACCAGCTCTTCATTGAGATACTGGATTTTTTATTTGTATCTAATAATAATCTTCCATCCATCGTGAAGCTTGGTTCTAAAAACTTATATTAGCTTCAACAATTGCAGCTTTGCTGGTACTGAAAGGAGAAGACAATTTCAATTAATTTAGAACAGCTGGCAATTGTTTACCTAGCCTTAACAGATAAGTATACCAACTTTTAGTCCACTCAACGAATGACTGAAAGGGAGGTGTAGCGTGCGTTAGCTGGCACATAAGGGATTCCTTCAGAAAGTTGTTCAGGGTGCTTAGGGAGTAATATACTATAACATAACTAACATAAAATACTAAAAGTCCCAGCGTCTAGGGGGGGAGCCGGAGGGTGGGGAGGGGTTTAAAGTTCCCATTCTTTGGTTTTTCGCTAATATCTTCAAAACGGTGAGTCGTAGAGAAATAGTATCTTCTGTGCAATGAAAGCTAATAAAATTACCTACAACTTTTGTATTATACAGTTTTGTCGAAATCCTACTCATTTTAGAGGTACACGTTCCGGAAAAGTACAGCTCTTTGCCTGCTATTTGGTTTGCTTTTTTCGGAATAAAAAGTAGCCTGTATGTTAATCCAGGTTCTAATCTATCTCCCTATCAAATTTCATCCAAATCGGTTCAGCCGTTGAGTTGGGTCGTTAAATTTCTTTCCTCATCTCCGATGCACACTGTTGTAGAAAACGAGTTGAAACAAAGAGAGGCTGTGTCATATATTGTATTTTGTGGAGATATCCATATTATCCGCATCATCCTGACCCTACAAAGTAAATATATCACTGTAAGTACCTATCACCAATGTCAATGAAAATAAAAAAAACTACAACAACTAGCACCAAGAGCCATGGAGCTTGCCATGCTAGGCATCAGGCTGTCCGACCGCATCCGTGATGCCGAAATTACACGCCAAACCAAGGTGGCTGATGTAGGTAAACAGATGGCTCTGCTGAAGTGGAAGTGGGCAAGACACTTGGCAAGGCGAGAAGATGGTAGATGGACCAGATTGGCAACCAAGTGGCGGCCAGGCTGATGATGATGATGACTACACTAGATACTTACTATGAGAACAGCATCACTGTCAAACAAGTTATCTTCGACAACAAACTCAGTGGGGCACAATGACATTATTTTTAGGTCATCTGGCAGAGGAGATGATGGGCGTTGGCCACCACCAGTGGCCTGCAAAGCTTTCCTATGTTGTGATACAGATTTCTTAGCTGCAACCTTGCCTGGCCTCCAGGAACCCTTTAACTGTGTCATATCTCTGGGTTTTCCCGTCAGTTCCTTTAGTCTGCAATAGAAGTAACAAAAGACCATAGTTACTAAATAGCCCTGCAGTTACATATACGTTACAGGCAATAACATCATATACTTAAACATACTTATTTTATATCTTGACCCACTCCAAATTCTTGATTATTATTATTATTAATTCCTATTATTTCCACAAAAAATTCTGAACTTTCACAGAATATACATGTATGAAAGCTTAGAAGTACACTGATAATCCACGCCCACTTTTATGAAAGTGTAGTTGCTGGTGGGCTGCTTCTTGCTTTTCATAATTAATTTTTAACATTATATTCGTCTTCTAATAATGAAAGAGTCCGTTTCTTCGACCAGTGTTTAAATTATTTATTGTAGTAAGACTGCATGTGTTTAAAAAATAGGCTACTACAAAAGAACGTCTAGTTTTAGAGATAGACAGTGTTTAAAGTTAGTCAATATTTTAAACACACAATGAAGAGTGTTTAACTCGTGTTTATGTCACGATTTGACATACATAAGTAAGAGTAGTTTAGTAAATTTTTACGTATTTTTGGTACAAAGGTGTTTTATATTTTTTGAAGTGCAAGTATATACCTATCTCAAACTGAACTGCCGAAATTAGCCGTAGGGGTCTAAAGTATAACGGGGCCCCCGTATGGGCGGGAAGATTGACGGCCAACAACGTGTCTATTTTAAATAGACCGTTGATAACCTTGGCTCGCGAGGTCACACCCTAGTGTCAACACTGCGAGGCCTCCGACGAAGACACTGCACTCCACACGTTGGTGAAGTGTTGAGCGTAGGCGAGTTAGCGCCGGGACCTCATAGTGGGTCTGGGCGTGGATACCCTCGCGCTGGAGTCCATGCTTCAAGCCATGGTCTACAGCGGGAGTAGGTGGAACGCGGCCGTGTCATTCTGCGAGCAGGTCATGCTTGCCAAGGAGGTGGCTGAGAGAGTAAGGAAACGTACCCTCCCCACTGAGTTCCGTAGTCAGCGACCAGGGCACTGCAGACTTATTTACGCCCAGGACCATCGATACCTCCATGATCGGGGCCTGAGGACGGCGGGATAGCCACCCACCGCCCTTACACGTTTCCCTTAAGCGCTTGACAATGGACGTATGAGAGGCTGCGGCTTTGGGCCACAGAATTAAAAAAAAAGGAGTACAACGGGTCAATAGATGAAGACGAAGGTTAAGGTAAAATACTCTTTATTATACACAAAAAAGAAACAAATAATTATATACAAGTACACTACACATGTCTTAAAAATAATGTACGCAGACGGCCTTTTTACTAAAAAGGTGACCTTGGGATGCAATAAAATTATACTGGATATGTTATACACAATTTAATAATACGAATTAAACTTATCAAATAAAATACAGGTAACATAGTTACATAATTATGTGATGCGATGAACTGTCACAGAATATACATGTACGAAAGCTGATAGTACACTGATAAGCCATTTTTCTTTTTCAAGCAATAAAATATCAATTTCCAGTTTATGGCGTAGTTGCTGGTGGGCTGCTTGTTGCTTTTGATCAACATTGACAAAAACAAAACCGACCGAGTTGATAAATTACGTTCCGTTTCTTCTTCTACTAAAATATTATGTATGATATCTTGTTTTTGTTAGAAAACGTTAATATATGTAACCTATTTAGCATTTCATGTTAATCAAAATCCATTTATATGGCATTTTTTGAGAGGCATACAAGAAAATAAATATCTCTTTACAAAAATATATTGAAATACGATAACATTATTGCATAACACGAAACACAAAAGAAATACGAAATAAATAAATAAGAAATACTTAAGACTTGAATGAAATGTGAGCAGTGTTGTCAAAAGTGAAAACATAGACGTTGTCTAGCTAGATTGCCGATAAACACGGTTTTGTGGTAGCGAAAATTAAACACCGTTCCAACAAGTCGCTGTCCCCGACGAACAAAATCGTAATAGAAAACTGTAAATTTTTCAGGAGCAACAAAAAACTGAATATCTTGAAATCTATCAAGACTAAAAAGAAGATTCTTTTATCAAAAATAGGGAAAAAAAAATTGCACTAGTTTTTTACTAAATTTTTATTATAAATTTTCTTTATCAGTAAGAAAATTGTGAAAATGTCCATTACTGAAATAAGCTATGGAAAAAATTAACGCAAACTAACTTTACGATAGTGTTCGACTGTAATCACAAATCGGTGTTGCTATAGTAATCGTTCATTGTGATATTGTTCCATGGTAAATATGAATATACTTTCTATTCGTAAAATGACATTGCAATCGTATTCGATGATACTGACTTTAATTTTACGGTAAACATAAATTACGTTAAGAAAGGATTAAGATAAAAATGGAATTTAGAAGTTTAAATTCGATGCTTATGTATAATAAACCCGAACGATATTGTGTTGCCGCTTACCGGGAAAGGCTCTGTCATTTTTCCTTCCAACAATATGGTAATAGCCGCTTACTCAAAAATGTTGACTTTTGAGATTTGGTAATAGGTTTTTGCGTTATTGATCGTGTAAATTTTTCACATATGTTATCCGCTGAACAAAAACATAAGGATCATTATTGAATGGATAAATCCAAAAGTATTCATCGCCCGGTCCTAAAAAAATTCAGTGATTGTAATAGGGTGTTTAGATAACGAATCTTTAATAAAACTGATTCTATCGTATTAGCGATTACCATAGTGTTCGTCGGGGACCGCGAAGTGTTTAACTGTTTAGACAATGTTTAACTGAAAACTTGTTGGACTACTGTTTAAATAACTTTTTGTAGTAAGACTGAATGTTTTTATATTACGTTCTCGTATCTATTTAAAAACTATATCATTATGTTTTAGTTGTAACTACCCTTTCCAGTCTCATTATCATTTATTAGTGTTACAGTCGAGAAAATGACATCACCTCATCAATATCTTACACATCAAATTTGTTGAAATTGCAAATAGTATTTGAGATTTAGATTGTATTGCAAATTAATGGAAACTAGTATATTGCGTCTGTGAGGTTGCTAACTTGTAACTGACGTTCAACTGAGATGACGTCATGGTACACTTTTAGATATTATAGTTCTTTATAATTTTGAATAGCACGCTTATTAAGAAATGTATGAGTTTTTATGAGTATTGATTTCACACAAACATACCCTCAGTTCTGTAGTGAGTAGATAGGGAAAAAAAATTGAAGAAACTAGTGGACGCTCGGGGCTTGGCCCGTTCGAAAAATTATTTATTTATTTAATCGTTATGCACAAGTATATGTACAAAGGCGGACTTAATGCCAAAGGCATTCTCTACCAGTCAACCTTAGGGTGATGCAGAGAATCGACTGAGTAGGTGAATATACGGTACACTCAACTAAACAAACCAAAAGACTTACTTACATAAATATATAAACAAACTACACATATAACATTAATAATAAAAAAATATGCTAGCAAAAACCTTCGTCGAGAACCACTCTATCCATTGGTGAAAACCGCATCAAAATCCGTTGCGTAGTTTTAAAGATCTAAGCATACATAGAGAACGGAAGCGACTTTGTTATATAATATGTAGTAATATTATGTTTGAACTGTTTGTTTTCCTTTTAAAAATCGTTTTCCAGCAGTGTAAATAATTTTATTGTATCTACTCTAACTGAACATACTTACCAAGGGTGATCTTATCGCTCCTAGCACTTTCTACGAGACAACGTTTGGCTGTAAATAAGGAAGACAAAATTAAAAAATATACTTTGTAATATTATTGGCATAATTAGAAAAACATATTGGCCTAAAGATGTCTCTTGTTTTCTTTGTAACTGCCTCGGGGATCGAAACCGTAATGTAAACAAATTACAATCGTATTAATTTATCAAAAGAAAACATTTTGTCTTAACTGAAAAACTTTGTTAATAAACTATAATATTACAGATACGAGTATTAAGGTGAAGTATGGGTGTTATTTAACGGAGTTATAGAAATAACAACTTTCAATAAATAATGCGGGATCATAATAAGAAAAACAAAGTTAGTTCAGGATGGCCCTAGAGTATCAACAAACCGACAAACTAGCAAACATACATAGCAGTAATAACGTACGTAGGTGTCACGGATTGTGAAGTAAGTAGTTTTAGTTTGTTTCGGAGATTTTACTAAGTAAATAAATAAAAATTATACTTAGGTAGACATTAATACGCTTTGACTCTATAATACTAAAATAGTACTAGAAATAAGTTATAAATCACAAAAACTGAAATGTCATCGACAGGACTCGAACCCACGGCCTTACCCTATCAAGGAGAATGCTCTGACCACTGAGCTACGATGACCATTATTTTGTTTACGCAGGGGCGATTCCTAACGAATACCATTCATCAACGCACGGTGTCCTCGCACCGTGGGGTGATGTATGGTTTGCACACACTAAAACCCCCGCCGGGCGCCACTGGAAGTACCGTCTGCGTGTGAACCAAAGACGCCCTGCAACAGAGGTAAGAGCGGGGGGGGGGGGCAATTTTGCTACTTCTTCAGCGGCCCTCCGGGGCCTCCCTTATTCTCATAGCTCACTAAAAGACTCTCTACAGGTGACGTCCAGGCACACATGTACGTCACCCCCTCGTGGGTGGTGTGATGCGGGTGGAGAACAGAGCTACGATAACCAATACCGACATCATCCAATCTTTCATTCACATATAATTTGTAGATCGAGCTATCAACGGATACAATCTATAAATTATAATTATATATGGTTCTCTCCTCAGGATGTCGCTGTCTTCTTGCTAATGGAATTGCCTATAATTATGTTCAGTGGGTTTAACCTACTAAAGTTAGGGATAGTTCGTTTATTTTTATTAGCGTTAGGTTAATCTGAGCCGTATTTATGACGTAGATTGTAGGTGTCTTCTACCGAAATGCTCGTCTGTATGTTTAATAACAATACTGTAACATTTTTATACTTTACTTTATATTATAACGCTGGGCGCCACTGGAAATACTTCCTGGTACGTACCAGAGATGCCCGGCAATGGACGTAGGAGCCATAAGCTGCCATAAGCCACAGAACTTAAAAAAAAAGAAAAAAACTCAGTGCGAATAAGAACACCACGCAAAAAAAAATCTAATATTCACTTGAAGTACTGAGAACTGGCCTAGTGTGAGTGGACTCTTGTATGAAAGGTTCTGTATCTATCTATACAACATTAGATACTAAAATAATAATAGTTTTATAAAATTTATCTAAAATATATTTTTGTATGGGAGTCCAAAAGGGCCCAACTTACTTTATTTGTTTAACTTACATACTTATTTTTGCAACAGAAATACATCATCTGTGAAAACGTCAACTGTGAGCTTTCACAGACAGTGGAGTCTTAGTAATTGGGTTCCTTTTACGGAACTCTGACTTCGTAAAAGCTTCAAATACAATTGCGAGTAACTTGAATGAATCAATTTCGTGCTCATAATACCGTTATTACGTAACAAAGGCTTATTGAGTGACATTCGAGTGGAATATTGTGTTTGATTTAAGTAATAAATTGTGTCCAATTAGAGGTGATTTTGTGGTAAGTATTGGAATAATGCGTTCATGAAACGTTTATTAATTAGGTATGAAACTTAGTCTTGTAGTGCACTCTCCCGTCATATTGTTTGGCAATTTTATTAAGTACGTACTTTCTAAAAATTTCACACAAACTAAAAACTGTACCTACTTACAATAGTTTAAAGAAATTAGTTAAAAAATCCTCCGTGTCCTTAGTGACTGGGGAGGTTCCGAAAATACTTTAAGCCAGGAATTAACCACTCACAGGTCACCGGCGAAAGCATACAAGTACCTATTGTATTTGTCATACCTTACGTAAGCATGTTGGGATATTCAATTCTGCTTTAATGGCCGCTTCATAGCTCTATAAAGAGTATTGTTTACATACAAGGCATAACTATTTAAATTCCCAAGTATTCGTTCTAAGTCTAGGCACATACTGGCTCTCTTTTTCTTTTTTGTTGTCACTGCGAAGAAAACAAATGTATTTTACTATTGCAAGTAATTCATGAGAAATATTTATCACAAGTCTTTTATATTGTGTTTCGTATTTTAATATGGTTTCGATTCCTCACGTCAACGGTGTATACGGGTTTTATTTATACACACGTTTTTTGCAAATAAATAAATAAATATCTTATCTTATCTTATCTTATCTTATCTTATCTTATCTTATCTTATCTTATCTTATCTTATCTTATCTTATCTTATCTTATCTTATCTTACCTTTACCACGATACATATGTCAACCTCATCTGTACACTTACAGATGACGTTATCTGCCATCTGTTGTTCAAAAGACGAACATCTGGCAAATGTAAAACTTTACAAAACACTTCAAACAATTGTCGTAACGGGACCAAATTGATATGGGACCACCACTCGGAAATCAGTAGCTCTGAATTAAAAAAAATCTATTTGGCAACCCCAGGCGAAAGATATAAGGCAACAAACACATAAAAAACATAGTACAGTTGAATTAAGAACCTCCTCCTTTAATAGAAGCAAAACTGCTCTAGTCCGGTACAATAGTTTTGCCTTACTATTTACGGGATCTGGCAGAAGGAGAAGGAGAAGGAAATGTATATTTGGGAGAGCCTTTTGCCTTCTCCTTCTGCGTGTTTCCTATCTCTTTGGATAACCAAAACAGGCAGAACGAATGTTATAATGGTTCCTTTCCTATAATGGGACATACAAAATGACTGCATCCGACTGGGTATATTGTAAAAAAAAAATATTGGCAAATTTTCTACATGATTCTTTAGTCTAAGGATAAAAATTAATCACAAAAAATGTATCTATCTACAGAATGCTATCAAATTACCAATGTTCGAGTGATTTCCTTCTATAGCTATACCAATTTTATTTCCCCACGTGTGGGTCCAATATGTAAAGGCGCGCTAAGAATTCGTTGCGTATCGTCTGCCGTCTTCAGTTTTCAGTGTGCGACTCTGACTCTGAAAGTGACTTTCGTGAGAAGCGCACGGCTGCGCTTCAAACCGCGGGGTAATGTTCCCGTACGTGACGAAAAACTTTAGTATTTCTTTGTAACTTTGTAACTTTAGCACAATTTTTTAATCCTCCAATAATATTTGTATATTATTATCAACATTCGAATTTCAGTGAGTGTTTGTGTAGTGAATGTTTAGTAAAAACTTTTTGTTGGGAAATTGAAAGCGTCGGAGTTTATTTTATTGGTAAGTAATTTTTATTGTATTTTAAATATTAACGGCTAAATATTAAATATTAAATTTAACGGTTACATATTAAATATTTTAGCATACAATGTTTAGCAAACACTACTTTTAATATACCTATAGTTTAAGACGATACGTGTATGGTACCTATTTATTGTCTTTTCATACAATAAATAAAATTAAAATAATATTTATGTAGATAAGCAAGTTGTATTCAAAACTTAAATATTTATTTTGTCGACATTATATTTTAAATTCAGTTTACGTTTAAATTTAGTTTCAATAAAATTTGGCAAAAAAACTTTTTGAAATTGTCGGGATTGAACCAAATAATTGTCAGAATGGGACCAAATTAAAATGAGATGACCTGTCAAGCGCTAGCTAGTATGTTTTTTACTGAGCGAAATGAGCGAGCGAAGCTCAATATTAGGCGACTCATGTATTTCGTTTGTCCGCATACTCTTAAACGCCTGAACCGATCTCCTTCAAACTTACCACAGTGATAACGTGTAGCGTGAGGGTGTTTAGAACAAAAAAAAAATTAAAATCGGACATACCATCGAGGAATAATCCCCGAAAAAACAATGGTCCCATTGAAAACAATGTGAAATTTTCGAAAATTTAACACTTCGCTCAGTTTAGTTAAATTAGAACTTAAGTAGATATTAATTTTTAAACTATTCCTTTCATAAGTTATTATCATAATTCTACGGAAATTAACACGCGAATGATTCGTATAAATTCCCGAAGAATGTTTTATTGAATTAGATCGAATTAACTATACTTTGTTTCCACATCTGCCTACCAAAATAAGTGGCCATAAGTCTTCAGATTCAAAGTCAATGTTACTAGTTGGTGCTGCTTTGAATCAGAAGTGGAAGAGTCTTTAAAAGTACTCGGGATCGGTTGCTTAGTTAATTGCGATGATTCTGGACATGTATTTGAATTTGCTATCTGAGTTAAAACATCTATACTAGTGGTTCTGTGAACAGTAGACCTCGCGTTATTTTCGCATTTTCCCCCCATTTCTCCCCCATTTCCCCCCCAATCGAAAAATCCCTTCCACAAAAGTTGCGCCTTGCAACAAAGAACACTTGTGCCAAATTTCATGAAAATCGACTGAAAAATGCATTGTCCCCCTATTTCTCCCCCATTCCCCCCCCCCCCCTTCCACAAAAGTTGCGCCTTGTAACAAAGAACACTTGTGCCAAATTTCATGAAAATCGGCTGAAAAATGCATTTTTCCCCCATTTCTCCCCCATTTTCCCCCCAATCAAAAAATCCTTTCCACAAAAGTTCCGCCTTGCAACAAAGAACACTTGTGCCAAATTTCTCAAAAATGCGGCCTGTAGACCGGAACTGACACACATACCAACAACGCCAAATAGGCCAGTCCTCGAGTTAAAACTGAGACGCTTCGCTCGTTTCGCTCACTCGGTCAATAAAATAGATTCGTGTTGGTTACCGAATTCGGATTTCCCTAATTCTTTTTTTTGTTGTGTTCGTTATTAGGAGGATATTTACGACTGCCTTGGTGGCGCAGTGGTATGAATATGCGACTGCCGTCCCTGAGGTCCCACGTTCGATTCCGGGTCGATTCACATTATTTGTGTGATCCACAAATGTTTGTTTCGGAGTTTGGGTGTCTCTTCCATGTATAATACGAGAGTGGATTGAAAAGTTGTCGGCCTAACACTGATCCATTTAGTTCTAAAAATCAAATCTACCCACATTATTTAGTTCAGTTCAGACCTATTAATTGTGTGAAGTTTGAAACGTGTGCGATAATTACGAGTAGTTTTAATTTTATAAATTTATTAACAAAGCAATCTGACATCATTTCCGCAAATGGAGCAAATCGAGCAGCGTGCCGTCATTAAGTACCTCCATAATTCTTATGGAGGTACTTAATAAAAAGGGGCTGTCATCAAAAGCCATCCATGATGATATGGTCAGTACATTAGGGGATTGCGCTCTTTCATATTCATTCGTCAAAAAATGGATATCAGAATTCAAGCGTGGTAGAGAGAGTGTGAAAGATGAACCCCGCTCTGGAAGGCCTTCGACGTCCACTACTGACGAAAATGTTAAAAAAATACTCGACTTAATTATGGGAGACCGCAGTTCAAAGCAGCAGTAGACGCATATTTTGACTCTAAGGAAGAATCATTTTTTTTCAACGGGCTAAATGCTTGGAAGTGAAGATGGCAAAAGCGCATTGAACTTGATGGTGATTACGTTGACAAATAAAACTATATTTCATTTTTTATGTATTTATTTTCTTGGTTAGGCCGATTACTTTTCGATCCACCCTTGTATCTATGTATTGAGAAATATATAAGTATGTTTATTAGTCGTCTAGATCCCATAGCACAAGCTTATAAGTAATATGTATTAGCTTAATTTGGTCTAGATGATGTTGTGTGAGAATGTCCAAAAATATTTGTTTAAAAATAATTTATTACTTTTATTTATTTTGAAACAAAAAAAAAAGTTGTGAATTAGAAAAAAATGTGCGGTACGAAGTTCGCCGGGACAGCTAGTTGTAAATATATGAGAAAATTTGTTGAATCATAACAATTCACTTTCCCTTCATAAGCCTCCACGTCTTTGTATTGCATTAAAAAAGCCTCTATTTACCTTATAAAACAAAATATTTACATAGTAAACTCGTAATTTTTTCCTTACAAGACGAGCTTGGCTTGGGAAAATTAGGCCGTCAGCGTAAGCCGAGGCTACATAAAAGTTGCTATTGTAGGACTACTAAGATAGCAAACATCATTTTATGGCGTACTGTGATAGGTACTTTTACAAGTAAAAAAATAGTTCACTTTTGTGATTTAGTTTTTTTTTCGTATTTGGGTGCTGCCTTATATACATTTCCAGGGCTCACGTCATCCTCACCTGTTGATAAACAGACGAGGCTCTGGCAAGTAGGTATACTCCCAAGAAACGGCAATAGGTTCGCTGCCTATCACGTGGGGGTTAAAGAAGTTGCGAAACGAGGGCGTACCTAATAAGCGTACCTAATAATCTACCTCTTCGGGCATAAGACGTGATTTGTGTATGTCCCTTTTCCGTCTGCCCGTTTTCACGGCTGCTCTAACTAACAATAATAATTATGAGCTACGACTACTCAGAAGAAAAATACATAAATCAATGCTGATCCTGCCTATGAATCACTATAAGTTATCACTGAAATACACATAATAAGTTAAGATATAAAATCAGAATTGGTACATTAAATATTTTCTTTTTTGGTAACAGTAAAGTATCCATTATTATATTATAACAATACAGAGCACTTAATTATTTTGGCGTGTAAGAAGAATAGGCGGTCTCATTGCGTATAAAGTGCTGTAATTACTGATTCAGCGGGTTGGTTCCTTTGGGAACAGAATGTAAAGACTACGTCATGCCTTCCCGAGGGTATAGTACAAGACGATTAAATGATACGGAAGTTTTTCAGAGATAGGGGTGCTTCTAACCACACATTCATGTTATGTATGGTTTTGCACAGAATATAAATTACTATTATCTTAATGTACTGACGTAGAGTGGACTCGGATAGTGTGAGTTTAAAAGCATTTTATTTCTAAGAATCGAAGTTAAGATTGTGACACCTCTAGTTATAGCAATATAGGCTAAAGCTAGATTGATTTATAGTTTAATTTTAGGAGTGATAGCTTCTTGGTGATTATAAGTACCTACATTTATTATTATTATAATGTCAAATAAGACACAGACAGACAGACACATATTACGCCCATATCCTCGGAGGTACGGAGAGGTGCACTACACACCCACTATTTGCCAGTATTTTTAGTCCCACGTAAAAAGGGGCAAGCCTATTGCCGTCACCAGGCACACGTATCATGGGTTATATCCAAAATTTAATAAAAAGTAGCTATAATGTAATTTTGAAAAAAAATTAAACCCGTTGCCTTGCGTTGAAATGTTAATGAAAGGTAACAAAATCTTACGTGCCAGCCGCTATGGCACAGCCAATTAAAGTCCTGGGTGTCTCGGACTTTTATAATGTCAAATAAGACATACTATTTTAGGTGAGTAAAAGGTACACAACGTCTATTACAATTTCACTATGATAACTTGACAAATTTACAGGAAAACTGACGTTATTTTGTTTACCCAGCATCAGGTGCGACTCTAGAAGTAATATCTACTCACACATTGTCGTACCTACTTTATTTCTTTGTATTCTTTAAAATCCTGTATGTAACCTGAACATACTTATTATGTTACAAAAAACAGCCTAAAGGTGTAACGTAACGATTTCTACTAAATCGCATTACCCGTAAGCCGCGTTTGAGAACTTAGTTCCAAAAATAGTGCTCAGAGCCACTTTTAGTTTTACAACTATAACTTCATGTCTACTTGTTTGTTTGTGACACCACATAAGGGCCGTGACTGAAATTGTACGTAATTGTTAAGTATTTAGAATGGATCGAATACAGACCAGGAATATCTATTTGTCCTCGCAGTTTATATAAAATGGGATACTATTTTCCAAAAAACGCCAAGGATACACTCGACCAACTGTTAATAACTATTTTGGCGTAGTTTTTCATTTAAAAGTAGGTTTAAAAATCAGAGTAACGTTCAATTAAGCTAAAGAAAATACACCTAAATGAAATGAGGGTGTGATATTATTTAGTTAAAAAAGTATGACGATTTAATTTATGAAATATTCAATGACAGCAAAGGAAAAGTTCACTATTAGTTTGATATTCGTACAAACAAACAGGGGTAGTGAACTACTGAACACACCTTAAATATACACGCATTGAGGACTACGTACATAGCAACAAATTCCAGCCCAAATGGATATCGTGAGCCTAATGTGCTTACATGGTCGGAAGGTTGATACGAGTACGTTGTGAACGGTTCCCAGTCATGGAAAGCTTCGCATCATAGTAATTTTGTAGTACAGTCACGTACTGTCCTTGAGAGCTTTTTCTCCATAAAGTGAGTGCTCTTACTACATTGTTGTAGATCTAAATTTATTAATGGAACATTTGACTATCTCGATGGCATAGTCGGCAACTATACAGTACGATTCTCGGGTTGATTTAAATACGTGTATTATTTACCTAAAAATACAATTTGTTATGGAGTGTTTTCTTATATATTTTCTATGTAGTAAAATATGTGAAGAGATAGACAGTAGCATACTTACTTTTGCCAATTTACTGGTCCCACGTAATACAGAGATTGCCAATTGCCTTTAACTAGCAATTTTGGGCTGGACTTGCGTTTTGACGATGTGAGTTCGATCCCGGGTCAACACAATACTGATGTGGACCCACTCCTAACACTTTTAGCTTATTTTGGAGTCCATTAAAATATATTATTGTCAATCAATTTAACTAATTTAAAAAAACTGAATGTGATCCATGCAATAAACTTGGTATAATATATATCTTATCTCACAATTTGTTAATGATCCCTACCAGGTAACGGTGATACGGAACGTAGTTAAGCCTATTTGGCGAATATTTATTGGGTAAAGCTCCAAGCACGATAGTGACATTTTAGGAAAATAAATGTGCCTAAGCATTATAGGATTTATCTGTATTGCCTTTTCCGGAATATCAACCAGTGTTCTGACGATTCATGGATATCGAATGTCACCGACTTAACTTTGGATAATGTTCCTACAATGCGATGCTTCAGCGAAAAATAATTTAATGGTAGAACGAATTTTATTTATCGAGTTTTATTCGACTGCCTCATTGGCACAGGGGTATGAGTATGCGACTGCCATCCCTAAGATCCCAGGTTCGATTCCCAGATGTTTGTTTCGTAGTTCGGGTATTTTCTTTTCTACGTATAATATGTATGGATTTAGAAATGTATAAAATAAAATATTTTAAATGTTTAAAAATAATAAGTATGTTATATTAGCTTAATGTGGGCTAGATGACGTCATGTGAGAATACCCAAAAAAAAATTATTTATAATAATATGTAGGTAGATAATTTCTTAGATAATTGCTTATCACTTGACTTGAATATAACAAACTTATAGCAGTTACAAATACGTAACATACATATTTTAATGGCTCGTTCTATTAGTACCTACTTACGTACAATTTACAGGTGTGTGTGTGTATTCGCTTCTGCCTATCCTCTCTTGGATATAAGCGTGATTGTAGGTATGTATGTTATGGGATTGAGATAACTGATAAACCTTTTTACATGCGTATAAAAAGTTAACTAATAAAAAATATAAAGTTATAAAAATGTTTAATGTTAATATTTAGCATACTCATTGCTTGAATATTTTGAGGGGGCTCGTGGTCTAATTGAAACCGACAATGTTATCACTTTGCAAAGGTTAAACAACATCTAGTCAGGCCGGTCTTAGGATGGGTGACCATTTCTTAAGACACTGAGACCCCTCCGTGCCTCGGAGAGCACGTTAAGCCGTCGGTCTCGGTTGTCATACGAACATCTATGGCAGTCGTTAGGTGTAGTTGGAGCCCTAAATCAAAAATCCGACCGGTCTAACTACAGAACTTCGATATCGCCCATGGGTTATGAAGGTCAGATGGCAGTCGTTTCACGGAAAATATCTAAGTTCAGCCGAATCGTAGTTAGACTGGAAAGCCGACCCCGACTGAGTTGGGAAAAAGGCTCGGTAGATGATGATGATTGCTTGAATATTTTGTTTATATAATAAAAATATATCACTCTGATGTGCGACTTACTGAAATATTTAAAGTCGCTGAGCCACCCTCCCAAGTCCTTCCGAGAACTGCCTCCTCTTTTGAAATCTGTTAGAAATAAACATAAGTACACAAAATATCCGCCGGGCGCCACTGGACATACCCTCTGCTGGTAACCAGAGACGCCCGGCAACGGACGTTAATGCGGCCGCGGCCTTGGGCCGCGGAATTTAAAAAAAAAAAAAAGTACACAAAATATTAGACGTTACAGCAAAACATTAAGCCAGGACACTCACCAACGTATGTCACATACACACCCAGTCGGAATGTAGCAATGTTATAATTTATGCTTATACATCATTAGGCATTAGCATAATGATACATTAGATACTAAGAACTGTTAAGTACAACCTTCATTAAACTGTGGCACAGAATAGGTAATAGACTCTGGGTTGAATAAATGTGGCGTTAAACGTATTAAAACATAGGTACATTTGGTTTAGTAAACTTGTCGCAAAATAATTTTAGTCATAAAGGTGCGAAGATAGGCTTCAGGTACCTAAATACTTAGGTACTTATTTACCAAATTTTAATCAAATTTGTTCACTGGATACAGTCTGGTAGAATAACTAACTATCGAAAGGTAGTTTGAGCAGTGTAGTGGAACATCTTCAATATACTCACACAGATGTATCACGCCTATATCCCCGAAGGGGTAGGCAGAGTTATATACCCACAATTTTCCAGTATTTTTAGTCCCACGTAATAGGGAGCAAGCCTATTGCCGTCACCGGGCACTCTAGATGGTAATGTCCAAAATGGCCGAAATAATTTAATAAAATAATCAGCTATTATTGGATGGAAACAGGCGTTACAATTAAATCCATGACAAAGTAATGGTAAGTAAGATGTTAAAACTGAACTTTTATGGCTGTTCTCTCTGAGACAGTCTTGATAATGCCTCGTTTAGAGGTGAAACAATTGTCGACGTTTTATTGTCTTTTAATTTTGCGAAGATAATGCTATTATATTTTAAAAAGTTTTAACATCTTACTTACCATTACATAATCAGCTATATTATAATTTTGAAAACTAAATTTTAAACCCGTTGCCGTTGCGATGAAATGTTGATAAAAGCCAACAAAATCTTACGTGCCCGCCGCTATGGCACTGCCCATTAAAATCCTGGGTGTCTCGGACTCATCTTCAATAACGCCGTACCTAAAGCCCAAAAAAAAAAACAGTGGAATAAGATTACAAAACACAAACATCTAAAATAGGATGTTACTAGTAGGGGGCAGAAAATAAATATGTAGGACTCGTCCTAAATTGAAAAATCCCCTTACCCAGTACCCAACAAAAATTCGTTAATCATTATTGTAATTAAGGGAAACCTTAAAAGTCTGCTGTTGACGTCAACATAGATAAATAAAATAAAGTTCCTGAATCAATTGTGGATAATGAGTGAGGTTGGAGACTTAATTGATATAAACTACCCAATGTATTTGACAATGATTGATGGAGAAGTTTCACAGTTTTAATTGAAAAAAAAACAAACATTTACAAATAAAAATACTCTAAAATACAACTAGAGGGTAGAAACCCTTGTTTTTGTCTTTGCCAGATATTTTTTTACGTTATGAAAATGTTCGAAACTTTGTGTTCCACGCTCAGCAATTTTGCTGTCATCACTTTGCAACAACTGGATCGATAAATCTAACATTATGAACGTTAACTAAGTAGTTAACGTTCATAATGTTAGATTTAGAAATAAGAGGTAAATAAATAAATATATATAATAAATAAATAATAAATAGATTTAGAAAAAAGTAGCTAAGAAGTGCTAAAACATATTTTGCATAAGTATGCAAAATATGCACGTTAACTAAGTAGTTAACGTTCATAATGTTAGATTTAGAAATAAGAGATAAATAAATAAATATATATAATAAATAAATAATAAATAGATTTAGAAAAAAGTAGCTAAGAAGTGCTAAAACATATTTTGCATAAGTATGCAAAATATGTTTTAGCACTTCTTAGCTACTTTTTTGTTCATTACAAGTGCCTACTAATACTAGTACTAGGGCCTTTTCTAAACAAGGAGAAAGAAGGAGGTGTCCCGTACCTTTCCACCCTAGAACTCGTATCAAAATCTTGGTAAGTGAGTACCTATCTTAGGTACTTAATGTCTTTGTGGCATGCGAGTCGACTTCATGCTCGAAGCCTATATATCTGAGTAACATCGGCTATGTTTATCCAAGCCAACCCGTAATCTATATCAGCCTGTGAAAGGAAAAATAAACAAAAAAATTATTAAATTTTAGAGATAAAAGTATTTAAATAATAAATTAAATTTTAATTAAAAAATCAAATTACTTTATTATTTTTATTTTTATTGTAAATTAATAAATTTACAATAAAAATTACAGTATACATAATAGTAGATGAATATACTATTTACACTTACAAAAATTATACTATACACATTAAAATCTACAAGCCTGGTTACTTTTTAGATCAAAAAATAAACATTGCCCATTGATCATGGCATTGCTGCCAGTCTTCTGGGAAGGCTTCTTCGTTCTTCTTAGTTCTTTGACGCCTTTATTATAGTGTAGATTAAAAAAATAAATGATTAGGTGAAATTTTAATTTAATAAAATTAGAAAAAAAAACACTGAAAAACCAAAACAAAACCTATTTTTTCCATTCACTGATATCAGCTATACTATAATATTATAAAGATATTTGAATCGTATGTGTCTTTGAATTGAATAGGCTCCGTAACTACTAAATTCTTTCACTGATAATGCAACTACATAGCTCATATAACACAGGCTAATTTTTATCCCGGTAATGTGTTCCCACGGAGATCAGGAACGAGAATACAGTGTCATCAGCTAGAATATTTTAAGAGAAAAAATTGTGGGAAAATTGCTTTGTTTGTTGGTATTGAAAAGGCTTCACTGAACCGACTCTAAAAATTATTTCACATTTGACATAAGCTACTCGTACTTTTATCTCTGTGTTGTTCTCCTATGGAAATTGGGAACACACACACACAAATCACGCATATATCCCCGTAGGCCCAGGAGCATTACACACCCACAATTTGCCAGTATTTTAGTCCCACGTAATAGGGGGCAAGCCTATTGCCGTCACCGGGCAATCTAGAAAGTGGGTTATGTCCAAAATGCCCGAACAAATTTAATAAAAAGTAGTAGTATATTGTAATTAAAAAAAATGAAACCCGTTGCCTTACGGTGAAATGTTGATGAAAGGCTACAAAATCTTACGTGTCAGCCTCTATGGCACAGCCAATTAAAGTCCTGGGCGTCTCGGACTATTGGGAACGAGAAAACTAAATCACGCGGGTGGAGCCACGGTAATCAGCCAGTACCTAATTTTTAAAGAAAAGAAATATACGAGTAGGTATAGGCTTACAATAAAGAAGTACCTATTAAACATTAAAAGTCGAAATAGACATCGAATAGAAATGCTTTTCGTTCTACTTGGCGTCAATATTCAATCAATAATCGCCCTAGTTTTTATTCCAATTCTTTATTTTGTTTCGTCCTACCCAAGGATCGATTAAATACCCTCAGTGACAAACATTCAAGATACTCGAGTTCATCGGAGACTGCGATTAATAGTCGCCGAGTAATCGACAAAGTTTCATTAACTCTTTTATCGTAGCAGCAAAGAAAAAGTATTCTGTGTTAATACGGATATATTTTGTAAACTTCATTTGCTTACTTCAACTCTTAGTTTTCGCTTGAACTTTATAAAGTTTTTGCTTTAACAATGAATATTGGATAAAAACACGTGTACTTTTCCACTTGTTTTGATATATTTTATATTGACTGGTTTCGTCCTCGCTGTTTTAAATTAGAATTATCTGACTCTAATTTAGTGATGATTAGGAAGATGTGGTGTTAAAATATAGACTCTGATGATACCGTGGGACGAAACGGCTCAGTATAAAATTTATTAGGTTCGCATAGAATATACTAGGTCGCCGCAGTCGCGAAACGTACCGTTACGCTGCAGCATATATTTGAGCGAAGCGAGTTTAAATTCAAAATTCTGGCATCGTAATAACCTGGGTAATTCTGTAAGCTATTGATGAGTGCAAGAAAATCCGGAATCGGCCGAGTATTCGCCGAAAAACAATTTAACATAAATCGTTTGAAAAATAATTTAGTCACCCGTTGAGAGCTCCGCTCGCCTTCGGCTCGCTTCGCTCAATTAGAACAAGTGTAAAAGTACAAGTGTTTTTCTTTTTATCCTATATGTTTAGCAAGTTGTACCAAGTGCCATCAATCGACAATATAACAATGAGCTCTTTAAATGTTTACGTATGAACGTTATTATTGCAACTCATTACAAAACGCTCATTACAAATAAAAACTATCAACTAACACTCCTTAAATGTAATTTAGGTACTTCTTGAACCTTGTAACCATTTTTTTATTACTAGCTACGCAGAGATCTTCATAATTTACACAATTTAAGCCTTTATTTCATAAAATTTTAAGTTTCTATGTTAGTTGCTCTATCACGGTCTAGACGCTCAATTGATTTAAATAACATCCTATTCTGAAAATTTATCAAGTACCTCTATGCATTTCATTCCGGGAATAGTTTTTTTTTGTAGGCAATTAGAATGGTCGCGTTAAAGCCGTAGCATTAAGAAGTAATCATTTAATAATAGCATTTGGAACAAATTACGACCTCAGTGTACGATTAAAGGCAATGATCGCTACATAGCTTTAAAGACGCGTGTTCAGTACAAATTACTAAGAACATAAATTCTTTTACTACATTACTAGTAAACCTGGCAAATATTTTGATTACTAAAAAATGAGGAATGTGAGAAGAAAATAATATGAGATTTATTCTTACCCGAAATTCATGAAAATCAGAGGTTTTTTTTTTAATTCCGCCAGACTGCGGCCACTCCTTTGTCCATTGCTGCGGGCGACTCTGGTACCCAAAAATCAGAGGTTCAGTAGAGTTCTCAGTTAGAGGCTAAACATGACATTTGTAAACGTAAAGTTTATGTTTAGAAATTGAATATTGAAATATAAAATATTGAATAAAAAAACTAATAATATCCAATAATAGATAGGTAACTGTTATCTAAATAGGGCTTAATCGAGGAACTATACCTTATTGTTCCCTGACGTTTGACAAATTGGTGCAATCTAATCGAAACGTCGGGAAGTATTAGGGTATCCTTCCTATTTTAATTTAACCCCGAAAAAGTCCTGTTTACACATCAGTTACTTATGGAGTAAAAACTAGACTTTCAACGAATAGTATATTCGGTCATAGGGCTAATACTGAATATTCGGCAGGCTCGATTACCGAATATTAGGCAAAACTATCCATAACTTATGTGTCCCCGTCGGAATTGAGAACGACAAAACTTAACCACGCGGGAGGAGCCGCGTAAATCAGCTAGTTAGTTTGTGCTAGGTAGTTGTGTAAGAATGTCCAGAATAAATATAATTTTCATACCATTCGGTATTCGGCAGAATAGAAGTAGATATTCGGTGTTCGGCCGAATACATTAAAAGGAGCCGCATTGGCCGAATACCGAATAGTAACCGAAAATTCGTTGCAAGCCTAGTAAAAACGTAAAAGTTTACCAATAGTGTTTTCTATATATATGTTATGTATGTATTTAGAAATATATAAGTATGTTTATCAGTTGTCTAGATCCCATAGCACAGGCTTATAGCTTAGTTTGGGTTAGATGACGTTGTGTTAGAATGTCCAACAATATTTATTTTATTTTATTATTTTATAGTTAATAATATAAAACCCTAAGAAATTTTAAAGTTACAAGACATTGTCATGCTGGTAAACACTTTATTCACGCACGTATAGGAAAGATATCATCGTCTAGTCGCATAAAGTATTTGATAACAGCTTTCAATGAACATGTTAAAACATGTTCTAAGTGTTCATAGCACCCACACAATGTAATTTTATAGAGCTAAGAACTGAATAATATAAGATAAATTATTTTGTGCTGACGTTAGTTTCTTTGGTCAAATTGTATTCAATGTAAAAGTTAAAAAAATGTTAGTTAAAGTTAATGGGACATATTTTAATGTATTTAAGTAACGTCAACGTGTATCACTGATACAAAATCTGTATTGTACCATATTACTGTAATTTATTCCACAAACATTTCTTACAATTCGTTTCAATTTAAAAAACGTACCTACGACCTTTTAATTGTAATTAGTAGGTATTTTTGTGACATTTATTTTTTATTTATAATATCACTAATAATATTTTTTTCTGCGGCTAATATAATGATGTAACTGAACTATTTTGTCTTGATTCATTTTGTTATGGGTAAATTACCTGAAATAAATGATGATTTATTTATTTATATTAATTAAGATCTATGATGATGCCGTTTGGTGAAACCGGTTAGATAAATATAAAAAAAAATAGATTAAAAAAAATATATATACCGGGTGTTACGTAAGGGTTATATCAACCCGAAGCCAGCCCAATCAGCTGGTCGGCCAGAACCCGTTTCGATATGTGGCGACCGCCAGAGAAGAAAAAAAAAGTTCATAAAAAAAAACATTATTACCGAATAAAATACACACTTGTTTTTTTTTTTTTTTTTTTTATATTTGGTTCGCCATATTGACGCCGCCCGCCTGGTGGTAAGTCGTGACGACGTCTAGCGATTGTGGGCCACTCTCACAGCACACATTACTATTGAGAGTGGCCCTCAACTTGACGACCTACTGATGTGCCTCTTCACGCTCCGCTTAAAGAACCCAGGATTATATGTGGGAGGAAACACGTGCACAGGCAGGGTGTTACAGGCCACTATCGTTCGGCAGAGAAACGAACGTTTAAAACGTTCGGTTCTCGCGAACATGCTATCCACTGTGTGGGGGTGGCATCTCTGCCCGGCACGAGTCGTTCGGGATCGGAAGGAAGAGGGTGGGATCAGATTGAAGAGCTCTTCAGAACACTCGCCGTGGTAAATACGGTAGAATGCGGCCAAGGAAGCTATTGTTCGGCGCTGAACTAGCGGCTCAAGGCTTCCCGTTACCTCCGGACAATCTATAATACGGATAGCCCGTCGCTGCATAGCGTCGAGAGCGTCCAGCAGATACTTCGCGGAGCCATCCCAGAGGTGAGAGCAGTATTCGACGCAGGGTCTAATCTGCGTCTTGTACAGCAGACACCTCTGGTCCGGTGTAAAGAATCTCTTTACCTTATTCAGTATTCCTAGTTTCCGCGAAGCTAGCCCTATACATCTTTCGATGTAGTTTTTATTATTGAGCTCTCGACGAACGTCTATGCCAAGGATATCAAGGTTGTCCTTCATTGGTAATAATGCATTCTGAAGAGAGGGTAGGGGAAGGAAAGGGGATTTCTTCGCAGTAAATGCACACGCCTGTGTTTTGCGGGCATTGAACTCGACCAGGTTCTCGGTACCCCATTGAGAGATACTGTCGAGGTTACGGTCGAGATCAGCCACGAGTCGTCGTCTCTCCTCCTCAATCTCAGATCGCCCCGCCGTCGGACGAACCGAGTAACTCCCGTGCAGTGTGCTGTCATCTGCATAGCAATGAATGTTCCCGAGGGATAGCATATCATTGATATGCAGAAGAAAGAGAGTTGGTGATAGTACGGACCCCTGCGGTACCCCGGCATTCACTTGCAAGAAGCGAGAAGCCTGGCCATCGCAGAGGACCCGCACTCGGCGCTCGTTTAAAAAGCTGGCAATCCAGCTGCACAGTTGAGGAGGTAGACCATATGCCGGAAGCTTGGAAAGGAGCGAGGCATGCCAGACCCTATCGAAGGCTTTGGCGATGTCCAGGCTAATAGCCAAGGACTCGCCGTGCCTTTCCATAGCCCCACCCCAGACATGCGTTACGAATGCCAGAAGATCACCCGTTGATCGCTTTGGCCTGAAGCCATATTGTCGATCATTGATTAGCGAGTGATCCTCTAGGAATTGCATGAGCTGCTTATTTATAAGGAGCTCGTGCAATTCCTATTTCCTGAGCTGTTTAACAACACTAGAACTAAAATCAGCTGCTTCGGTCATCGACATCAAAATAGGTACAAATAATAGGTACAAATAATGCGCGCCTGTGAAAAGCCTTCCGTCTCACTCCTGGTAGGAACATTTCGTCTCTGTTTCGCATCAAGCGATGCCGTACGAAGCGCTCCGTCGGCGTCGGTCGGCGTTTGAAGTTTCCTAGAATTTTATTTGAAATCATTTAGCAAGGTCACAGGTCAGTTCAGTTGCATTCTTTGCTTTGTGCAGTGAGGTAGCTAAATAGTTGTTTAGTGTGTTAATTTGTAAGTTGTGTCAAGTTGTGTGTGATAGTGATTGTGTTGTGTAGTAATGGCTCTGAGTAACGAAGAGTATTACGAGATGATGCTTTGTGTAGGAGCATCAGAAGGCAATTTGAGCGCTGCCCGGAGTTGTACCGTGAGCGTTGATACCTAAAAATACTGTGTACTGTCGTGTGCATAATTACTTACTATTTGTAATTATTTCATTCTTTTTATATCTTGTTTGTTTACATACCTTAGAGTGACATGATATGTCATGTCATCACTGATTTATTTTTTTATTCTATTTTTGGCAATTAGCTTTGTTGATTTTTAAACTCCTTTCTCCGTTGTTGTCTAGTTGTCCAGTTGTCTAGTTGTAGCTACGTCAAGCCGCAGCGTTGGGACACGTTTGTTTTGATTTGAAATATCTTTTTAAAATTTTTTGATGAACTTTTTTTTTCTTCTTTGGCGGTCGCCATATATCGAAACGGGTTATGGTCGACCAGCTGACGATGCTGGCTTCGGGTTGATATAACCCTTTCGTAACAACCTGTATAAAGTAGGTTTACGTCGTTTTCCTAGTAGTTTTCTCTTTTCTGAAGGTTTCAATTTATCTCGTATTAAATTTTATAAATATCAGTTCAATAGTTTTACGTTGTGTACACACAAATTTTACAATCCCATAATGTAGATACGTAGACTCGTAATAGTAAAGAATAAAAATTAAGCATATGCAATAAAATAGTAGCATTAGAATAGAAGCATTTTCTACAGCAATAGAAAATCATACACACGACTCAGGAAAACGAGTCATTCAATATTTAATGGCTTGACATTTAAATGCTTAAACAGGGTTATTACAAACGCAATAATATTTTTATGAATACTTCTTGCCAACCTTTTCTTTTTCATTTTGCGGGGCTAGCAGAGCATAAAAATAGAAATATGCAATGGTCACGGGAAAACAAAGACGGCAGTGGTTTAATCAGCTGGCTGTCATCTAAGTTCCCTAGAGGCATGGCCATTGCAAAAGAGTAATGCTGAAAAGTAAGTATAAGGGTGGGTTATAATAATATTATTTTGTTTTTCAGTCGGACTACAGAGATTCTATTTATGAAACTTCTGTCTGGTTGTTGGAATTTGGGTTTGAATTATAAATAAAATATTTTTTTGGACATTCTCACACAACGTCATCTAGCCCAAACTAAGCTATAAGCTTGTGCTATGGGATCTAGACAACTGATAAACATACTTATATATTTCTAAATACATACATAATAAATACATAGAAAACACCCAAACTCCGAAACAAACATTTGTGGATCACACAAATATCCGAGTCTCCGGAGTCGAAACCCGATGCACTACCGACCAAGCCACCGAAGCAGTTTTAAATTACAGAGTGGTTATGGATTTTACATAGTGCCCTGTGACGGCAATAGGCTTGCCCCCTATAACTTACAACCAATAAAGTTACAGACAAAATTAATAAGAGGTGATTTACATAATATGTCTGTCTGTAAAGAAGGTGCCTACTGTTGAAATTATTGCTGAAGAAATCTAATCGACCTCATACGATGTGGCCATCACTTTACTCGTAACCATATACCTATTCATCACATTACTTCGATAATGCTATAGAGTCTAGGGTACTACATTATCGTCATGTCATTATAGTCGATGTCGATAGACACCACTTAACTTTTGGGTGGATTTCAACTCTATGGATAAAATCCACCAAAAAGTTAAGTGTGTCCGTCATTCTTTGTTCTCTTTATTAATTTTAAATAGTGTAGTCTAGTTCATTGTCTCCGGAGGGGAGACTATCATTTCTTGCTGTCTAACTGTCCGCACACCCATATCTCGAAAACGGCAAATGCGATTTTGATAACTATTTTTGCATATAGTCCTGTTTGATAAGAGTATGTGTATATGCAACTTTTTTTGACTGGAAGGGTACCAGAACTACCCTTTAGAGACAGGACTTTGAACGGCAGAAAACCGTTCTCGGACCTTAGATCATGATGATAAACATGTGATTACAATTCATGATCACTAAAAAGTATTCAATTATAATAATAATAAACTTATCTGAAAGGTGATATTTAAAACCGACTTTCAAAAAAGGAGGAGGTTCTCAATTCGACTGTTTGTGTTTTTTTAATATTTGTTACCACATAATCACCCGACTGGGTAAACAATTTTTTTTTTTTAATTGGAAGCTACTAGGTACTTCCCATGTGATCCCATTTCAATTTGATCCAATTCCGACGACTATTTGGTGGTTTCCCATTTCGGTAGTTTGAAGTCGGTTGCTGTGTCAATTTTTGACGTTTATCTAAGACAGAACGATCCGCTTTGAGAAATCTCTCATCTGTAAATAAGTATAGTTGAGTACAACAAGATGTAACATATGAACAATACGTGACCTGGATGAAACAGATGCTAAATCGACACACACCAAGCTAGGGTATTAATATCTTAAAATGTCACATCTGTGTCTGTCCATTAGTGTACAATGATTTGTTTAGAACATGTCGTTATAGTTTGATCTTCTGGTTCTTATTTTTATCTACAGCACACGGTGATAAGTTTAATATAAGAAGTTACAAACGTTATACGTAGGTAACACTATAAGTTTTGCGTAACTTAAAAAAACAACATGTTAAAACCAAAATATTATGTTTATTGCTTTTCAAAATACTCTCCTTTACATTTTAAACATTTTTTTATGCGATTGAACCATTTTTTAAAACAGGAGGACCACAGATCTGAAGGCATGTTTTCTACGTGCTGATTGAACGCAATCACTGCCTCTTCGTAGTTGGTAAAAGTGAAACCTCTCATCAAATCTTTGATTTTGGGGAAAATACAGAAATTACAGGGTACTAGGCTATGCGCGATGGCTGAAGGGTTGTACTTTTTCGGAAGCTAAAAATGACTTTGTTTTGTTGGCCGTGTGTGAAGAAGCGTTGTCATGATGTAGGAGAACGCGGCTTTCGGGTCATCTTTCGCGAACTTTTTCTAACACCCTGGGTAAACAAATGGTAGAATACCACTCGGCATTAACACTCTTTTGATTTCCAAGTGGAATTGTACAGATGGTACCCGAGCTGAGAAAAAAAACGTGATCATTTTTTACCAACTTTTCTCGCATGCCTCACTTTTGTTGGCTTGTTCTCATAATTCAAACACCCATTCACAAGATTGCTGTTTTTTTTTCGGGTTCAAAACAATAAATCCACGTTTCGTCTCCTACTTCAGTAGCATCTGTGAGCACCATTCCATGCGAGCCCGCTTCTGCTCCGCTGTCAGTTCATGAGGGATCCAACGACAACAAAGTTTCCGAACTTTCAATTCTTCGTGTAAAATTTTCTGGATTTGACTCATACCAATCTCCAATAGTCCTCGAATTGTCTCATAGGTAATCCGTGGGTTTTCTTCAATTAACCGCTAAACAGTAGCCACATTATTTTCGTTGACGGCAGTTGAAGGCCGCCCTTCACTAAATTCGTCATATAAAGAAACTCGACCTCTCCCAAATTCAGCAAACCATCGCCTCACGGTGCTCAAACAAGGTGCTTCTCTCCTAAAAGCATTTTGAAGACGAGCGGCACAGTCTTGCGGAGAGAGAGAACTTTTAAAATCATAAAAAATCATCACTCTAAAATCTTTTCGACTTAATTCCATTGTCGTTGCATACGTAGAACTTTGATGTGTGATAAAAAACAATTGATAAATGATTTCCCGCCAATTGTTTATTTTTATTACTAAGAAGGTTGCAACGTTAAAAATAATATAACATTCGAAATTCAAATAGTTCCGATTAGCTAGAAGTGCAAAACTTTTAGTGTGCCCCTTGTATAATTAACACAACAAAATCACTTCTATATCCCTTTAATGGTAGACAGAGGCCAGTCACTCCGCCTATTGCGTTTTCGAGGCACTTTGGTTGTTTTTACCAGAGCCTCTTCTGTCTGTGTGCAGTGGAACCAAGTGTTGGTAAGGATGACTCCCAAGTCCAAGCCCCAGCTTGAAGACATTCATAGAACCCAAGTATATATCATAAATTAAATTAAATTTATTTATGTATCTTAGACAAAGGTAGGTATATGTTATAGGTCGAATGTTAAGATGCACCTTTTGGGAGAGACTGGTATCTGAACTAGGAAGCTCCTCTCGGACAGATTACCAGGCTTCCCACATATAATACGTCTCAGATAATATGGACAGAGTGATCTATGGTTAATACAATAGCACTTAAAATGAAAAGAGAAGAAATTAAAAGAAAGATTAAAAAATAAAACTAAATAAAATAAAATAACGTTTATTATCTTTGAAATTTTTAGAAAATTATTTAGATTCGTCAAAAGTTGGTGTGACTCTACCAAGGGTTCCAAAATGCAACGAGACTGAGAAAAGCCCTCAAGAAACTCAGTTCGGCTTTTTTCCAAAATATTTTATCTTAAATCTAATACAGAGTTATTTAGAAAGGAGCAATTCGTGTTACAACCAGGCAGCCTTGTCATCTAAGAAATCATTAATACTATAATAAGCTTTATGGCACAATTTACGTTTTATTAGTTTTTTAAATTTATTAACAGATAAATTTGCTATTTCGGTTGGCAATGTATTGTACATTCGAATAAAGTTCCCCGCAAAAGAATTACTCACTTTATGAAGCCTAAATTTAGGAACAGCCAGTTTATCCTTATTTCTTAAGTTTAGATTATGATTATCACTATTTTTCACAAATTTACTTTTGTTCTTGTGGGTATACAATAAAATTTCATAAATATACTGTGAATACACTGTAAGGATGTTAATATGCTTAAACTTATCTCTTAATGACTCCCGAGACTCCATTCCATAGATAGTCCGGACAGCCCTCTTCTGCAACACAAAGATGCATTCAATATCGGCAGCGTTACCCCACAGTAGTATGCCATATGTCATGATACTGTGGAAGTAGCTGAAGTAGACAAGACGCGCCGTTTTAATGTCTGTAAGTTGTCGGATCTTTTTGACAGCATAGGCTGCTGAACTAAGCCTGGCCGAAATTTTCCCGATATGAGGCCCCCATTGCAATTTGGAGTCTAACGTTATGCCCAGAAATACAGTGTCATCGACCAATTCTATTATATCATCCCTAACCTTAACACTGGTTTTAACAAGTCTTACATTAGGTAAGGTGAATCTTACACATTTAGTTTTATTTTCATTTAATAATAAATTATTAGCACAAAACCAGTGGACTATCCTAGAGAGGGTAATGTTTACATCGTCAAGTTCGCGCTGTCCACGTTTAACTTTAAATATTAAAAAAGTGTCATCAGCAAACAAAGCTACCTCGTGGTCGTCTCTTATGAGGTGAGGGAGATCATTAATATATACTAGAAAAAGAAAAGGTCCCAAAATTGAACCCTGCGGTACCCCCATTGCTACAGGAGAACCAGGTGACTGTTTACCATTGATCACTACTTTCTGGACCCTATCACTTAAGTAAGAATTGACGAAATTCAAGGCCGTCCCCCGGATTCCGTAATGATCAAGTTTCTTAATTAAAGTCTGGTGCTGAACGCAATCGAAGGCCTTAGATAAGTCGCAGAATACACCATAAGCATCATATGACTCATCCCAGGCCCTGTATATACACTCTAATAATTTAATTCCGGCATCAGTGGTGGACCGACCACGAGTGAAACCGAATTGTTTTGTATGTAATAGTTTCTGCTGTTCTCTCTGAGACAGTCTTGATAATGCCTCGTTTAGAGGCGAAACAATTGTCGACGTTTTGTTGTCCTTTTGATTCTGCGAAAAATTAATGCTATTAATTAATGCTAAAAAGTTTTTTCTTAAAAAAATTTTTACTTACCATTGTTTTGTCATGGATTTTCGCCAAGTAACGCCTGTTTCTATCCAATATTTGTAATAGTTTATTAACGTTAAAGTGATTTTGCATTTGATTAAGCATAATTTTTTCAAAAATTTTACTAAATGTAGGTAGTACAGAAATGGGACGGAAATTGGACGGATCTGAAGTACTACCCGATTTAAACAGGGGAATTAATTTACTAGATTTCATTAAATCAGGGAACACACCACTATCAACACAATTATTAAATATTATTACTAGTTCAGGAGCAACCATTTCAACAAAAGAATTTACTAAATACACAGAGATGCCCCAGAGGTCAGCTGTTTTCTTGATATTTAAAGATTTAAAAGTTTTTAAGATGGTGTTTATGTTAACTTTACTGAATTTAAATATAACGTTACAACAAGGAACGTTTGCTTTTAACAAAGATAATGCAATGGGGGTTGAAGAGCCTAGTGTTTTTGTCAAATCTACAGGAATTCGGGAGAAAAAATTTTCAAATTCGTTAGCAACCTCGAAGTCTGATGTTGTTATTTTACCATTTATATTAAGTTTAAAATTATTATCATTTAATTTTTGTTGACCTCTTTCCGCGTTTATAATTTTCCAAGTAGATTTAACTTTGTCTGCACTATTGAGAATTTTATCACTTATATATTATTAAAAAAGATAAAAACAACATGATTGACATTGTGTGTGTGTGTGTTTTGTCTTCTTATCAAGTACCTAGTTATATCAATGTTATTGTTTTAAGCAGCTATATCAGGTTTTAAACAAGTATACCATCATTATTATTTCCATACTGTATCCGGTGCCGGTGATAGTGACCCCGAAAAAGTTCTGCTCGGGTTGTTATTATTTTAAGTTTAAGTTATTATTATAAGCTTGTTGACCTACACGAATAATTCCGCTGTTCAGCTTGCTTTCTGTGTTCCTTGCAAATCAGTTTTCAAACCGAAGTTCATCTTTTCGCGTCACATTAAAGGACACCAGTCTAGCCTGGGCCGCGTTTTGATGCGGACGTGTTTGCTGACTTATACTCGTACAGTGTAGCGCGGCATCAGCCGTTGCATGTATTGCGATGAGTTTGCAACTTGTCGCAAACGAATTACTGGCGTTCCTGCAACAGAAGCTGGATGTGATGGACGAGCTGTCGGCTATCCAGATCTGTTCGTCAAGTTTCAGCCATGAAGATATAGCTGCCTCCAAGCGGCTACTGTACAGCGTACTCAATAAGAGCGACCAGATGGTGTCCCGCCGGCGTGACGGGACAAGGAAGAGCATACAGGATATCATCACGCTGCTTAAGGCAACCGATCCCGACGACGTGCCTACGTTTGTGGCCCAGGACTTATCGAAGCTTCCTCCGGTCACATTCGATCACGTCGACGTTACCTGCCTTTTAAAGGATATAGTGTCCTTAAAGGCGAGCCTGGCGGACGTCCAGACAAAGTTGGCGAAAACCGAGGATATCGTTGTGAATTTGCGTCAAGAACTTGTTACTTGACGTGAGACTACAGTGGTATCTAGGTCACCACCTAACGCCAACATTAACACGCGCTGCGAAGCTGACCTCAATGTGAGTTTCGCGTCAGTAGTTTTGTCGCCGTCCGTGTCGCCGTCATCGAATGCACGCACACTTGCACCCGCCCCCGCGGCCCCTACCTGTCCCTCCCGCGAAACTACGAGGTTTTGTTAGCGTAATCAAGACCGCTCCACCGAAGCCACTACCTGAGAAGGTATCGGATGTGGCTAATGATGAGTTTGTGACGGTGCAAAGTAGGAAGCGCCGATCGCGAACCAATGGGAACCGTTGCGGCACAGATGCAACGCAGTCCAGCACAGCGCTGCGTGCCGCAGTACCGAGCACACTAGTGTATATATCCCGCCTACACTACACCACTAAGGCGGAGAACATCGTGGAGTACGTGCGCAAGAAGAGCAACTTCGCGCCGAGACTACAGCTGTTGGAGTCGAGCCGCAACGTCAGTTTCCTGTCGTTCGTGGTGCGAGTGCCCAACAGTGGCCTGAGCCTTGTCATGCAGGAGAACTTCTGGCCACAGGGCGTGGTATTCCGTCGCTTCCGCGGATCGTTACCACCGGAACGCAAAAGGACCTAAGTGCGATAGTGAAGTGGCTACTAACACTAGTCTTAAGGTTCTATCACTAACACAACTTTATAATATCTATCTATGTATTCTTAGTTTTAAGGTATGTATGAATAAGTTTATATCACCAGTAACTTTTTGCCTCGAAAGGGGCCAGTTTCCCAAGGTGTGGAGGACGGGGAAACTGGTCCTGATCCGTAAGGCAGGGCGGCCGGTGGACTCACCGTCCGGATATCGGCCGATCGTGTTGCTCGACGAGGTGTGTAAGCTCTTTGAGCGAATTATCGCGGAACGCCTCGTCGAGCATCTCACGAGTGTGGGGCCAGACCTGGCGGATAACCAGTTTGGTTTCCGTCGGGGACGCTCCACCGTGAGCGCGATCATGCGCGTGAAGAGCCTGACGGAGGAAGCAGTCTCACAGGGCAAGGTGGTGGTGGCGGTGTCTCTTGATATCGCCAACGCTTTCAACACCTTGCCATGGAGCTGCGTTAGGGAGGCGCTCGTGTATCACGGAACGCCTCTCTACCTCTGTCGTATTGTCGGGGCCTATCTCTCGGAGAGGGCCATAGCTTTCCCCAGCTGGCTCGGGCCAGCTCGGCGAGATGTGTCGTGCGGTGTTCCACAGGGGTCGGTCCTGGGGCCGCTTCTGTGGAACATCGGCTACGACTGGGTGCTGCGGGGTGCTGCGGGGTGCGTTGCCTGAGGGCGTCGGCGTAACGTGCTACGCCGACGATACCCTCGTCACGGCGCGGGGTGCAACGTACCAGGAGGCAGCACTCAAGGTCACGACGGGTGTTGCTCAAGTCGTGGGTCGGATACGGCGGCTGGGACTGGAGGTGGCCTTGCACAAGTCCGAGGTTCTGTGCTTTCACAGACCTCGGAACGGTCCACCTGAAGGTTCCAAAATAAATGTGGGAGGCGTTAGCATCGGCATCAAGCCCTCGATGAAGTACCTAGGGATCGTACTTGATAGCCGATGGAACTTCGGACCACATTTCCGAAGTTTGGTCATTAAAGTGGGCATCAGTCGCGCTTTCGCGACTCATGCCCAACCTAAAGGGACCCAACGCCTCCTGCAGGAGACTGTACCTGGGGATCGTGCGGAGTATGGCCCTATACGGGGCTCCCGTATGGGCGGCGCGGTTGACGGCCTACAACTCAACGCTCCTTAATAGACCGTTGAGGACCTTGGCCGTCAAAACAATAAGAGGGTACCGCACGATCTCCGGAGAGGCTGCATGTCTCCTAGCCGGGACCCCTCCATGGGACCTGGAAGCGAGAGCCCTTGCGTCATTGTTCCAATGGCGCAAGGAGGCGCTGGAGCGGGACCACAGGCCTACGTCTCGAGAAATCGAGGACCGGCGGTCCCAACTCCACCAGGATCTCATGGAGTCATGGAGGGTGCGACTTGAGCAACCCAGATGGGGTAGCACCATCATCGCGGCGGTGAGACCGATCATGGACGATTGGCTGCAGAGGCAGCATGGTGACCTCACGTATCGTGCGACGCAGATCGTTACCGGGCATGGATGCTTCGGTAGCTATCTGTTTCGCATCCATCGTGAGGTCACACCCCGGTGTCAACATTGCGAGGTTTCCGGCGACGACACCGCACTCCACACGTTGGTGGAGTGCTCAGCGTGGGCGAGTCAGCGCCGGGACCTCGTAGTGGGTCTGGGCGTGGATATCCTCTCGCTGGAAACCATGCTCCAAGCCATGGTCTCCAGCGCGAGTAGGTGGAACGCGGCCGTGTCCTTCTGCGAACAAGTCATGCTCGCGAAGGAGGCGGCCGAGAGGGAGAGGGAGCGTACCCTTCCCGCCGAGTTCCGTAGTCAGCGGCGAGGGCGCCGCAGACTCATCTACGCCCAAGACCATCGACCTCCATGATCGGGGCCTGAGGACGGCGGGATCGCCACCCACCGTCCTTACAGAAGCAGGCTAGAAGGGTTGCGTGCTGCGGGGCCTCTGCCCCATAGCACGCAACCAGATTCACTCACTGACGCGGGATAAAACCCTACCCCCAACGACGCGGGATTCTCATCCCGACCTAACCCCCGCAGAGACCACAGAGGTGGTCAAAGTCCGCCGGGCGCCACTGGAAATACGTTCTGCTTGTAACCAGAGACGCCCGGCAACGGACGTTAGAGCGGAATTAAAAAAAAAAAAAAAATAAACCAGTAACTTTTCTATTTGTTGCCTGAAATAAATACATAAATAAAAAAAATAAACAAACGTAATTTATTTAGTACATGATAACGTTACGAATTTGAAACTAAATAAATTTCACTTCAAAAGTGTTTCCTAGAGAAAAACGTCTAAGAAAAATTACAGAGGCAACCCGCGAAATTGGTGAAAAAAACAATTTATCATTAGATATTTACATAAAACTATTTACTGCTAAACCTCTCCATTTGTGTCTCCCCAGTAAACGTGTTTGTCCCAACTCAGGTAAACAGATCGTTAATCATTTCTTTCACGTATGCTTTATGTTACACATACTCAGTTTAGTAATCTTTCTTTTATTATACTCCAGAATAGTCTAAAGTCGAATTGCAATAAAAACGAATATGTATCATAAAAGTTTACCAAAAATATCTCATTCTAATCGTTACTTATTACTTACGTAACTTATTTTTGACCTTTGCTGTCGGGAAAGCTCTCAGCAGTTTTATTTCATACCAGGTATAGAAGTTAGTAGCAATAACAGTAGTTTAGTTGCCAATTATTTATTTGTCCTTTTAAGGTTCCTTAGTTCAACTTTCGTAATCCTTATAATTTCGTCATGTCTATCCTTCTTCAACTTTCCCCCCACACGGTAAATACTATAGAAACATGAAACTTTGCATGGATATGTCATTGTGTATTTACTACATTGACAAAGTGCTAATAGAAGATAATGAAAAATTTTTTTTTTCGGTTGCTACCTGTAGTGTATTCAATTATTAGATAGATATTATCAAAATATTAAGATGTTACAAAGTCGCTTTTGATTTAATTATCAGTTGGGGAGATATTCAACTTTAAAGTTATTTTTTTTGGTAAAATTCGCAATAATTAATGATGGTACTTTATGTCTATATGTTATATATTGTGTCGGTTAAAAATGTCTTCTCCTCATAATTGAGAATACACGTCAAAAAATTGATACAGCAACCGACTTCAAACTACCGAAATGGGACCAAATGGTTGCCGGAATGGGACTAAATTGAAATGGGACCACTTGGAAGTAGTAGCTTCCAATTAAAAAAAACTTTCAAAATCGATGTACCTAGTCCGAAGATATGAGATGACAAACAAAAAAAAATTAGAAACATTATCATCATCTGGCTTTATTTTATTGTTTGGTCTGTACACGAGAAAAAGGCGAAACTACTAAAGATTTTTATTCTGCAACCAAGTCATACATATCCACAATCTCTGCAGCCTGGCTGAAATAATCAAACCTGTTTTGAAGACTAAGACAATGTTTATTGGCTAGGTACTAAAATATTCTAGATTTTCCCCTCAAGCAGATTCTACCATTAAAAATAGTACATCAATACCTTAAACTGTGTATGAATGTCGTACTGAAACGAGGTAGTATAAGTTATGCCTATAGATATAAAATCGTGGTGTTCGATCGTTGTCAGCAATAAACTGTGTTCGTCAGAATGGCGGATGGGAAGTCATGAAATCGAATGAAACGTGCTCTATTATTTAATAGCAAAAGCTAAGCAAAAATATTTAGTAGTATTTCCAATACGATATGAAACGAAAAACCAATTTCGCCGCCAAACTGATGTCTGGTTGGCGGGTGGTAATTAAATGGCTTAAAATGCTTTAGATTTTTATATGTCAGATTTTAGTAGTCTATTGGTAGGTAAATAAAATAACATTAAATCTAATCTACATGCTAACAGCTTACAAATCAAAGGCATCACTTTGCATTGAGTACGCCTACGCATATTATCACAGCAATGTTACTTATGAGTGTCATTGTTATTAGTCTGGAGGAGTATTTATATTGTATGTTAACGTTGATAAACACTAATCCCTACTAATATTATAAATGTGAAAGTAACTCTATCTGTCTGTCTGTCTGTCCATTACGCGATAACGACTTCTACGCGGTTGAAGCCGCGGGGAATAGTTAGTATAAAATAATAGAGTAAATAATATTATAATATTACTAAAACAATGTTAATTAATTTGAAGGAATGTTTATTGTGTACATATTTAGAAATCGTTATCGCGTAAAATCATAACCCTCATTTTGAGCAGTCGGTTAAAAAGTAGCCTATGTCCTTCCCAGGTCCTCGAACTATCTCTATACCAAATTTCATCTCGATCGCTCCAGCCGTTTAGGCGTGAAAGCGTAACAGACAGACGGACAGAGTTACTTTCATATTTATAATATTAGTAGGGATTAGTGTTTATCAACGCTAACATACAATATAAATACTCCTCCAGACTAATAACAATGACACTCATAAGTAACATTGCTGTGATTATTGCGTAGACGTACTCGATGCAAAGAGATGCCTTTGATTTGTAAACTGTTAGGACGTAGATAAGATTATGTTATTTTATTTACCTACCAATAGACTACTAAAATCTGACATATAAAAATCTAAAGCATTTTACGCCATTTAATTACCACCCGCCAACCAGACATCAGTTTGGCGGCGGAATTTATTTTTCGTTTCATATCGTATTGGTAATACTACTAAATATTTTAGCTTAGTTACTAAATACTACTAAAACACTATTAAATAATAGAGCACGTTTCATTCGATTTCATGACTTCCCACCCGCCATTCTGACGAACACCAATAAACTTTGGTAACATGCCATAAAATTTAGTTTCAATATTGAAATGAATAATAAAACCAGATAATGGTTTGTTTTACAGAAAGTGATTGCCCCAATTTTGAACTTTATGTTGTGTATTGGCATTATTAATAAGGTACCTACTTGAATTTTAAATCTATAATAATATGTTGGAACATTAACACACGACATTATATATCATAAAAAAATTGTCTTAAACTCAGCTTAACTTGTTGCTCAAAAAAATAGTTTTTTCATGCTTTTGTAAATACGGTAAACATTCATAATTATACATTTAGTGAAAAGCTGTAAATTTGGTACAACAATCGGATACTTACTTCAATTTTATTTAGGTGTAGGTATGATGAATAACATTCCTCGAAATAGTCGAGTGGCGACCGCGCATTAGAAGACAAGACAGGCGTGGGTAGGACTTTTTTTACCCTACCCCAAGGACGCGGGATTCTCATCCCGACCAAACCCCCGAAGAGACCACACAGAAGGTTAAAGTCCGCCAGGCGCCACAGGAAATACCTTCTGCATGCGTTCCTGAGACGCCCGGCAATGGACGTGAGAGCGGCTGCGGCCTCGAGCCGCTGAATTTAAAAAAAAGGCCTTTATTTTTTAATTTCGGTTGTGTAAAAAAGCTTAATACCGATGTTTTCGCGTTCGTTGGGGGGGAGACCTATTCCTACCAGTAGGCATGATGATGGTGAACAACTCACGTTACTATTTCATTTCAATAATAAACATATACATACTTTTTTTTTTTTTTTTTATATTTAGGTCGACAAATTGACGCCACCCGCCTGATGGTAAGCTGAGGCGACGTCTGGCAATTGAGGGCGACTCTCACAGTACACAGGAATACTTTAGAGAGTGGCCCTCAATTTGACGACCCAGTAATGTGCCTCTTCACGCTTCGCTTAAAGAGCCCAGGGTTATATGTTGGAGGAAACACGTGCGCAGGCAGGGCGTTCCAAGCCACCATCGTTCGACAGGCTGAAATATGTATTTCTTCGGTAAAGTTATCTTTTTTTAATAATAAATTTGGAGATGGCCAAATTTATCCCTATTTACCCCAACTCCCATCAATAACAACTCTGCAGTACAATGAAAATGAAACATAGCAAGTATTTTGGCACGTTGCCGGTCCAACCTTCTATAATACAAGCAATGGAATAGAGTATTATAACTATAACATTATGTGAATAGGACCTACGTGTTTGCAATGTCTCCAAAGATGACACACTCTGTAAAAGCAAACCAGAATAATAATTGCAAAAGTTGTTAGAAAGGTTTACACAAAACTATTTTTATGAGATAACATATTTTTCATAATTATAGTTCATTAAACATACTTAGGTGGCCTAATGATTGCAAAATAGTTTTAAAAACAAAGGAATTAGAATATAGACCTTATAATAGTCTACATGTACCTACAGACCATTTGGATGCGGTAGAACAAATAAATACATAATGTTATATTAAATAAACTATTCCGTGCAGTAGGTTCTTGCAGTTGCCATCAATCGTCAGTATAAAATACACATCAAAAATTGACAAAGCAACCAACTTCAAACTACCGAAATGGGACTAAATTGAAATTGGCACCACTTGGGAAGTAGTAAGTAGCTTCCATTAAAAAAAAACAAAACATACAGTCGAATTGAGAACCTAATCCTTTTTTAGGAGTCAGTTGAAAATAGTCTTAAAATCTAATAAGCGATTTATTTTCTTACTATTAGGTATGCTAAACCACTTTCAATTTTTAAACCTATAAAATATAGGCAAGTTACTTAGATCTTTAAAAGTAGAGTAGTGCCTGAAAGAAACCTATAATAAAATAAATTCCGTGATGGAAACTCGATTGTAGGGGAAGTGCCGATTGTAATTCGATAAATTTTCTTTCCTTTGACTTGCTAAGTGTATTAAAAATAACTTACATTTTTACGTACTTCAAAAAATATATAAAGAACATTATTGAGTGAAGCGAGCCGAAGGCGAGCGGAGCTCTCAACGGGTGACTCAAATTATTTTTCAAACGATTTATGTTAAATTGTTTCTCGGCGAATACTCGGCCGACTTCGGATTTTCTTGCACTCATCAATAGCTTACAGAATTACCCAGGTTATTACGATGCCAGAATTTTGAATTCAAACTCGCTTCGCTCAAATATATGCTGCAGCGTAACGGTACGTTTCGCGACTGCGGCGACCTAGTTTTACAATATTAACACATGAAAATAAAATAGCTGCGTGAGTAAAAATAAGTAACCTACATGACAATGCAAGAAAAACACGTTGGCACTCATTGACTTAAGAAGCCTTAACCAGCCATGACCCTTCTGTTAGCGACGAATGACGTAACAAGCGACAACTGTGTCTAACGGCCTTTTAGTTTCAAGGAGTGTGTGACAGTGTTCACACTCATATCTGTACCTCCAGTTAGGTACTGAAAACGGCATGCTAACGGAGTACGCGGGTGCAACAAACCAACTGATGATATGTGGACCAAATACCTACCTAAACAGTAACGCAATGTAGGTAAATGTGTAGGTACCTTTATCATTGTGTTTCCAACTAACATTGTGTTACAAAAAGTCTTCACTTCATTTTCAGGTTTTGAATGACTTAATCCATGTAGGATTTAGGATGTAATTTAATCAAAGGCAAAATTAGCTTACTTAGCTAAAGTACCTACAAAATAACAAAAAGCACAAAACTCAAATTGCATACACAAAGCTAATTGCCGGACAATTTCAGCATTTTAAACGTGGAATACTTAAATTTTATTTAGTTTAATATAATTGCGCAGAGGTTAAGCTTTTATTTAAGATTTGAACAAATTTCTCTACTGCAATAACTATTGTAGCGTAGTGCAATTATATTTGCAAGTTTCCGGTTCTAGTTCAAGAGGCAGAACAAAACTGTTTGATCGGCAAATGTGTGTATAAGAGTCAGTAGGTTAAAGAATAAATAACAATAATAAGGTAGGCAGAGGTAAACCTTATACGTCTTCTTTTCGTCAGGAAAATTGTCGCTAACCAAAAACTTTTATGAGTGCTAGAGCAAATACTTGATATTTATCCCCTAAAGAGTAAATCCCTATTACTAAGCCTAGGATGTCCGCCTGTCTGTCACGAGGTTGTATCTCATGAACCGTGATACCTAGACAGTTGAAATTTTAACAGATTAGTTATTAGTGTTGCCACTATAACAACAAGCAGTAGGTACTTAGGTACAGAAAATATTTACGTTCCATACATCAAACATGATTTTCTGGCCATTCTTCGTTCATATTAAAATTAAGGTTACAATTTGATGTTTAATTTTGACCCTTCGTGCGGGAGTACACTCGGTTTTCCTTAAATTACATTTTCATCAAGATTCTTTTCTAAACTTAAACGTGACGAACGGATGTAGGTAGCGAGTTTTCTTAATAGTTTAAGACAACAATTTGCTTTTCCAGCCTAGATTATTTTATTCCTGAAACTATTGTAGTCTGTCGCTTTGTAAGTATAAAGAATGTTTAATGATCAAGACACATTGTAGCTATAAAATAACTAGAACATAAAATGTGGTTCCGCGAGTTTCATTCAATATTAAATCGATAGGTATTAAAGTAAGTTTCTCAACATTAAGTAATTTCTGCAGATTGTTTATTTAGTGGTACGTGACCTGGATGTTTGAATTTTGGTTTGAATAAAAGAGTGGTTTTGGATGTTCTATGATGCCCGGTAACCGCAATAGGTTTGCCCCATATTACGTGAGACCAATAAAATTACTGGTAATATGTGGGTGTGATGGCCGGTCTTAGGATGGGTGACCATTTCTTAAGACACTGAGACCCCTCTGTGCTTCGGAGAGCACGTTAAGCTGCCGGTCCCGGTTGTCATACGAACATCTATGGCAGTCGTTAGGGCTCCCGACCGGTCTAACTACAGAACTTCGATATAGCCCATGGGTTGTGGAGGTGACGATGGCAGTCACTTCACGGAAAATATCGAAGTTCAGCCGAATCGCAGTTAGATTGGAAAGCCGACCCCAACTGAGTTGGGAAAAGGCTCGGTGAATGATGATGATGTGGGTGTGTGATGCTCCTCTGCCTACCCCTTCAGGGACATAGGCACATGCCTCCCTATTCTGTGCTAAGGGTTACAGTAAAGGGTATAACAATTTCTGCTAACGGCTGTAATAACACTTTGTATAAAATATCGTCATGGTTACGTCTATCGTCTCGATATTCGTAAGTCTAGAAAAACAAAATTTTGCATAATAGTATTTCTGACTTGCTAATAAAAGCAGTCATAGTCGCTGGTTGTTGCTACTCCTACTTATCTCTAAAGAGATATCTGTCAGTAGACCTGAGAGCTTAGAGACTTGATGTGGCTTCAGGATATTTAGTGTCCTCCATCCACATCAAGTATCTTATATGTAATATTGGAGGACGCCAGTGGTTTCGCCCGCTTGACAAATTATATACACAAAAACCTTCCTCGAAAACCACTCTATCCATTGGTGAAAACCGCATCAAAATCCGTTGTGTAGTTTTTAAGATCTAAGCATTGTAATGTTTTTAATTTTGTAAGTTAGGATGTTACGGATGGAAATAAAATATTCATTTGAGCCACTGTATTATTTACTGCAGAAGCCCTTAAAACAATACAGGGAAACTGTAAGTCCCCCCTCAGTAAGGTATTAATCTACTTTTACTCTAGGATACAATAAAAGTCTATCCTAGTTACTATCTTATTCTTTAATACAGGGATACAACCTAATAAGGTTGGTGCGCTTGGTCGGTGACGATAGATTTATGTTTAGAAATATACTAAGGTAATTAAGTGTAAGATTTTCTAGGATACTTCTCGTTGAGGTCCCGGCCTACTGGCCGACAGACACCGTCTCTGTTCCGGTTTCTGTCAACCACAGGCAGAAGGGAACTGGCTTTACACGCCAGGTAGTAGGGTATTACCGTACACCTCCTTTTGGAGGCGAATATCCAAGCTTCACCCAAGTTCCGGTGAATTATTTAACAGAACTGTAAGCAAGCGTATCGTGCAGGTCCCCAGTTAATCCTGGCAAGATCAGGCAAAGATTCCTGTTTAAATTTGCTAAGACAACATCAGTCCAATACGATACGTGCGTACTCCAAAACCAAACGTTTAAATCAATAAATTAAATTGTAATATAAGTAATGCAGACATAGTCTGCTTGTAAAAATGGATCTGTCAAAAAGATCACGCCACCTACAGCGTCCAATCACGCGCCACCTTGCGAATTGCCATTACTTTATCTCAATTTCAACCTGAATTCATACGGTAAAATGAAATATACCAAACTTACACCTTAACTACAAAAAAAAAACCATTACAGCATACATACATGAAGCAACTTTGTTTGATACTTTGTTATTATTATTATGATACCCACATAGTGCAAGTAGTTAAGGTAAAAAAGGGAGATAGGTAGGTATAGATTCTATAAACTTTTTCTCGAATGATTTTATATGTTTGTTGCAAGGACAACTTCCACAAAAATAATGATCTGGCGCCCTAAACCCCATTGCTTTGTGACCTATACTTTTGTAGTGAAGTGACAAACCATAAATTACTGGATAACAAAAGACTACCCTGTTGCATATCGTATCGACTGACTGCGTCCTTGGCTACAAAGCTGATGAAAAATAGCTAAATCCTGTAGCTCAATACAATCATGTGGTATGTTTATCACTCTCGTTTTTCACAGAATCCAAAATTCCTTTGATTTTATTTGCGTTTCTCGACGCAGTTAACTCTTTTAGTATCAAGTTTCGGCCAAATCCTTGCAATTATAGTGTCACAGGTCCGAAATTCGTCGCTCTTTGGTTATAAATGAAGCAACAAATAAATATTGTGTATAATTCTTTCAAATTGATATAAGTTTTCGAAGTTTTGGATAACAGAACTCTTTCCGCCGGGTGCCACTGGAAATACCTTCTGTGTGTGAACCAGAGACGCCCGGCAACGGACGTTAGAACGACCGCGGTCAGGGAACACGGAATTAAAAAAAAACAGAACTCTTTGTTTTACTCGTTGCAGTTATTATTGCTATTACGTTACTTAATTCTTCCTTGGCCGCATTCTATCGTTTCTACCACGGTGAATGTTCTGAAGAGCTCTTCCACCAGAACCCATCCTCTCCATTTCAATCCCAAACAACACGTGCCAGGCAGAGATGCCACTCTCACACAGTGGAAAACATCTTCGCGAGCCGAGCGTTTCAAACGTTCGTTTCTCTGCCGAACGATAGTGACTTGCAACGTCCTGCCTGCGCACGTGTTTCCTCCCACATATATCCCTGGGTTCTTTAAGCAATATTCAGGTCGTCAAGTTGAGGGCTACTTTCTATAGCATTCCGTGTACAATGAGAGTCGCCCACATTCGCCAGACACATTAGTGGTCAAAATGATGCACATGTCTTAAAATTAATGTAAGTACAAAGGTCGGCCGAGATCTACGTGGCATACATTGAACCACACCTTAAACCATCGCTTTCGCAACAAAAGATTTCAAAATGTAATTCGCAAACAATTAATTTGGTTCTCGAACTCCGTGTTCATTATGATACGACAGGTTCAGAATAATCTATTTATACTATGATAAAACAGTAAAAATGGTGTTTGTGCATTTAATAAAATGAAAAAATCTGAATGGATGGATTGAATTGACAGAGATATAATAAATAATCGTTGATCATAACGGATGCTGAAACAGTCATCGGCACTTAAAACAGTGCTGAATGAAGTAGGTATTGAAAACTCTAGTACGAGTATAAGTTTCATGACAGATTAAAGTAATAAAAAATAAAAATCAAAGACTTAATTACAATGACATGGTTTTGTTTTAATTCTTATCTGACTATACGATTCTTTAAAGTTACAGTAAGAATTTTGTTGCGGCTTACACAAAAAGCTTAACCTGGGCTTTGTGTTATCCAAATCGGGTAAATGTCAGGAAAAGTTGTTGTCATATTATAAAGTTATTGTTAGTGACTATTTTCATACGAGCGGAGCCACGGGCACCAGCAAGTATATATAATAAATGAAACAGATAATGAGAATTTACATTCCAGTTTCACAGTAATTACACCTTGAGTTTCTCTGACCTCAATGTTGTTTGTGTTTACATTAGATTAGAAGTAATGTAAAAACATAAATTAGAAAATTCTAGAACGCATTTCTATAGAATTGTCTATGTTGTACATTGAAAGACAGAATAGTATTGTTTTATATAAATGCAACACATCAGTTTAGGGTTTTGATATTTTTTTACTCATCTGAGAGTATTTGCAGTGTGACCTAAATATTTACTGACATTTTAACTTAATGTATTGTCTATGCCTTTGTAGTACCTATATCTAAGTAGCAGACGCCGCACCCTCTAAAAAGAAAAATAAACGTTTTTGCAATGTAATGTAGTAAGGAGTAAAGTAAATACTGCTACGCTCCTACTGGTCCTAGTTTGATGTTATATAAATAGCCAATAGTCTTCTGCAATAAATAGAATACATAAAACAAAAAGATTTTTGGAATTCCAAGCAGTAGCTCCTAATAGGCAAGAGAAGAACCCCCTGAAAAACTAAAATGACTGATCAGTGAAAATTTTAGTGATTGGTCAGTCATTTTCATTTCAAGCACTTTTTCAGGGGTTCGCCGCTTGCCTATAAGGTTAGGAAAGAGAGATGTCAAAAAACAATTGGTCTAAATTCCACATACGAGTATTATACTGATTAAGTTTAGTTTATTGATTGTAGTTGAGTCTATTACTGCTATCTAGTTAGGTATTAACATATTTGTTATTTTATTCACAGGTACAGATAGACACAATGTGAAGCTTCACGTCATGGAGGAGGGCTATTGTTACAACTGCAGTCTTTTTAGTGTGTTCAATGACACTGTTTACAAAAATTTCACCAAACATGAAACAATCAATAAATTTTATTTCTATCAGGTACGTATTTATTAACCTCCGATAGATAAAGAGGAATGTTATAGGTTTAACTTGTATGTATCTGTGTAGGTATTTCTGCTGTCTGTCTGTGGTACCTGTCATATCAACTGAATTGATGATGGACCTATTCTGATGTGGATTATTTTTTCAAAAGCCGATAAGATCGAGATTGTACTTAGCTATTAGATTCTGTAACTAGCCCCTTCTCCAGCGCCGGAGGGTGGAGATTTGCCAACCAAGAAAATTATCTCAAATAGGCAACGAAAACACTAAGCCATGCTAGTAAATCCGCGGACGTATGCTAGTATTAAATAAAAAACAGAAAAAAAAGTAATTTTGGACAACATTTTTTACTAAATGTACAGTAATTTTGCCTTGTTTGTTTAGCCAGCACAATTGGCAATACTTTGGATATTGCTAGTAACGATAGTCGCGGGTAACGCAACAGTGGTTCTGGCGTTACTTCTCACAAAGTCCAGGAAGAGTAGAATGAATTTCTTCATTATGCAGTTGGCTATTGCAGGTAAGTTATGGTATCACTATAGTACTACTACTAGTATCACAGGTATTAAGTATTTTTATTACACTGAGATCCCCCTCTGTGCCTCGGAGAGCCCGTCGTTACGAGCCCAAAAATCCGACTGCTCTAACTGCAGAACTTTGATATCCCTAATGGTTTGTGGAGGTAAGATGGCAGTTGCTTTACGAAAAATATCGAAGTTCAGCCGCTTTGTAGTTAGACTGGAAAGCCGACCCCAACGGGGTTAGGAAAAGGTTCAGCATTTATTTAGTCTTTTTATTTCAATGTGTTGAGTTTGTACTTATACCTACGATTTTTCAGATTTATTAGTTGGCCTAATCAGCGTTTTACCAGATTTAATACAGAGAATAACGATCACGTGGCTTGCTGGTTCTATCACTTGTAAGATGATGAAATATTTACAGGTATATTTTAAAAAATATTATTAAATCAATTCCTTCCAAGTTTGACTACGGATGCTTAGACACTACGGTTCTAGTATTAAAAGTCACTAACAACCATAATAACCTCATCGCGTCTTGCCCTTTCTCCCCTTCCTTGTGGAGAGCCTTTACCGAGTCACAGTGATTTGTGCCACGGTCTATCCTGTGGTTCGGCTAAGGCGAAGGAGAAAAACCGTAGTAATTTCGTGTATAGTCCAGCTTTGTTGGGAAGTCTGGTCCTGTTACCCCTTGCTGTTCTGGTCCCGCTGTCTGGACAACAAAGTGCATTAATACTCACTGCCTTTTTAACAAGAAAAATATTGATATGAAATTTTTTCTTTTAGTTTTGCCGTTTTATAGACTAATAATTTACTCATATTTTAGGGTGTTGTTACATATTCCTCTACATACGTACTAGTGGCATTGAGTGTCGACAGATGCGATGCTATTACACATCCTATGAATTTTACAGGAAGCTGTAAGTAACTATATTATGTCGGTCTGCTTACCTCTTAGGGGAAAAAGACTACCATTATATGAATGTTTATATGTTACAGGGCGTCGAGCACGTGCCCTTATACTTGGCGCGTGGCTTGTCAGTTTCCTCTTCTGTATTCCAATGTTGTTTCTTTTTGATGAAGCCAATGTTGAGGGTGTGTATTTTTCTTATCGATTTACGTATTAACAACGCGATTTTGTGAAAGTATACTGTATATATCTGTTCATATTGGTCGCAAAACAATGTTATTCACTAAAAATATTATTTTAGTATTTGAAAAAAAATCCCCCCAAATAGAAATCTTGCAACCAGACCGAATGTTTTGCTGTTCGTTGGGGGAGTACACGTGGGCTGAGATGATATCTATGATGATTTAAAGCAATTTTCAAACTCAGAAACTAGCGCAAACAACTCTACGTCCATTTTGATACTTATTAGTAGGTATAGACTGGAGAATTAAAACTAAATTTTATTTTAGGTATATATCAATGCTGGTCGGGTATAAGTAAGCTTCAATGGAGAATATGGATGACTGGTGTATTTGTGTCACTGTTCGTGGCTCCTGCTTTGACGATCTCGGCATGTTATGGTGTAATTGTAGTTACGATACGACAGAAGAGTAACCGTGTGCTCGGTAGACGAGCTACTGCCACTAGGCAATGTGAGTAAAGAAGAATATTTCTTAGAATAAGCATAGCATTTATTAAGCAAATAACCTACGTATATATTAGAGCTTACCTACTCCTAATCAAATATATTTTTGTTCACTTTTCAACCGACTTCCAAAAAAGGAGGAGGTTCTCAATTCAACTGTATGTTTTCTTTATGTTACCTTGCATCTATTTACTGGGTGAACCGTTTTTGTTTTTTTTTTTAAATGAAAGCTGTAGTAGCTTTCATTTGCTTTCCCAAGTGCTCCCATTTCAATTTGGTTCGATAATTATTTGGTCTTATTTCGGTAATTTGAAGTCCGTTGTTGTACCATTTTTTTACGTGTATTTTAAAGTAAGTAATAAATCATTTGGACGATTTCTATTTCACATATATTTTAAAGACCTCATTCAACGTTACATCTCGGCTGAAAAAATACAACTTTGGAAGAGTTGTATTTTTTTGTTACTGTATAAATACTGTATAAAACTCACAAAAAATTGTAGCACGAAAATATTTTACGTACCTTCGGCTTTTTTGAAACAACGTTAAAAATACATTTACTGCCAGCTGTAGCTGATTGATATTTGAAAAAACTTTGCAAAATACTAAAATTTTACAAACTCCTGGTCTTTTGATATGAAACTAAATATTTATTTCGTTAATCACCAAAGTTTTTGATTGTCTGACCAGGTCTGGCAGAATTTAATAGGTTCCTACTTAATTCATTATTATTCAATTTTAAAGGCCCAACCTCACTTGCAAGTGGGGCACCTGATGGTTATGAAATGAAATGAAATGAATGAAATAAAATGAAATGATTTATTTATTTGTATAGGTCACTAAATGGCTCTTACAAACGTCAGTAAGTACTTAAAATAAAAAAATGGCATTGCCGCTATATTTACATGTACTGCCAGATTCGCAAAGCAATAAGTAGAACCGAGAGAAAGAACCTGGCAATAAAACTCTCGGTCACTCTTTTCAAATTTCACTCATTTACACATTTTCTTAATACTAAATGTGGACGAATGTACATTGGCCTTGTGTCAAAATCAAAAAGGGTGTATAATACAACAACAAAAAAAAATTATAGTCGCCTAAGTACAAAATATGCTACAATTATGGCATTTTAGGAGGCGCCTGCACCATGCTCAAGCCAGACACTTTTATCATTAAGGTAATCAACTGTCTTATAATATGCTTTTTGACATAAAGTGGTCTTTATAAAGGTTTTAAATTTATTGTCGGGCATACAAAGGACCGATTCAGGCAATTTATTATAAAAGCGTATACCTTCCCCCTTGAAAGAATGACTAACCTTGCTAAGCCGATAACACGGAGGGAGTAGTTTATTTTTATTACGTAGATTTCTGTCTGTAACGTCACTTACTTTAGTATAGCTAGATATATTTTTCCTGACATACAGTATGTTTTCAAATATATTTTGGGAAGTTTTAAGTTACAATGCCCTGGAAAACCTAAAAGTACTCGGTTTCAGACCATAAGCTCTCTGCTTATTACGTGGAACCAAAAAGTTATTGATGAAAAGTATTCGTACACCTAAAATATCTAATACATCCCTGCCTACACCTGAAACAAGCGTAATTATACTATTATTTTTACTTAATATTATCTGTAAGTACATCGTGATAAACATTGCATGAAGGCACAAAGTCACAAGAATCAGACCAACATTTGTTGTTCTAGTCCCTAATAACTTCCTAAAAATATAAATTACACACATATTTTTACAGTATATTACAGCCTTATGAGCAAAATTACTCAATATTACTTGTACGGAAACTAGACCACTGTAATTGACATGTTTGTTCCAAATAGTTCGCTGATATTAGTAGAAAATGTCTTCTATTAAGGTGATTTATATGTCAATACAGAGAATGTGAGTGAGTAGTCATTACTTACACACACACACACACATCACGCCTATATCCCCGAAGGGGTAGGCAGAGGTGCATTACACACCCACAATTTGCCAGTGTTTTTAGCCCCACTTAATAGGGGGCAAGCCTATTGCCGTCGCCGGGCACACATATATATAATATGATCATAATTAATTTAATAAAAAGTAGCAGCTATATTTTAATTTTGAAAAAAATTTTAAACCCATTGCCTTGCGATGGAATGTTGATTAAAGGCAATTATTATTCTATTACTTACATACTACTGATATACATAACCATTCTTATCCTATTACCTTACTTATCCTACAAATGCGAAATTTTGTGTGTTTGAATGAGAATGTTTCCTCTTTACCTATAGAGGTGTTCTCTACCTAACTGTTTATATCATGACATTTTGTGAACATCAAGTAGCATAATTTTGACTTTGTTGTCAATTTCATTTACTTCGTACGAATGGGACTTGTATTTGAATTTATTCAATTATCATCATAACATAGTATAAAACAAAGCCCGCCCATTCTCTATGTATGCTTTTTGTTGCAATTTTCACCAATGGATACCTAGTTCTCGAAGAAGGTTTTTGTGTATATAGTTTGTTAAGCGGCGGTCCGCTAGTTTCCATATAAATTGAAACGTTAAAACCATCATTATGGTATAAGTCATATATCTGTAGTACAAAAGTGATTCGGTGTCCAATCTGTTAAATCATTTTCATTTCATAAATCGTATGCGCAAAATCATGTAACATCTCCCGTAGCAATTGTTTATCTCTACTGAAAGTTTTGTTGAACATAATTATTTGAACAAGTTAACAATTCTTTTTTGTATTGCAGACTGCGATGACTTGGATAACCGACGAGCTAGCAGCCGAGGTATCATACCAAAAGCCAAGATTAAAACGGTCAAAATGACGTTTGTTATCGTCTTCGGTAAGTGACTTCATGGCAAGCAAATTAAAACAGTGCAAACTATTTCTTATTATTTGCCTCTAGACAATTAAGATACTGAATTAAAATAGTTATTTACTCCAGCGCTCCAACCGAGTTCGAATATAATTTTATAGGATACTAACCTAAATCAACACAAACGAGTGCTTCAAACAACTAGTAATCCATTATAAACTTAAGACGAAATTAAGAGAAGGAAAAAAAAAAAAAAAACTAGTAATCCGTCTAGCGGAAGAGTAAGAAAAACTTTCCTTTATAAAACTGAAATATTTTGTCGTAAATAACTTTAAATGACGTAACGAAAAGAGAAATATATCCACTGGTATAATTTGTGCAATTCCTGACACTTCTATATTAATTTAAAAACGTAAATTTTGATAATTGAGATGCTAGCAATAATAATATTCTTACTTACTTAAATACTAAACAATGAGTTCCACATATTGATACAACAATCAGTGTTAAGTTTGGCACTTACGTAATTGGACCAAAACTTCCACTTAGGCCATTTAACGGTATTAGACGTAATTCACCCCGTATTTAGGGTTCTTTCGGTTACTTTTTACCCGACTATCTCAAATATTTTTCAGGTTTTTTTAATGTACCTATGTACATTAGATCTATTACCTATATCTAAAAATTTGACGGTTGCGAGCGAGTACAGTGAGTGTATTTCGATTTACTCGCTCGCCTTCAGATTGTTTTCTGTCCTGAAATCGTGTCTCGTGGAAAAAAACAACTACACTATACTAAAAATAAAATATTTGTTTCAGTATTCGTTTTATGCTGGTCACCGTACATGATTTTCGATTTACTACAAGTTTACGACTACGTGCCCGACACACAGGTCAACGTAGCGATAGCTTCACTTATCCAGAGTTTAGCACCTCTCAACTCTGCTGCAAACCCTGCCATATATTTCATATTTTCAAGTAGAATATTCGTGAGTCTCAGGTAAGGGTTCATTGTTTATACATCTCCAAAAAATCTTGCAACTTATATTATTTAGCTTTACATAAAAGCTTATACTAAAAATACACATCAATTTTGACGAATAAAATAGCGTTCAGAGCATAAAGTGGACACAGTCGTTTATTTAACTTACTCCATTTCACTAATACGTGCTGAATACAGATAGGTAGGTATATAATAGCAAGGATATTTCATAAGTCAAACATATTCAGTAGGTATATTGCCCGAAAATTCGACCAAATTGCACCTTTTCGTTTTAGGCCATGTTTGCGTAAATTTCCATACATTTCATAAGTACTAAAATAGAATTTTGAAATTCTGGCTGAAGGTATTCAATACGCAAGATACAAATCGTAGTTACTAAGTTTGTAACTGTGTAGTAATAGTTTCTGTCACCAAACAAAATTACTTCCTAATTAATAACATTTACGGTCGGTTAGTTCAGTTTAAATGTTAATTTAAAGTTAATTATTGATACCTTTGCCTCATTACTTTTGATGGAGATCTGCTGAAACCATTTGTGAAAGGCAGCAAATTCTCTAAGGAACATTAACATCTTTACTTAAAACTGAACAACGAACTGAAACCAAGTTATTATAATTACATCGTATACATATTTTCACTTTATTCCGTATTTAAGCACTGAGCTATATTACCTACTAGCTGTCCCGACGAACTTCGTACCGTATTAATTTCTCTAATGTTCCAAACTACTTTTTTTTTCGTCCAAAAGATCCCTTGCCTAAATATAAGATAAATCGATCCAGCCATTCTCGAGCCAATCTCATAACCAACACGACTTTGTTTTCTATGATAGATTTATCTATCATAGAAAACAAAGTCTCTCTATCTCGATTTTTATTTTTGTTATTTAATTATGGATAAAATGGAGGAAACCTTGGATTTGGTCTGTTACTGTTACCTGTAAAGTTAATATTTTTTGAGATTTCATTAAAATAACGTAATTTTACTATATCAAAGACAATATAAAGTAAATCTGTAGGTTTAAATCAACAATTACATTTAATTTAAAAAAATATAAATATTTAAATATAAAATAAATATTTTTGGACACTCACACAAAGTCATCTAGCCCAAACTAAGCTACGAGTATAAGCTTGTGCTTTGAGATCTAGACAACTGATAAACATACTTATATATTTCTAAATACATACATAATGTACATAGAAAACACCCAAACTCCGAAACAAACATTTGTGGATCACACAAATATCTGGTTCGACCCGGGAATCGAACCCAAATCAAAATGGACTAAAGGAGTAACTTTTACTGGAAGTATCTCATCTAAATTAACAATATGGCTTTGAAACTACTAAAGGGACCATCTTACCATCTAAAGACAGACCTAAGGGCAAACGTACTGATGTTTAGAGCACTTAAACACTGAACGTTTTATGCTTTTTAGATCGTAAACCAAGACTATTTACTGACTAAAAGCTTTCTATAGCTATCTGTTGCTTCTAAAACATTTTCTAGCGTCAGTTACATAATATATCATACACAGACACATATCACGCCTATATCCCCGAAGGGGTAGGCAGAGGCGCATTACACACCCACAATTTGCCAGTAGTTTTAGTCCCACGTAATAGAGGGCAAGCCTATTGCCGTCACCGGGCACACATATAATGAGTTATGTCCAAAATAGCCGAATGAATTTAACAAAAAATAGCAGCTATGTTTAAAATTTGAAAAAAAATTAATAATCCGTTGTCTTGCGATGAAATGTTGATGAAAGGCAACAAAATCTTACGTGCCAGCCAATTAAAGTCCTGGGCGTCTCCGACTCACATATAATATACAAAGCAAGAAATGATCAAAATAACTTGAAAACCCATTTATACACAGATTTTATCATTGTGCATCTAAAAAAGGTATTTCTATTAAAAGTTTCAGACAACAATAAAAATCATGACCCAATGAGTCTCCCTGCGACCACGAACCCTGTAAAAGGCTTCAAAACTTCAGATTAAAAAGTAACAAAACCCTCGCGATTCATTCTGTAAATACTAAATGTTTTATTCCGGCACCGCAGGTCCGAAATTCGTTGCTCTGCAGTTTTATTACCTAATGGAATTGAAAAGTTCGAAAAAGAAAAGACAATAAATTATGATTAGGGCATAATTGTTTCTCTAAAGTATTAACAACGGGAAAACTGAATCATGCTGACTGTAGTCATCTGAATAGTTTTTTCCTTTTTCTTACGTAGTAGCCGACACACTGAGAATCCTCAAATAATCTCACATATGCCGCCTGTTACGGATGTTGCAATTTCAAAACCATAAGATTTGTCATAAAAACTATTGGGCTGGAATCGAACTAGCGACTGATCCCTTTCCAGGAGGAACGTTCTACCAACTGACCAAGAGACCACTAGCGTAAGACATCTAATTTTGTGATGATATTGTGTTAATATCGCGATCAGTCGCTGGTTCAACAAGACTATAGTCTAATCTATAGTCTTGAGCTGGACTCGGTTTTTGTAATTCATATTGTAAAATTATTTGAGAAAAAGTTAGCATATTTCATAATAATATTGAATGGAATCAGGCGTTACCTGGCTTTCCATGAGATGTCGATTTTTTTTTTATATTATTGCACTAATTTCGCTAAATAGAAGACATTATAAACGTCGACATATGTCTCCTTACCTTGTCGACATATGTTCTCTTTGAGACAGTGTTGAGAATGCCTCGTGAGTAGGTTTCAACTTGCAGACTGGGGAGAATTTCTTTCGTCTGTACACATCTCTACATCTCTGCATCTACGGATTCTGTCAGATCATGTTTGCGGCCGTATTTCATGAAACTTTACACACACACTCCTTGCTTACAATGAATACCATGTGAATGATATTTTTTGGATTGGATGAAAAATGAAAGAGTAATAAAGAAAATTGAAAAATAAATTTTCTAAACAAAGCTCCCGACGTCTACGGTCTGTCAAGAATGCAATCCGCAACCATAGCAACCCATATAAATAAAATCAAAAGTCATGCAAAGAATGTGTTTATTTTGGTTTATTTACAATAAGAATTAAAATGTACAAAATATACATAATTATATATACTAAAAATATTTACATTACAAAATATCGTTTAAAAAATCCTCCGCCTCATTGCCGACTAGGAAGGTTCCCAGAATGCTGGCTGTGTTGCCACGTTGGATGGCGATACTTATTCTTTGGGCCAGAAAATAGCCAGCCTTCTGGTCCTGAGAAGCATATAAATAAATACAATTTAAGAATAAACAAAGCCGCTTCCGAAGTCTACGGTTCACAGAACCACTAGTAATAGCAGAATCCATATTACACCTAATACACAGTACCAAATACCTTTTAATTCAGTACTGTTATAGTTATAGCGAGTACTGCAAGTCTATGCTGTGTAATATAGTTAATTACATTCCTTAACAGGAACATTCCACCATATAAATGGCTATGGTGTTGGGTGAAGGCAAGTGACAGCCCTGCTGGGAATGAATCGCGGGCACACACGGAACTGCTGACGTCATCGCACAGACGCACAAGGCGTGACCTCACTATTAAAGTAAGTAGGTACTTAATTAAGTCAGTCAGGCTACCAATAAAATAGATAATTGAAAACAAATTGAACAAAAACACATCGTATACTTTCCACTAGATTTGCTTTTATTCAATTCACCATCAACCTACAATGTAAAAATAAAATTTTCTTTCTATCTAGAAAGGCATTTTGTTTAAAAAATTAACACAAAAATTTTATTCAAAACTTGCTTCGGTATGAAAAAAATATGTCAGGGTCTGTCCAGCGATAATTGATGTACCTACAATGGAGTTAGATAAATACTATTAAACTAAAATCTTTTTTATTATAAATAACAGCATTAACCTTCTAAAGATCATGCACCTGAATACAGGATTGACAGTTATATCTGTCAACCCTGTCCAATTCGAGTTTGTAAGAACTTCTGAAGTTTCCGGCCGTTATTTGATATGATCACGTTCCGTGCCAAACTTTTATATTGCTATCGTCTGTATGAAATGATTATAATATAATATAATGAAAGAAATCGTGAAGGTCATTTATCATCCACCGAGCCTTTCCCCTACACAGTTGGGGTCAGCCTTCCAGTCTAACTGCGATTCGGCTGAACTTCATTATTTTACGTGAAGCGACTGCCATCTGGCCTCCACAACCCACGGGTAATATTGAAGTTCTGTAGTTAGACCGGTCAGACTTTTGATTTAGGGCTCCAAATACCCGTAACGACTGCCGAACGAGTCGAAGGGGTCTCAATGTCTTCAGAAATGGTCACCCAATGTATTAACATTGTCGGTTTTCGAGAATTTCATTATTAAGACAAAATCCACACACAAAATAGCGTGTTTAGCCCGGGGTAGACAGAGGACGCGCCTTTTAACCTTTCCGGGCACTTTAGGTAAATTTACCAGATGTGCCTAATAAATGTTTTTTATTTAGGTAAAAGATGACAGTATCAAAGTTTCAAAGCCACGAGTCCAACATACGAACAGCACAAACTCTAAGAAGGTTCGCCTGAACGTACCGGAGCAGCCGACCAATAACAACTGTCATCCAGTCCCAAGAAGACGGGAAGATACCTTCTTGTAATGGTTGCTCAAAAATTAAGAGACTATTATTTACTTTAATTCCATACATTTCTTTCATTATCATCTTTAGTTGTAATCTGTATCGATCCTAGATCTTTTTGTACGATAACGACTATTGTATTGCATATAAATTAATATTAAGATCACTCACTAGCAATTTATTGTAACCGTTTAAATTGGTATACAGTTTTAAAACTAACAACTTGTAATTTCATGAGTGTGAACTTATCGAGCGAAGCGAGCGGAGCTCCTTATTGCAACTCGATGTGAAATTGTTTCACGACAACTACCCAACCGATTTTCATGATTTTTTCACTCATAAATCAAGCTTTCTCAGAAGCATGTTTTGTTTGAGACCGAATTTTGATTTAGGACCCTCAAAAAAAGTTATTGACCAAAAATATGTCAACAACCGATTTTCATGATTTTTTCACTCAAAAATCAAGCATTCTCAGGAACAGGTTTTGTTCGAGACCGAATTTTGATTTAGGACCCTCAAAAAAAGTTATTGACCAAAAATATGACAATAGTCGCTTCGCTCAATTGCATGCTGCAGCGCAGTACCACGGCAGCGACCGCAGCTCCTAGTTACTTCTCCGGATGACACAAAGATACACGGAAGACAAACTCTAAATTCAATTACGTTTTTGACTACTGCGGAAACCTGTATCGAGATGAAGAGTAGTTTAATATTTAAATATCTTCTAGCAGAATCTCAAAATATCTCTGTGAATACAAATCTAAATAACTTAATAGGGATACATTGAATAATAGGACTCGAGATACCTTTTAAACTCTGAATTAAAGCAAAATATGTCTACAGTTAAACATGAGATATTTAATATTAAAGTATTTTAAATAATTCATTAATTTTTAAATACATTTCGTGATAATAATTGAATGTAGGTGTTTTATTGTAATAAATGATTAGCAAACCGAATACAGGGACTATTTAGAAAAGAAACAACGTTTTTTTCAGTGTTCTTCGTACGATTACTTAGATCTCTTTGTACCAAACTTGTTGTAAGTACTTACATAATTATAAGATAATATTGATGTTAATTGGAATAAGATTTATAACGTAAGGTAAAGAGTGGATTATGATTAAATTTTTAATGGTGGAATGAAGCCTCAAACTTAGTTTCATTAATTTAAGTACAAAATGAACGAAGTGTACTGAATATCTATTTAAAAGAGAAAAAGAAAAACTACTCTGTCCATAGCTTAAACTGTCAAATTGATGCAATTTTTAAAAACTACATTCTCATGATAATTTTTTGAAATTTGTCAAAAGTCTCAGTCACAATCAATTAAAAACATTAATACAGAATTGTAATCTGCTCTTCGCCTGCCATTGTATCTGATTGTTGTGCGTTATAAACATTTTTGATATTGAGAGCCTGGAAACAGTCGAAACAGTCTTGTCTGGGACTGATGTGTTTAAGGGCCGTTAGTAGGGTGCCAAATTAGATTAGAGTTGAACTCTAGTCACTTTTGTGTTCTATGTGTATTTCAAATTCTATTGTATCGTGTAACTATTGATCGATTTCATTTAGAGGTGACCAATGTCTTTTATTATCTCAGTTTCATTTCCAATATCTTGCTGTTTGTACCATGACATTGAGATTGAAATAAAGAGATGTACAACTAGTTTAATTTACAGCCGTATCAATAGGGGTCTTGCTCTCGCCATGTCCGCTAGTAGGTACCTACACGTTGCGTCATCTTTGTAATAGTTCTGGAAAAATGAGGTTCTTTGTCTCGGTTCTACCTATTGCTTTGCTAATCTGGCAGTACATGTAAATATAGAAGGAATCATATTTTTATTTTAAGTACTACTGACCTATACAAATAAATAAATCATTATTTCATGAGATTCTTCTCCTTCTTTTTTTAAAAACGTGGTCCATCAATGTTCATCTATGATTTCGCCAATGTCAAGGTAATGCTTGATTAGTTAATAATCCCGCACAGAAGAACTAGTTATTCTTAACTAACTCCAGGTGCAAGACACGAAACGTTGTTCGGTATGTGAGTGTCTGGAAACCCGATTTATGCAGAGCGCCAGAGGTAACCTAAAAAGCCACCAGCCACGCGCTCAGCAAAAATCGAACTCCTTCATGAGAGTTATTTTGTGACATATATGTAAATAAAGACCTACGCACTTCCCTCGAATGCATTTTCAATAGCTACATGCATAATATACAATGTACTCGTATTTGAACAATGAGAATATAAGAATAAATGTATGAATTATATAAGTGGTTGTTTTATTTGTTACCCTCCAGTTTATGGACAATTTTGTTCATCTATTTTCAAGGAGACATAAAAGATGGTAGCATTTTCTCGTAATTTTCTACCTCTTTTTACACAAGAATGTTGACATACAGAACAAGCTTACATCATTAACTATTTATATTTACTTCTTATATTCTGGTAGTGTATTTGAATTAAATTTTTTTTTTGGTCATTCTCATAACGTCATCTAACCCAAACTAAGCTATAAGCTTGTGCATCATCTTGACGACTGATAAACACACTTATATATTTCTAAATACATACATATTATATATATAGACAACACCCCAACTCCGAAACAAACATTTGTGGATCACATAAATATTTGCTTCGACTCGGGAATCGAACCCGAAACTCCGGAGTCAAAAGCCGATGCACTACCGACCACGCCACTGAAGTAGTCAAATTGAGTTATGATACTAAGAGTTGTTATTAAAAGAACTCTAAGTAAAACTCGAGAACTAAGAATAACAAAACAATCCAAAAAGAATGAATAAACGATCCCTAAATTCTAAAAAGGTTAGACCTTAGTTTAACCTGAAGTCCTTTAAGACTAAGTGACTCACTCTACGTTAATTCACTGCAGTGGCTCCATTGTGACATCTTTCTGGTACCTAATATAAGGTAAAGTTTATTTATACAGAATATCTATTCTGTGTAATATATATTACGTAACCCACTTAGGTACTACCATTGTAATGTACAAATTTCCCATTGTATTGGCCAACTTTCAAACAATCATATTGTAAGTAGGTAAGGTACCTATGTGTTTAGTCGAACACGATAATCTCAGGAGCGACAGGTTCTAATTCAAACCTTAGTTTTATGTTAACAGTCAATTTATACATCTCATCATATATCTCATCATATTTATTTATGCCCGTAGCGGTAGACCTGGGGCAGTTGGAGCTCCGAAGCCTAGAACTTCGTCGCGGATGTAGGGCGGAGAATTAGGGAGAGGGCCGGTGACTCTTGCTCCGGGTCGTTTCTGGTGCAAAGGTTGTCCATTGCCGTTCAGCGCGGCAACGCTGCTAGCATCATGGGCACTTTTGTGCCAGGAATGATGCGGGACGAGTATAATGATTTTGTTTCGTCTGACTGCGCTATTGTATAAAAAAAGAAATCACGCTACAGCCAATAGGAGTAGAGCAACAATGGAAAATGTTGCACAAACGAGGAAAGCTTGTGTCATACTTTCTAGCAGTTCTTATTTCGGGGATTGCTTTTGAAATCCAATGAAGGCGTGAGCGTCCGCTAGAGATATCGTTCTATTTAGTTGTCTGACTTCAAATAGTAAGTCAGTCGTAGCTGTTATAGCGCAACACTAATGAGGTTTAGCGCGACCCGCCCGCGTGGGAATCTAGTGAGATTACAGCGGTAACGAAATATTTCGCACAGAATTAGGTGGATTCGCTACAACGTTACATAAACACAAACTTTGTAATTTATTCAGGAATGTTTAACTTTAATTAAGCTGTGTATGTAAGTATTAATCCTCCCACTAAAATTTGCTAAATTAGTAATTATATAAATAATCAACTTTGATATTGTGTCTTCTCTACATAGCTATTCGTATGTATACATTACTATGAAAGAACACGAGCATGAGTCCATATTGGCTCATCTTAAGTACTTTACCCGAAATTGTTCTTCCTAATGATTTGTAATCCGAATGATCACTCTTCCTAAAATTTTTCAACCTTAAGTTTTCATTCATACTATTTGTAGTGCTACCGGCGATGTTCATAACACTCATGTTTCCGAAAATTGTACTTAATAATATCATTAATGTAAATATATTTAAACTCTGTTTTTTATCATAACGCTTTTATCCCTAAACATAATTAGAACCGATTCGGTTCTGGTACTTCGCCGGCCGCTACCGCGGCACGCTCGCTTCGCTCGCTCGGCTCGTGCGTTGTGGTCACAGTTCTAACCTAACCTAAACCAAAGAAATCTAAACAAAAAAGATATGACTTTGAATAATAGTGTAAAAGATGGTTATATTGAAAAAATATTGGACAACAAATAAAAGTATAATAGATGTTTATTGCTACTGACATTATGAAGTTGAATGCTTCGAAATTATGAACATTAAAGACAGAGTAGTTAGGTATTGTGATTAGGATGAAAAATGTTAGGAAGAACATTTTCGGATTTCCAATTATCGGAGTTGAAAATTTAGACTATCTTTGGCGCACCCCATGAGCATCACGTGAAACGATTGGACTGACTGAGATGAAATGTGTTAGGCAGATAGATTGTAGTCCTGTACAGACACAGGTTTAGCCACCTATGTCCGCTAAAGTTTCACATTTAACTATAGGTATTACTGTTCAAAATTATGCAAAACGAACGGATGAATCTTCATGGGTAAGTAATATTTCATACACTTTTTAAAAGTTTTTGAAAATGATTCACCAGCTCAAAAATACGTATCAAATTCAAGCTTTCAAAATACTTAGGTACTTATATATTTTTACTCATTTACTTTCTTGGTAGTTGAAAATTGTATAAGAGCCGCTTATTAAATCAACAGGATACTTAACAATCTGCTCTAAATTAACTGTGAAAATGCCGAAGCAAGACCGTCTAAAAGTTAAGCCATTTATTCTCTTGGTACAAATTCAAATTATGTTGTTGAGAAAGTGAAAATTTCGAAATAAACAAGGCAACTGCTTCTAAGCACCCATCTTATCTATACTAATTTTATACAGATGTTATTTTTTGTAAGGTTGTATTTACATACAATCTTACAAAACAAGACTGCCTACTCTTACGGGTAGGTCTTTGAGACATCAGTCGTAGAATAAGGAGTACTACTACAGTACCGATTCAAAAAATTGTTTTACTAAATATGTAGTTGCATTATTTCTAAGTGATATAAGCCAGTATTCTTCCCGATATTTAGTTTACATTGAAAATGGAAACGAGAAAACACTCTATGTGGGCAAAACCGCGAGTATCAACAATCATAATTAAAAAAAAATTCTGGAGTCAAAAAGTCGTAGGCAAAGGTTTAATAATATCCGAGCACTAGCTGCCGTTTTTGGAAATGCTTAAACTTCGGCCCGATGCTTGTCAGGACCAGAAGGCTATTTTCTGGCGTAATTAATGAGGCACGTAGCATTCTGAGAACCCTGATAGTGAGCAATGATGCAATGGAATTTCTCAATCAGCAATAAGCGATATTATAGCGTCAATTACTATTTCAAATGAATTTACTATAATACTAAACCTTGGCCCAAAACTCACATCTGGTAGTCTATTCTACTCATTCACAGCTTAACCTACCCGTATATCAGAACGTTCCGTATATCTTAATTAAACAAATGCTCAACGCAAAGATTCTCACGACTCCTCACTGTGCTCCGTAAAAGAGCTTACACAAATTGAATTTGTTGGAAGAAATCCCGACCAAGTACGATGAATAAAGACAATGCTTGTCGGGGAAAATACATGACACTATTGAAGATAAAAAACACTGGGGTTAGACATAATTTGTTTGGGCTATTACTTTCAAATGTCTTTTTCTTCAACTAACATGTATAGTAACAGTAAAACTGGCTGTATTTTTACATTACTTACACTTATGCCTGTTTCCCCTAAAGGCATTATACGATCACATGTCACTTTTTTTTATTGTTCTCAGGAGTACTTCGATCACAAAAATATTTGACCAAAGCATGAGTGCGAGCGTACCGTATACCGGGGCCTGAGGACAGCGGGTTAATACCTACTCCAGCGTCTATCTATACAGAAGCCAGTCAGGAGGGCGGCGTGCTCGGTTCTACCTAAGCACGGCCTCCCTTACTCTCCGACGCAGGATAGAATCCAAAGATGCGGGATCCGCAAAGGTGGCCAAAGTCCGCCGGTGTCCTGGGGTAATCCTTTCCAGGGCGTACACGGGACGCCCAGCAATTGACGTTGAGACGGACATTTAAAAACAGGAGCCATAAGGAACACCTGCTTTTTTATTAATAGCTCTACTACTTACTTAAATAACTTCTTCACTCATCCTAATGAAAACATTATAAGGTTAAATTTATTAGCTAAGTTCTTCTCAGGAGCAGCTAATTTGGAATCTTGCCAGCTACACTGATACTTGTACTTGTACCCTATTCTGTACCTACTTGAGGTGCCAATTCAACAATACAAATTACAAAACGATGGATTTGGAGCCATTAACATGATAAAGTGCTTATACTGCTAAAACAATGGGGTAGGATGTTGATTTTTTATATAATTGCACTAATTTCGCTAAATAGAAGACATTACAGACTGTCTGAAACAGAACAGCCAGCTGTTCTTTTTGAGACAGCCTTGAGAATGCCTCGTGAGTATGGTGAAACATATGTTAACATAAAGTTATGACGTTTGTAATGTCTTCTATTTAGCGAAATTTGTGCAATTATATAAAAATTCAACATCCTACACCATTGTTTTATCATGGACTTTCGCCAGGTAACGCCTGATTCCATTCAATAAAAATACTGCTATCTATGTCTTAAAATTTATACAAGATAAAATAATTTAAATATTCTTCCCTTACAAAAGTTACTTCTCAATTGGTGGGGCTATTGGTAACCGAGTAGGTTAACACATTGCAAAGGTTAACCAACATCTAGGTGACCATTTCTTAAGACATTGAGACCCCTCCGTGCCTCGGAGAGCATGTTAAGACATCTGTCCCGGTTGCCATGCGCACATCAGATCTATGGCAGTCGTTACGGGTATTTGGAGCCCTAAAACAAAATCGGACTGGTCTAACTACTGAACTTCGATATTGTCTATGGGTTGTGGAGGTCTGGCTATCGCTCCATGGACAATATCGAAGTTCGGCCGCATCGTAGTAAGACTGGAAAGCTGACCCGATCTGAGTTGGGAAAAGGCTTGCTGGATGAAATGAATTGCCAAATGATTGGAGTGGTAAAAGTAGGTACAAGTTTAGTAACAAGCCATACAAGTTCAAGCCCCTGCAATACTTGACGCCCGTCTTTAACTTTAATTACAGATAATTGAATATAACTTACAGTAACAACAGACAATGGTACATATTATATACTGTATATTTCTAAAAGAAATTTTACTAGTAAAATCCAAATCACTTCGAACAAAAGTAACAAAACAAAATTCAGTACGAATATTGTGACCTCAAAACTTTTCTTTATGTTCCATTTGCATTAGCATTCTTTTCCGAAACGTGACGAATGAACATAGTAAGTGAATGGTTCAGGACGACTAATTTGCTTTTGAGCCTAGCTTCTTTTACTCTACGAGAAAATATTACTTCGTCGTTCAGTAAATCTAGTGAATAAGGGTCAGGATTATATTATGGTAAAGAAATAAAATTACTAGGAAATAGGTCTGTCCTATTATTACATTTTTCCTTTATATGTATTTAGGAAATGTGTTGTCTTCCATAATTAGGTTTTGTTAATACCTAGTTGTTATTTAGAGAGTTTGGGGGTCTTAATATATTATTTAATTACTTGACTCTCAAGGAAAATAGGTATACTCGTACTTATTTTATACGCTTACCATATTTATTTACAAGTGATTTTCATGTATTCTTATAATGTCAATTATAAGAATACATATTATAATTTCAAACAACTCAATTTCAAAAAAATCTATAATGTTCAGAGAATTAGCACATACAACGTGGCAACGCAGCCAGCATTGGGGGAGTCATCCCAGCCTTCCCAGCAATGATGCGGAGCATTTTGAACAGCAGAGAAAAACTAGGCAATTTCGCAGTTGATGATAATTGAGTCTAATCGACTTTTTAAGCTAGATATAGATAGATAAATTAAATTACTTTTATAAAGAGAAAATTACTTTTATAAAGAGAGAGTTAACTATGTTCTAATATTAAGTTATATTAGAGGATAAGGTTCAGAATAAGGAAGCTTACATACTATAACATCGTATACCTGTTGTGTTATGAATATAATGTGAGAACAAAGCAGGGATAATTACTTGGCTTCAAAGTTTTGAAAGTTAGTTCAAATTTTCAGAGAGATTTGTTGTTTACAGAACTTTTGAATATCATTTTGTTATAAAGTTATGACCATTTAATCGCAACATGATTATGAAAACTATGTAAGCAAGTTAATTATGAGTAAATATATTAATAACATCAATCTAGAAAAATCATTTGTGAGTAAGATGTTGAGTAGAAGAGCATAGGGCTAATTTTACGTGAGTTAATAATAATATTATTATAAATTAACGGCAGAAATTAAAGTCCACAAATTTAGTCAATAGGTACTTAATATTTTTAAGAATTTCTCTAAAAAAAATTAATGAGTAGATAGTACCTATTAAAATTGATCGCTATCCTTTAAACAATCAGATACGTTACGGGACGTGGATTAATTGTGAAGATTCCAACTGAAGTATAGGTCTAGACGAAGTCCCTGTATTCTAATCTTGTTTTATGTACTTCCCTATCTTGTTTAATTTAGATTTCGTGGAGCACCACTGCAGTTCTATAATACCAAATAGATTGAACGCCATTTTCAATTAAACTTAATCATTAGTTGGAACATAAACACATACACGGACTGCAGGGATTGTTGGTATGGTACATAGATCGCTGTTGCAATATAGATTCGGATTAGAGAATGGTTATTAATTGCTGGATAACGGTAATAGGTTTGCCCCCCATTGCGTGGTATCAATAAAAGTACTGGCAAAATATGGATGTAGTCCTTTTGTTTTTAACCCTTGGCATGCCTGGTAGGGTCCCACAGACCCATCACTAAACATAAATTGCTGCAGTTCAGTCTCTAGACGTCCGACACCCGCCATTTCAGTCCAGGGTACGGTTCTTTAGAATAAAGATGTGATTTAAGTGCGCGTGTACCTGTTATTTAAGTACAACTTTCATACATGATGCAAAGTAAAAACGCTACGCTTACGCTTTTGTTAAAATCGCTGCCTACGTTTAATTATAAGAATAAATAACAAAACATATTTGATTCTGGGTTATTTTTGTTACGCATATCATACTGCTAGCTTATAAATTAATTTAATACACTAGTTTAATACACTACTACATGTTTACAGGGGGCTAATAGTCCGGGTCCGTGAGACCCTACAAGGCATACCGTGTAACTTTTGGTCACCAGGCATGCCGAGGGTTAAACTCCGCGACATCGCGGCAGTTCCTGCCATTGCCAAGCGTCTCTGATACGCACCAGGAGGTATTTCCAGTGGAGCCCGGGTGGCGTGGGTGTGGGCCTTGGACCTTTGTCTACCGTCTTGATCCATTATAGGAAGATATGATTATTATGACGTATGCATGTGTAGAACATGAATACCGGTAGTCTGTGTAGGTACCCACACTACGTATGAAAATCATCAATATATCCTTCCAAAATTGTATTGTGCCGCCATCGGAATTTGGCCTTGTACCAAGTTTACGTTGATTCCTAACCATGTGGGCGTGTAATCAGATATGTCTGGCGTTTAAGTAAACTGTTCCTGTTGTTGGAACTAAATGTTACTTTGGGGGCAAAACAACAATATCTCTAAAATAAATCTATGTATAATATGTATGTATTTAGAAATATATAAGTCTGTTTATCAGTCGTCTACATCCCATAACACAACCTTATATTAGCTTAATTTGGGTTAGATAACATTGTGTGAGAACGTCCAAAGATATTTATTTATTTATAAATAAACTATCTTAAACTTAATACTTGTAAGGACACACATTCTGAAACAGTGATTTTATACGAAACAGTGAGGTTCGAAAGGAATAACAATCTCCCAGACACACTCAAACTGTGGACGGCTGCAGCCGCGGGTGTTAGGCGCAAGGCCAGGATGCACGGATTTGAACCTTATGAAACAAAAGCCTGATGCATACGTCCATTTTTTTTTCTACTACGTGATCAGATCATAGATTTCAAAAATACATGTACTTAAATACGCGTCAAAATGAGTACCTACTTACCACCCCCGTTATTCCAGCCTATCTCCATTCCCTTCTTGGATTATATTATAATTAGTAATCACGGCGAACTTTGTATCGCCTCAAATATAAAAAAAAAAAAAAAGAATATTTTAATAATTCATGCAAATGTATGTAAATTGAAAAATGCGACGGGCGGACAGACAGGCAGACAGACAATTGTCGTATTAATTATATAGATTATCTGCTCGTAACTGTATATACAAAACAAATAGGCTGTCTTAAGCTTCTAACAATAGAATGTTGACTGATACCCAATTCGGATTAGGGAGAAATAAACAAGTGATGAAGCTTGAGCAGGAATAAATATTGTCGAACTGCCAACTTCACGACAATTCTTTTACAGAGGTATAGGTAGTATCTATTTACTGATGTCAATTCTGTAAGATGAGTGCTTATTCTACAAACGGTTAAAATAGGTATAAAGTATCAATCCGTAAAACTAATCGTAGTCCTGGCTCCTTATCAACTATTTCAGAAGAAATTTATTTTACAGTGTTTTTCACGTTTCGGTTCACAGTGAATAGTTTTTTTGCTAGTGGAAATAAAATAGTAGGTCTTCTAAGTAAAGTAGGTATACTAGCCGGAAATTTTTGACATTCTATTTGGCAGCACATTACTGAAATAAAAACTAACCTATCTGTAAACTACTTCGTCGGAGTTCGATTTTTGCTGAGCGCGTGGCAGGTGGCTTTTTAGGTTACCTCTGGCGCTCCGCAAAAATCGGGTTTCCAGACACTCTCATACCGGACAACGTTTCTTGTCCTGCACCTGGAGCTAGTTAGGAATAACTAGTTCTTCTGTGCGGGACTATCAAATAATCAAGCATTACCTTGAAATTGGCGAATCATCGATCAATATCGATGGAGCGACGTTTTTAAAAGAAGAAGAAGAAGAAACTACTTCGTCAATAAAACAAAATGTAATAAATAATACAAAATGTACATGACCAGAACGTAACACTATAAACTGAGGACAGTATGTAACCAAGTTGATTTGTAAAATATATAGGATAAATAGAAAAATACTTAGTAATTCTGTAAGAAACTAACAAATTAGAAAAAGCTATGAAATTAGAACGTAATATATGATAAAAAGATGTAATAAAACATAGTTAGCAATAGAATGGGTGCGTATTGTCTTACATAACTTTGCAACTCCGATCATCATAGGCCCGAAATAATTCTCATACCTTTTAAAATTATAATGATCGTTATTCATAAAAAAAATTATAACTAAATATTAAAAAACATAATCATTTAATAAATTTTATGTGAGCCAATATGGACCCCAATAGAATAGATAAGATAGATAAGAAAGAGAAAATTGTAACAACAGAACACTTAACTTACTGACTGAGGGAGCGAAGCGACCGAAGTCTCCGTTTCAACTTGCAGACTGGGGAGAATTTCTTTCGTCTGTACCTCTACATCTACGGGTTCTGTCACCTCCGGCGGCCCCAAAGCTGACGCCCTAGCGGATAAGCTGAGGGATACGCTGGACGCAGAAGCCGTCCGCGTCTCCAGACCCACCAAATGCGCTGCATTGCGCATCTCGGGCCTGGATGACGCGGCCACGACGGAGGAGGTTATCTCCGCCGTCGTGGAGGCGGGCGGCTGTCCCCATGACCAGGTGAAGGCTGGAGAGATCTCCTTCAGCCCCACCGGTCATGGGACGACAGTCGTCCAGTGCCCCGTCGCGGCGGCACTAAAAATTGCGGACGGACGGAGCCTCCTTATAGGGGCCTGGGCCTTCCTCAAGGCGCAGGTGCACCTCCTGCGTGCCCGGGAAACCAGGTGTTTCCGGTGCATGATGGTGGGGCACGTAGGAGTGCAGTGCGCAGTGGAAGACACCGTGGGTGATCGGTGCTTCCGCTGCAGCCGGCCCGGTCACAAGTCCAACGCCTGTGACGCACCGCCTCGCTGCTACAGATGCGAGGTGGAGGGCAAAACGGCGGACCATCAGGTCGGCAGCCGTTCCTGCGCCGCTTCGAGGCCAAAGCCCCGTCCGTCCGCTGGGGGCAGCGGGGGTGCCGCTACTAAGCGGCCAGATTCGCGGCGGGATGCGGATATGGACGTCCATTAATGGACACCCATATCCGCATCCTACAGGCGAACTTGAACCACTGCCGCGCTGCTCAGGATCTTCTGTACCAGAGCATCGCGCAGTGGTCCATACACCTGGTCGTGATCGCCGAGCCGTACTATGCCCACCCGGGAAGCTTGGTGGCGCAAGACGGCTTGGCCTGCATCTTTGGGGGGTCCGCCGCAAACACCTCGCGGCTTGCAATTATTGCAAACGGCTGAGGCTGCGTTGCGGCGGAATATGAAGGGGTGGCAGTCGTGGCCGCATACATCTCGCCGAACAACATTAACGACGCTCAGTATGAGCTATGGCTCACTGAGCTCGACGTCGTCTTCACTGCGTGTCGTCCTCACCCTGTCCTTCTCCTGGGAGACTTTAACGCCTGGTCTACGGCGTGGGGCTCCCGGGAAACCAATGGTAGGGGGAGGCTACTTGAGGACTGGGCCACTACACGTGGACTAGAGCTCCTCAACCGGGGGAATGTCGCCACCTTTTGGCGGTCGGGGGTCAGCTCGGTCGTGGACTTAACGTTCGCGACCCCTGCCCTCGCCCGCCGTACTATGGGCTGGTGCGTGGAGGAGGGTGTGGAGACGCACTCGGACCACCGATGTTCGAGGTCGTCCCCCCACCTAACCTCCCACAGCCAGTACCGAATCCCCCGGAACCACGTTGGGCGCTCAAGAGTTTAGACCGGGAGGCTCTCCTGGAGGCATCCATCGTGCAGGCCTGGATTCCGGCGCCGGACAGGCCTGTCGACGTGGATGCCGAGGCAGAGTGGTTCAGGAGAGCCATGTCGCAAATCTGCGATGCGACGATGCCTAGGGTTACACCCGGGCCGGCCAGGAGGCAGGTGTACTGGTGGTCGTCGGAGATTGCACAGCTGCGTGCAGCATGCGTCTCCGCCCGCCGCCAGTACACCAGGTTTCGCCGGAGGCATCGTCGACCAGATGACGCGGCAGCCCGGGAGGCGGAACTATATGCGTCCTACAGAGAGGCTAACGGCACCCTCCAGGAAGCGATCACGCGGGCTAAGACGAAAGCCCGTGAGGAGCTCCTGGAAACCCTGGATCGGAACCCATGGGGGCGCCCGTACCTGCAGGTCAGAGGTAAACTCCGACCGAGGGCGCTCCCAATGACCCAGAGTCTCCAGCCGGATCAGCTGGAGGGGGTCTTGGGCTCTCTGTTTCCGACGAGCGCGGAGGAGCACATCCCTCCGCGCATGGCTCCGTCCCAGACGCCCAATGTGGATAGCAGCAGCGAAGACGACGTACCCGAAGTCAGAGAGGGTGAGTTAGGAGCGGTGGTACTTCGGCTCAGTCGCCGGAAAACCGCCGCCCCTGGGCCCGACGGCATTCCGGGCCGTGTATGGGTCCTGGCCCTCGAGGAACTCGGGCCTCGACTGAGGGGGCTCTTCAGCGCATGCCTCGAAAGGGGCCAGTTTCCCAAGGAGTGGAGGACGGGGAAACTGGTCCTGATCCGAAAAGCGGGGCGGCCGGTGGACTCACCGTCCGGTTACCGGCCGATCGTGTTGCTCGACGAGGTGTGTAAGCTCTTTGAGCGAATTATCGCGGAACGCCTCGTCGAGCACCTCACGCGTGTGGGCCCAGACCTGGCGGACAACCAGTACGGTTTCCGTCGGGGACGGTCCACCGTGAGCGCTTTCATGCGCGTGAAGATCCTGGCGGAGGAGGCAGTCTCGCGGGGCGAGGTGGTGTTGGCGGTGTCTCTTGACATCGCCAACGCCTTTAACACCTTACCCTGGAGTTGCGTTAGGGAGGCACTGGTATACCACAAAGTGCCTTTCTACCTCCGTCGTATTGTCGGGGCATATTTATCCGAGAGGGCTATAACTTACCCTAGCTGGCTCGGGCCAACTCGGCGAGATGTGTCGTGCGGTGTTCCTCAGGGGTCGGTCCTAGGACCACTACTGTGGAACATCGGATACGCCTGGGTGTTGCGGGGTGCGTTGCCAGAGGGCGTCAGCGTAACTTGCTACGCTGACGATACCCTTGTCACAGCGCGAGGAGCAACGCACCAGGAGGCAACACTCAAGGTCACGACTGGGGTTGCTGAAATCGTGGGTCGGATACGGCGGCTGGGACTGGACGTGGCACTGAATAAGTCCGAGGCTCTGTGTTTTCACGGACCTCGGCGCGGTCCACCTCCAGGATCCAGCGTAAATGTAGGGAGCGTTAGCATCGGCATCGAGCCCACAATGAAGTATCTGGGGCTCGTACTCGATAGCCGGTAGAACTTCGGACCACACTTCCGAAGTTTGGTCCCTAAAGTGACGGGGGCGACAGCCGCGCTTTCGCGACTGATGCCCAACTTAAAGGGAGCCAACGCTTCCTGCAGGAGACTGTACCTGGGGATCGTGCGGAGTATGGCCGTGTACGGGGCTCCCGTATGGGCGCCGAGTCTGACGGCCAACAACGCTGCTGTTTTACACAGATCGTTGAGGACCTTGGCCGTCAGAACAATAAGAGGGTACCGCACGATCTCCCTAGAGGCTGCATGTCTCCTAGCCGCGACCCCTCCATGGGACCTGGAAGCGAGAGCCCTTGCGGCATTGTTCCAATGGCACAAGGAGGCGCTGGAGTGGGACCACAGGCCTGCGTCTCGAGAAATCGAGGCCCAGCGGTCCCAACTCCGCCAGGATCTCATGGAGACATGGAAGGTGCGACTTCAGCAACCAAAGTGGGGAACCACCACCATCGTGGCGGTGAGACCGATCATGGAGGACTGGCTGCAGAGGCAGCACGGTGGCCTCACGTATCGTGCGACACAGATCATTACCGGGCACGGAAACTTCAGTGAGTATCTGTTTCGCATGCATCGTGAGGTCACACCCGCGTGTCAACACTGCGAGACTTCCGGCGTAGACACGGCATTCCACACGTTGGTGGAATGCTCAGCATGGACGAGTCAGCGCCGGGACCTCGTTGTGGGCCTGGGCGTAGATACGCTCTCGCTGGAGACCATGCTAAGAGCCATGGTCCCTAGCGGGAGTCAGTGGAACGCGGCCGTTTCCTTCTGCGAGCAGGTAATGCTCGTGAAGGAGGCGGCCGGTAGGGTGAGGGAGCGTACCCTCCCCGCTGAGTTCCGAAGTGTGCGGCGAGGACGCCGCAGACGTGACTACGCCCAGGACCATCGACCTCCATGATCGGGGCCTGAGGACGATGGATTAGCAACCCACCGTCCTTACAGAAGCAGGCTAGAAGGGCAGCGTGATGTGGGGCTGCACCCCATACACGCCTTCACTCACCGACGCGGGATAAAACCCGACCCCAGAGATGCGGGGTAACACCCGACCACCACGCAGTGGCCACCCAGGTGGCCAAGGTCCGCCGGGCGCCACCGGGAATTCTCTCAGTCTCTACCGGAGGCGCTCGGCAATGGACGTAGGTGTGGCCGCGACAACGAGCCGCGGATTTAAAAAAAAAAAAAAAACGGGTTCTGTCAAATCATGTTTGAGGCCGTATTTATCAACCGATTTTTATGAAACTTTACTCACACACTCCTTGCTTACAATGAATAACATTTGAATGACATTTTTTGGATCGGATGACAAATGAAAGTATAAAGTAATAAAGAAAATTTAAGAAGAAATTTTCTAAACAAAGCCGCTCCCGAAGTCTACGGTTCACAGAACCACTAGTAATAGATTAGAACTAAACAATGGTAAGTAAAAAATTTTTAAGAAAAAACTTTTTAGCATTAATTAATAGCATTAATTTTTCGCAGAATCAAAAGGACAACAAAACGTCGACAATTGTTTCGCCTCTAAACGAGGCATTATCAAGACTGAAGCAGCAGTGCAGCAGTGACAGCAGTCTTGATAATGCCTAAAAAAATTTTTACTTACCATTGTTTTGTCATGGATTTTCGCCAAGTAACGCCTGTTTCTATCCAATATTTGAGATTAGAACTACTCCGAATTATTTAGTATCGGAGGAGTCAGTGAAGAATAAATAAAAAAATAAATAAACTACTTCGTCATCGTATAGCAAGACTAAGATGCAGTATCAGGGTAAAATTAAGTGAAACGTGACAGAACTGTTGAGAACAGCGCTCCATGAAACCTAAGTACATCCAACCACTCAAGATTTATGTTCACAAATAAAATCTTGTTGCTTATTGAATATAACGCTGGATAGAACGATTAACTGCAATGGGTTATGAGCTTCAAGTACTTACAAATGTTATAGATACTGAATTAACACTATTAGGGACAGGCAAACTCATCCTTCACATGCGACGTAGGTACACCACGCATTATGACGAACAAATCTGGCCTATACAATTTGTATGGTAACGAACACACTGGTCATTCGTCACGCTATCTTACGCGTCAACGCGCCAGATTCTCATACTATCCCACGCGTACGACGTTGTCACACACGTTTAAAGTGTCATAGCGCGTAGATAACGTAAACGTCAGACGTCGTAAGACGCGTCGCGTGGCATACGTCGTATGTGAAGGACCAGTGTGTTTTAAGCTTGAGTCAGTGTAAGTAAACGCTTTGAAGACATAATTCGGTGGGGTAGTTGCAGTGAAAGTTATACCTGGTGTTTCGGAATCCCAAAGGCCGATACCTCACCGAGACGCCATGGCGACGTGGCCAGCGACGTCGTAACATAGGTAGTGCGGCTGTGGGAATTTAAAGAATTATTAATGTTAATTACGTAAGTACTTAACACAAATTAATAGCTTAGGTAGTTTAAAATGTAAATGTTTAGTATAAAATGCTGATATCCGTGCATTAGGCCGATACCTCACCGAGACGCCATGGCGACGTGGCCAGCGACGTCGCCAAGTGAGTTAGCCGTCATATATCTCAATGAGAACTAGTTGGCGACGTCGCTGGCCACGTCGCCATGGCGTCTCGGTGAGGTATCGGCCTAAGTGCGAAAAAACATTTGCTGCTAAGGTTTTGAACCATGTTTGAGTAATACTTTTTGAATTAGTATCGTTTATTATTTACTTACACATATGCCATATTTGCGTTCATGTTTGTAAGTTAAATATAGATTACTAGCTAACGCCTGCGCCTACACCCGCACCTTTACCCGCAATTTCTACTGTAAATGTATAAATAAAAAGATATGAAATATTTTTCTGAATCAGTATACTTAGTACTTACCTAGTACTTTCTCAAACAAACTTACCAAACTACTTATTCAATTTAGGGAAACTCCTAAAGGTAGACTTTCGAACCAAGCGTCTATAGCGTCAGTGGCGCCGCGACTGTGACGCCGCGACAGAGCGACAGATAGATGTTCCGTACAAATGTATGAAATTTCAAGCAACGACTTTCAAGCTCAGCGACACTAACGCGGCGTCAGTGACGTCGCAGTGCCGCTGTGCGCTGTGTAGTCAGACGCCCGCGTCAGTCGCTATAGACGCTGCATCTGTGACGCTTAGTTCGAAAGTCTACCTCAAACTATAAAACCTTGCGAAGACTATAAGTAATACTTTTGAACTTTCCATGATGTGTTTAATACTTACGTTTTATGTTACTTATACATATAGGTTATGGAGATCCAAGTAAAAAAATTAAACTACCATGTATAATTTACTTAAATAGATACAACGCAATTTTCACTCTATTTAAAAAAGCCTCTAACACAAAATACGAATATGTTTCATCATATAAATGAGGGTACATTAAAGTAACGGTGTTAATAAAAAATGTTTAACACAAAATGTTTATACCAAATTGAATGTCTTTTGAAAAACGAGGCCGACGATAACTTGTATAATTTACACGTTTGCGATGATATGCCTACAGAGTAAGGAATCATTTACATTAATATAATGATACAGAACAGTAGGTAATTCAATTGCTAAGATCTTGGCAAGGGTATTTCTTCTATGGTTAAGGACTTTTCAGACCATTAATTTTTTTTTCTGAGCCCCTTTTGACGCCCACTGCTGGGGAAAAGGCCTCCTCCTAAGAGGAAGAATTCAACTTACGTACACCACGCTGGCTGGATGGGTTGATATATGGTTTTGTGTCGAGTTTTCCTTGTCTAAACATACTTATATAATTCTAAATACATACTAATGGTGAGTGTTCTGAAGAGCTCTTCAACCTGATCCCACCATCTCCCTTCCGCTCCCGAACAACGCGTGCCGGGCAGAGATGTCACTCTCATACCGTCTTCGCGAGAACCGAGCGTTTTAAACGTTCGTTTCTGTGCCGAACTATGGTGGCTTGGAACGCCCTGCCTGCGCACGTGTTTCCTCCAACATATAACCCTGAGTTCTTTAAGCGAAGCGTGAAGAGGCACATTACTGGGTCGTTGAGGGCCACTCTCTTTAGTATTTCTGAGTACTATGAGAGTCGCCTACAATCGCCAGACGTCGCTACAGCTTACCATCAGGCGGTTGGCGTCAATTTGTCGAACTAAATATATTTTAAAAAAAATACTAAATATAGGTACTTACACAGAAATTACACTAATTCCGAAACAAACATGGCTCGAACAGTTATTGACAGTATTGGAAAGATCTACTTAGATTAAGTAATAATTTTGAACTTTTAAAAGTAACTTTCATGGTTAACATGGTTAAGTAGGCCTTATTAAATGAGTTAACAAAATTAAATTGGTAACGGACTCATAAAATTTATTGTCGGTTGGTTTCACGTTGGCTCACTTATTTAAATGTTGCTAAAGTAATTTTTAAAGCCCATTATTTTGATGTTGTCTTAAGCACGGCCTTCGCTATCTAAAACGGTTTGTGTAAGGTCACCGCGAATATTTTACACGTAGAATTAACAGCCTTACTTAAAGCTGCGCAACGAACCAAAGACAAACTGTATTTACTTTCTTTAAATTGGTTTTTATTTAACATATATAGCTAATACCAAGATATATAATAATATGTGATAAACGAAGACGCACATTTAATTTAGAATACAACATCACATCTTTATCTTTGGAAGAATAGACAGTGGTGTTTAACTGTTTTTATGTCCACCTTTCCCCTTGTCATTTTTAGCCATTATCGAGAGCGAGCTTATTGCAGTTTCAGTACCGGTTGTTTTTTTTTGCCGGAGCCACGTCAGTTTGTCAGAAAGTGCAGAGAAATCTACGTGGTTAATAATCGATCATGAAAAAAAAAATTAACCACATACCTTAAGGGCCCAGATCGTGAAAATCACCGAAAAGAGTGTTACGATTGTTCATATTTAACCAATTTACATATGATTAAAAACAACGATAATTTGTACATATTAAAATGAAAGACCAAAAATTATGTTAGTGCTAATTTTAACTCTTAAAACCCTGTAGTTGTTATATAATAAACGTCAACAAACGCACAAAATTGAGAAAAAATGCGAAAACGTGCCTTCGTATTTTTCAGATTTAACCCAATAAATCAACACAAATTGATAAAAAGAAACACTTTTTGAACCCTGAAAAAACCAATAAATATAACGTGGTACTTTTTTTTGTACCTTTACAAACAAAAACTTCCCCTTTTAAAGCCCTAAAATCTAGATATGTTTTACGTAAATTCTCCATAGAAAAATGTATGGAAATTCAAACGCGTCCCGATAGCACGGTTGTCGCTACTAATCGCCAGTGCGCCATAGAATTTCAAAGTGACTCCACGCGTGTCGGATGCTACAGCAAAATTACGTGTGTTTTTTGTGAAAAACTGTAAGTACAATATTTTTATAACTAATTTACTTTCAGTAAGTAGAAAGTACCGATATAATGAAAGTCTGAAAGAAAACCATGATGGAACTAGATATAAATCGTAAGAAATACAAAATTATTTACTTTGTTGCGTAGGTCATTTTATGAACCTTGTAAAGTAGGTATCAATTCAGGCTTGAAACAATCAAAGCCCTGCCCACCTTATTTTCTCGAGATATGAACTGGCGGGGTATATAGTTCTCTGCACGACATACATAGATTTTTCAACATGATAAAGGCAATAGGTATCATAAACGTAATTGGTAATCGAGGGTCTCTTTTCGCAGGATAATTTGCTGAGTGCCATGCCAGCGAAAAGAAAATTTAGTACGCATTATAAAAACGTGAAAGCCAAAAGATCTCGGAATAAAATGTAAGTTCCTCCCTACTTATTTATTTACCTGCCTACTTGACTACGTCTTGTCCTAAATACCTAGAAAAAATTTACTAGATTTGTGTTAGTGTCAAGTAAAAATCCTAGTTTTATTACTTTTATTTGTGTGTATGCTTATCATATCTTAGTAGTAATAATAATATAATCTATTTGCATTTTGAACAGGGTAGGTACATTACAAAGCAAATAGGTACAATGATTTAGATCGCCTGATTCAGACATATACCTACAACAGCATGTAAATATTGATTTGACATGTAATTAGATAGGTACACAATTAGGTATGTCAGTCTAAGAAGAAAAATTACAATGTCCAGTAGGTAATAATTACGTAATTTCAATATCTATATAAGTAATAAAGTCAATTTCTATAGTAACAATTTTCATAATAATAAATTTTATTACATAATATAGTATTAGTTTTCATATATTTATGTATTTCAAAGCAATGAGTTTGCTTACACTATTATTAGTTACAGTATTATTAGTTTTCATGTTCATCATGTCTAAATATGTGGAAGTGGAAGTAGGTATGTTTCCTATCAGAAATTGCACAGGCGCGCGCGCGGCTTTGTCGACATACCTACCGCCAAAGAGGCGCGCCGTGCCTGGCGTAGGGTTGTACAAAAATTACAAAATAAATAAAAAGTGAATAATATTTCCAGTACTGAAAATGAAGAAAACCTTCAGGCTGAGACTCCGAGCAACACTGCTACGCGCTGTATAGAGGTAAGTTGTTATACGTAATTCTTGTAGACTTGTTACATAAATAAACAAACTAGTTAGTGATGGGCGAAGACAAAATCTCAGTACCTACAGTTTTTTTTTTGCAATATTTATTATTTTCATTGTGAGACAAACACATACTTCTCAATTACTTTCTCAAAAGAAAATTCACGTTCAAATCTCGTATTTTACCAAAATCAAGATTTTTTTTGTAAAATATTATCTTTTACGCGACTGGTGTACGTATGTATGTATGTATACTAAGTAATATATCTTTGTGGCACGATAAGTTCAAAATTATTGAACCGATTTTAATGTTTTTAGTATCATTAGAATTGTCTTCTAAGCCCGAGTGACATAGAATAAGTGACGCCATAAAAAACCAATACGTATAGCGTAAAGGAAATTTATAATTTCTGTTCATCACGAACATAATATTGTATGAATTCTTTTGCACTTTTATAATTTGTCTTCGTCAGTTATGAATATAAATAAATAAACAATAAAAATGTTAAAACCCGACAGATTAAAAAATGAAAATGTGTAATAAAAATATTTAATAAAAATAAATAACAACACCATTGTAATATAGCGTATTTAGCAGTCGGGGCCTATTTCTAAAGAAATATTTAGCTAGTCAGGAATATCTTCGAGCCTGTGAGGATTTCAATGGGTCTCAACTGTTGAATTCGATTTATTACAATAGTGTTCTTATTTATTTTAATGTAAAATAATTCAAGACCGTAGACTTGTTTTCTTTTTACCTTTTGAGTTTTTATGCATATAGTCGGATTTATTAAATTTATGACGTGATAACGTCTTATAAATCGATGAACACCGGCAACACGCACAAAAAAGTGTCACATTATGTCACGCTAGGGTCAAGCGAGAGCGCAGTACAAGCGATGGAGAATAATATTATGACATTATCCGGTAAAATTATCGTCCTAAACCGACTTTACAAGCAACCAGTTTTTTATTATGTTTATTTATTCATTTTCATAATTGACGAAGACTGACGTTTAAGATTTTGATCTAGTGTTATGTGTTTCAAAGATGTATTCTAAGGGAGTTCTTAGCTATGTTTGAAGAAATTTGGCCCATACCTTTTGAATTATTTTTTATAAAAAAAATCAAGCCATTATCTTTCTTTACAGGAACTAGTTATTGACAACCGTCAAGAGGGAAAGGTGGATGAAGTGGAAGTTGGGCGTAGAGTAGTGGATATTTCTTTTTTTTTAAAGCTCTTCAGGCCATAGGGGACCACGGTCCAATGGATTGTAAGTTAAGTTACCTCAGTATAATAGGTGAAGTAAAAGTTGGTCTGGACTCAAAACTCATCATAAAATGTAGTATGTGTAATATGAAATTTACTGTGTGTTTGGTTGAAAAGAAAGAAGATAGCATGGAAGTGAATCATCAAATTGTGTCTGGTATCATATCATCTGGTGGGAGCTACTCTCAGTTAAAAACATTAAGTGCCGCAGTAGCCCTACCAATCATGTCACCTTCATTGTACAATGAAATTAATAATACGGTTTGCGATTGGTGGGAAAAGACAGCAGCACATTCCATGGCAGAAGCTGTCAAGGAAGAAGCGGAGTACGCAGTGTCTATAGGTAGTGTTGATAAAAATGGTACACCATTAATATCTGTTGCTGTTGACGGTTGTTGGAGCAAGAGATCTTATGGTAAGAATTTTTCCGCCTTATCCGGCGCAGCTGCGATAATTGGCATTAAAACTAATAAAGTATGGTTTTTTGGAGTTAAAAATAAATACTGCGTAGTCTGTGCACGAGCCGCAAAGAACAACAGTCAGCCCCCGGAACACCATTGTTTCAAGAATTATTCAGGATCATCTACCGGGATGGAATCGACCATTATAGTTGAGGGGTTTAAACGTTCCTTTGTTGATCACGGTGTAATTTATAATAAATTTGTAGCAGACGGCGATTCCAGTACTTATAAAAAAATATTAGATTCGCGTCCGTACGATAATTTAATAGTAGAGAAAATTGAATGCAAAAATCATCTTTTACGAAACTACTGCAATAGCTTGGAGAAATTGTCGAAAGACACTAAGTATCCTTGCGAATTGCGGAAATTCCTAAAAGAAAGGTATTTGCGTTTAAGAACGGGTGTAAAATGCGCGATTAAATATTGGGGGGATCAAAATCAGTCACTCGAAGAAAAAATAAAAAATCTTAGTGAAGATATCCTAAATGGTCCACAACACGTATTTGGTAATCACCAACATTGCAAGGAGTATTTTTGTAGACCTGACACTCGTCGAATAGAACCTGTTGGGTTACTTCCAGCAATTGTTGGATGCGGATTAATGGACGCGGTAGAAATTTTAAGTAAAAGACTGTCATATCATTCTAGAAGTTTAATTCATAATTGCACAAGTAATATAGTTGAAAGTTTTAACGGAGTAATTGCCAAATTAGTTGGGGGTAAGCGTGTAAATTATTCTTCCCATGGTTCTTATGCGGGCCGATGCGCAGCTGCTGTTGTGTCTTTTAATACGGGATCGATTCATAGTAAAACTCATGAAGTCATATTTAAATCTAGTCCTAATCCTTTGATCGCGAAAGTGGAAAATAGTAATCGTAAAAACCGTTTAATTGCTAAACCTAAATTAAGATTGAAAAAAAGCCACAGCGCTGTATCGAAAGACGCTCACTATGGACCAACATCATCGTTCGGGGAAGTTTGTAAAAAACGAGAGAGCACAAGTTGTGCTGCTTTTGTTTGTAAAATCGTTTATGGTAGTAATATCTCCAGTTTGCCTGCTATACGGTACGGTATCGAAAACGAAGAAACTGCAATTAGACAGTTAGAAATTCAAGAGAATATTAGTATACAAGGTTGCGGTTTGTTCGTCGACGATCAATATGAATTTCTTGGTACTACACCAGATGGCATTTATGCAAACGGTTTAATTGAAATTAAGTGCCCACATTCTTTAGCTGGCATGACTCTTGATGAAGCAATGGCCAAACATACCTTTTGGGTTAAGGACAAGGCTTCCAAGGGTTATGTCATAAATAAAAATCATTACTGGTATTTCCAAATTCAGGGACAGCTACATATAACTAAAAGAAACGTTTGCATGCTTGGCATCTGGTTTGGTGCTACTGTACCTATGAAAGTTTATATTATAGAAAAGGACGACAAATTTTGGAAGGAGAAAATGGAGATGAAATTAGTTAGATTTTATTACGATTGCCTCCTTCCAGAATTAGTTGATCCTCGGCAGTCACGAAGCATGCCTATTCGTGACCCGCCCAATGTCATAGAGGCTATGAAAGAGAGGAAAGAAAGAGCTTTACGTGTTTTGAAAGAGAAGAACGTCTAATGATTTTGAAAGAGACTGAGGTAACTTAACTACCCAGCCGGTCGATTCACGTAAACACGCCAGTTCAAAAGTCGTTTTAACTTAGAAACTTAGAAATCGCCTTTTGGTTTTCTGTTTTTAACGCACTTACTTATCTAGTCTTGGATTGTCATAAATCTTCCAATAGCTCAATTTCTATACAATTCCTATACGATTTTGAAGAGTTACCTGGTGTAAACCCAAGGTCCGATCCTAATGAAATTAAAATGTGACCACACGGGATGCACCAGCTTTCAAATAAAAAAAAGAATCATCAAAATCGGTTCAAAAAATACAGCGAATTGAGAATCTTCTTCTTTTTTTAAGTCGGTTAAAAAGTGTGCGAAGTGACATTTTTAAGTCACTACGCTACGGTTTTTATTACGTGAATCGGGCAGCTGGTAACATTTTCATTCTGATAGGTTTTGCAATAGCAATTGATTTTATCATCAAATTAGTAGAAATCAGAATTTGATCAGTAATCATTAAAATGAAAAAAACATTAGAATTTTGAACTCATATTTTGTTATTGTTTACTTTCGTTTAATTAAGTATATGAATAATTTATAAATTTCATGTTTGTTTATAACTAATTTTTGTACAACCCTAGCACGCTTTTTAGGTGGCGACTCATATTTTGTTATTGTTTACTTACTTTTAATTATATGAACCATTTTTATACTTGTGTTTCATTTATTGACAACTTTTTGTACAACCCTAGAAGATTTTTTAGATTGCGAGGTGATCGTAAGCAAAATGTATTTGAGTTTACGCAATAGGCACATTTCCTTGCGTAGAGATAAACACTAGCGAGGAAAGGCGTGATGTTATTTCGACCGTACTTCCTACTGAATTTGCAATTATTTTATTGAATGAAAATTTTACGAAATAAGAATAAACTTTGGTAGTAAAATTACAAATAAATACATACTCGTAGTTGGAATTTTAGGTAAGTAGAATACAAAAAGGTCAGTCCGGACCTGCTCTTGATTGTTTATTATAAATAGAAAATCATAAAAATTGTGTCTCAAACTACTCTTATTTATTTATCTAGTAATTAGGATCATTTTATAACGAAAACTACTCTTGGAATATTTTACAAATAGGCAGTCGTTTATTTCCAATAATTCAACATTTTTGTTATGCTGTAAATATTCAACTTCAATAACAATAACTCAACGTGGAACGTTTGTCGCAAAACATTTTCAAAATCGCGGTCTCTCTGGGTCATTCACCCGCCCGTCGGATGATTTGGGCAACTTTAGCGCTGCTGTCGCTCAAAATCGACTTTGTCCGTGCGCGGTCTGGCCCTTAAATCCTTATTCCTTTTGACCTGGTCATCTTAGCTTAGACAAAACTTTCGTAATTTTTATTACTCTGTTGCCTTTCTAACAAATTAGTTTTCATTGGATCGAGTTTCGATAAAGGTTCAGTTAAAACGCTACTAGCTAAAGTATCGATAGAGTAATCAATAAGGGTGTATACCTAGTAATACCCATAATAATAAGTATTTACTTATAGATGTGATAAACGAAAAATGCTCAAGTTAGAGAGTTAGTGAATAAATTCAATTTCAAGCAATTGAGTCAGTATTTTTAGACAAAACTCGTCAAAAGTATAAATAATTCCAAAGTATATTCTCGCAAACAAAGCATAGAAAGTCAACAATACCATAACTTTGGACTTACGTGCACTCCGTCATACACATACTCTTATAAATCTAACCATTGTATGAGTTATCTCACGCTCTATTTTAATCTAGGAAAATATTTATCAACTATGTGAGAGTTCACTGCGGATTTTGTACAAAAGATTGGCAATTTCTGTAACACTGGCTGATCGCCGCGGCTCTGCCGCGTGATATAGTTTTCTCATTCCCGATTCCCGTGGGAAGATACAAGTATTACCGGGATAAAAGTAACCTATGTTACGCAGGGTTAATGTAGCTACATATCAGTGAAAGAATTTTCAAAATCGGATCAGTAACTTACAGAGACTTTAAATAAAAAATCAAAATTAGTACTCATTTTGTTATGTTAAGTTTGTTATCTTTCGTTATGTTAAGAAATTATAGAAGAATAGATTGATCTTGGCTAGTAGGTATATGGTTATCGCGGAACGCCTCGTCGAGCTTCTCTCGACGGTGGGGCCAGACCTGGCGGACAACCAGTACGGTTTCCGTCGGGGACGCACCACCGTGACCGTGATCATGCGCGTCAAGAGCCTGACGGAGGAAGCAGTCTCGCAGGGCAAGGTGGTGGTGGCGGTGTCTCTTGACATCGCCAACGCGTTCAACACCTTGCCATGGAGCTGCGTTAGGGAGGCGCTCGTGTATCACGAAACGCCTCTCTACCTCCGTCGTATTGTCGGGGCCTATCTATCGGAGAGGGCCATAGCTTTCCCCAGCTGGCTCGGGCCAGCTCGGCGGGATCTGTCGTGCGGTGTTCCACAGGGGTCGGTCCTGGGACCGCTTTTGTGGAACATCGGCTACGACTGGGTGCTGCGGGGTGCGTTGCCTGAGGACGTCGGCGTAACGTGCTACGCCGACGATACCCTCGTCACGGCGCGGGGTACAACGTACCAGGAGGCAGCACTTAAGGTCACGACGGGTGTTGCTCAAATCGTGGGTCGGATACGGTGGCTGGGACTGGAGGTGGCCTTGCACAAGTCCGAGGTTCTGTGTTTTCACAGACCTCGGAACGGTCCACCTGAAGGTTCCAGCATAAATGTGGGAGGCGTTAGCATCGGCATCAAGCCCTCGATGAAGTATCTAGGGATCGTACTTGATAGCCGATGGAACTTCGGACCACATTTCCGAAGTTTGGTCCCCAAGGTGACACAGGCATCGGTCGCTTTCGCGACTGATGCCCAACCTAAAGGGACCCAACGCTTCCTGCAAAAGACTGTACCTGGGGATCGTGCGGTGTATGGCCCTATACGGGGCTCCCGTATGGGCGGCGCGTTTGACGGCCAACAACTCAACGCTCCTTAATAGACCGTTGAGGACCTTGGCCGTCAAAACAATAAGGGGCTACCGCACGATCTCCGGAGAGGCTGCATGTCTCCTAGCCGGGACCCCTCCATGGGACCTGGAAGCGAGAGCCCTTGCGCCATTGGAACAATGCGCTGGAGCGGGACCACAGGCCTGCGTCTCGAGAAATCGATGACCAGCGGTCCCAACTCCGCCAGGATCTCATGGAGTCATGGAGGGTGCGACTTGAGCAACCCAGGTGGGGTACCACCATCATCGCGGCGGTGAGACCGATCATGGACGATTGGCTGCAGAGGCAGCATGGTGACCTCACGTATCGTGCGACGCAGATCGTTACCGGGCATGGATGCTTCGGTGGCTATCTGTTTCGCATGCATCGTGAGGTCACACCCCGGTGTCAACACTGCGAGGTTTCCGACGACGACACCGCACTCCACACGTTGGTGGAGTGCTCAGCGTGGGCGAGTCAGCGCCGGGACCTCGTAGTGGGTCTGGGCGTAGATACCCTCTCGCTGGAGACCATGCTTCAAGCCATGGTCTCCAGCGGTAGTAGGTGGAACGCGGCCGTTTCCTTCTGCGAGCAAGCCGTGCTCGCGAAGGAGGCGGCCGAGAGGGAGAGGGAGCATACCCTCCCCGCCGAGTTCCGTAGTCAGCGGCGAGGGCGCCGCAGACTCTACTACGCCCAAGACCATCGACCTCCATGATCGGGGCCTGAGGACGGCGGGATCGCCACCCGTCATCCTTACAGAAGCAGGCTAGAAGGGTTGCGTGCTGCGGGGCTTTTGCCCCTTAGCACATAACCAGATTCACTCACTGACGCGGGATAAAACCCAACCCCAACGACGCGGGATTCTCATCCCGACCCAACCCCTGCAGAGACCACAGAGGTGGTCAAAGTCTGCCGGGCGCCACTGGAAATAGTTCTGCTTGTAACCAGAGCCGCCCGGCAACGGACGTTAGAGCGGAACTAAAAAAAAAAGTAGGTATATGGTGTACCTATAGTTTGTCGTGTAGTGAAGGAGTGTTAATAAAAGTTGGCATCTCAAAAAAACTTATAAATAATAAACAGACTTTAAATAACTTGTAAAAATGTAATGCGATCCATTTGGGTATGTATGTGTAGTTTTATTATGTTTGCTGTTAAGTATTAGGTAAATATCCTGTTAGGGTAAGTCCGGCAGAGATAGCCGTACGGGAGAGAAGACCAATCAAAGAAATTATCATAGTTAAAGTAACTAGATGGCTCTGTGTTGCCCCAATGGTAGCCCAGTGTCTCGTGATTGTAGACAGTGAAAATCAGTGACCACGGATTTGCTGACAATTTACACTTGCTACGACCCTGTCATACTCTTTCGCTTCTTTATTTTACATTAGTGTCTCTATACAATCATGCTCTCTATTTGAAAAAAACTATGTCTAACTTTACTGGACTGACCCTATACTTTGTTTTATTGGATAGAACATAAAGTTACAAAAGTTGTTCCTTACACTGTCCGTAATTACAGACACCGTTTGATAGATGGATGTATCGAATACCCTAATATAACTTTCTTGAGGGTGCTTAATTAATAGTTATTTCGTAGACTTGGTGTTAAGTTTAACAATGGATAGTTCTTTGGTTGTTGTCCCAAAACTAATATTTAGTGACTTCATCATATTCCCCCTTTATACCTATTAAAAACGTAGAAATCTAATATTTATATACGACCCCGACCAATAACACAGTTACCAAGAACATGCTTCATATTAAGTATATTAAATTGTTCATGAGAGCTGCTTCATAAACATTTCTGAAGCAACAGATAGTTACTTCGTACTTAGGTACTTAATAAAGCCAATGAATAGACAAAGTTTATGATGCAAAGGTTACATGTAAATCGTTCGTTGCGCACTTAACATCAGCACTTACTATTAGTTGCCTACAGGTGTCGTTTAGAGCAAAATTTTTGTGATTGATTTCAAATTGCAGTGTAAAAGTTCTTCATGACAATGGATATTATGAGCGTCTCTTCTATTTATTCACTTTAGTAAATACAGCAGCTTAAAGAAAGTGTTATTAATGGAACTTCGACCGTAAACGTTATAATTAGTTGTGATCCTTCCACGTAAATATAAATAGTAAGATATAAATAATAGCTATATAATAGCATCACAAAGTTACACGTTTCATCCCAAACAAACATTCTACTAGCCTAAATTTTCTGTTATTTGCTTTAGTGTAATTAGGGAGTGAGCCTTTTGCAGTTTTCTGGACCTTTAGATCATTTGCCAGAACTAAGATCACCTTTTAGCTGTAGCATGTAAATTTGTGCTTGTCGGTAAAACTCCTCAGATGATAGTTTAATTTCAAAAGATTTATAAATTAAAATACATATACGTAATTATGTACTTACTAAAAATATTTACACTACCAAATATCGTTTCTAAGGAATCTTATTAAACTTTCGGCAATACAAGTCATTCTCACTCGCATATGATGCACTTGCTGATCAAATGTATGAGGCTCTGGTAAACATTAAAGTTCCTGTTAGTATTTATTTGAGTATTTATTTGAACTTATAACTAGTAATCCAATTAAATACGGAGTTTTAGAACTTTTTATATAATGACCATTACCGAAGTCTGTTTCCGAGAAAAACATCAACAACTTGTCAAAAGAAACGATTTTTATGAAAATAATTAGGGAAAATTACTTCTCCGGCTATAGGAACGATCATATTTGACGTAAATTACGGTACACAGTCAACGCACGTTTTATGTTTATTTTATGACGAAATCCGCTTTGCGTAAATAATATATCTAATGCCTGGTTTACGATTATGAGTATCCATGTTAATAACATACGCCAATCATAAATTTAATCATGCAAATTGCTTCAAGCATTTCGATTAACTGATTGTACAAAGAAATGTACATACTTACACGACTTTCAAGAAAACCGTTTTAAGTACAACCGTATTTAAAAGGAACATTTAAAAGTAATAAATTATTTCTGAATTGTAGTACCAGTCTGAGTGGTAATTCTGGAGTCGATTAACTTTGATTTAAATTTAGTTTAACAGGTGCATAGCATAGGTTCCATCAATATGAATTTAAAAATAAAACAATATAAATAATAAACAGAATAATAATATTTTTGGACATTCTCACACAACGACTAAAAGTTTTGCACTTCTAGCTAAACGGTATAATTTGAATTTCGAATGTTATATTTTTTTAAACGTTACAGCCTTCCTAGTAACAAAAAAAAAAACAATTGGCGGGAAACACATCAAAGTTCTACGTTTGCAACGAAAATGGAATTAAGTCGAAAAGATTTTAGAGCGATGATTTTTTATGATTTTAAAAGTTCTCTCTCTCCGCAAGACTGTGCCGCTCGTCTTCAAAATGCTTTTGGGAGAGAAGCACCTTGTTTGAGCACCGTGAGGCGAAGGTTTGCTGACTTTGAGAGAGGTCGAGTTTCTTTACATGACGAATTTCGTGAAGGGCGGCCTTCAATTGCCGTCAACGAAAATAATGTGGCTACTGTTAAGCAGTTAATTGAAGAAAACCCGCGAATTACCTATGAGACAATTTGAGGACTATTGGGGATTGGTATGAGTCAAATCCAGAAAATTTTACACGAAGAATTGAAAGTTCGGAAACTTTGTTGTCGTTGGATCCCTCATGAACTGACAGCGGAGCAGAAGCGGGCTCGCGTGGAATGGTGCTCACAGATGCTACTGAAGTACGCCCACGGACATTCTAATGCTGTTTATGACATTTTCACAAGAGACGAAACGTGGATTTATTATTTTGAACCGGAAAAAAAAACAGCAATCTTGTGAATATGTGTTTGAAAATGAGAACAAGCCAACAAAAGTGAGACAGGCGAGAAACGTTGGTAAAAAAATGATCGCGTTTTTTTTCTCAGCTACGGGTCCCATCTGTACAATTCCACTTGAAGATCAAAAGAGTGTTAATGCCGAGTGGTATTCTACCATTTGTTTACCCAGGGTGCGAATGCGCGCTCCTCAAACATAGTACAGTCGTCGACAAACGTTACCGGACTTTTTCTACGTTAGTTTTCTAAGTTAAAAAATAACTATCTAATTAGGTGATCAACATCCTAAGTTAATTAATTTATTTTATACTCACGGTTACTACTTATAATAAATCTGTAGAAGTGAAAATTCTGTACATTGAAGATATCAAAAAAATAAATGGCAGGGGGTGTTACTAGACCAACACCGAACCCAAAAATGTGATTAAAAAATTTTTTGTCTGTCTGTTCAGGCATCACGCAAAAACTACCGGTTCGATTACGATGAAACTTGGTATAATTATTCTTTGGGCACCACACTGGGTACTTTTTATCCCGGAAAAGTATATACAATAAAAAACAAACTTAATTTTGCGGTTCGATCCCTAGACCCGAGTACTGTACCAACCGCAAATAATAAGTTTGTCGTAGGTTTTCTTTCTTTTTATATTGGGTTCGTCAAATTGACGCCGCCCGCCTGGTAGTAAGTCGTGACGACGTCTAGCTATTGGTGGGCCACTCTCACAGCACACAATACGATAGAGAGTGGCCCTCAACTTGACGACCTACTGATGTGCCTCTTCACGCTCCGCTTAAAGAACCCAGGGTTATATGTGGGAGGAAATACGTGCACAGGCAGGGCGTTCCAGGCCACTATCGTTCGGCAGAGAAACGAACGGTTAAAACGTTCGGTTCTCGCGAACATGCTATCCACTGTGTGGGAGTGGCATCTCTGCGTGACACGCGTTGTTCGGGATCGGAAGGAAGAGGGTGGGATCAGATTGAAGAGCTCTTCAGAACAGGTTACGTCACCCACAGTGGAGTTCACTATTAATGGTTTTTAGAACTTTTGTCTGTTTGTCTGAATGTTTGAACACGCTAATCTCCGAAATGATTTGATTTTTTGATTTGAACTTGCGGTTTGGTTTTCAATCGCTTTATAAATAAAAAAGTTATGTACATCTAAAGTAACACGCAGGCGGAGCTGCGGGCAACAGCTAGTATACTATAAAACCTTTCTTGAGAACCACTCTATCCATATTGGTAAATACCTGCGTCAGCGTTGCGTAGTTTTAAAGATCTAAGCATACATAGGGACAGAAGTGGCGGTAGTGACTTTGTTTTATATTATGTTAAGATTATGATGATATAATATTGATTTGCGAAAAGTTTAATACACCCAGTATTAAACTTAAGCTTTTGTGGCATATGTAGTTTATACTTTCGATTTTTGGCACTTGGTGGTCACCTAAGTAATACATGATAAACAAACACACTTTTGTGGCATAAGTTATTTAACACGTTTTTTACGACTAGAATACATACAAATATATTATGGTCATGTCAAAATGTAACAACATCGTAGCAGTATTCATAAAACTTAGAACAGTTACGATTTTATTTATTGAAATGTTACCCATAACAATAAGGATGTCAACGATCACAGCAAGCTCTAACAGTAAAATCAGTCGTAAATCCTGTTCAAGTATCTATCTAAGCACACAGACTGCCAATTACCTATTTGAATGTGACGGCCAAGGTTAAGGGCATCAAATCTTCTCTTCAAAAACGTAACCTATCATGTATAAGGTGCTTTATGGTGATGGTCTTAGTCTCAAAGGTGATTCTATTATGTAGGATGTGGGCTTTTGGTTTTGAATTTCAAATGAAAGTCCTTTGTAAAACATAGTATTAGAAATTTAGAGGCGCAGTATTGCTTACCCACATCTATGTGGTCTGTTCTAGGCATAGAGTAACACGGTCGTCGTATACTACGGGAGAAGGCATTATGCATTTTCCCTATACATAAAAGTCGATAATTTTTGGTGTGGGGGGGTCATCGACACGCACACAGTCTCAGACGCTCAAACCCAATCGGGTGCCACTACGATACTCACACATGACAATAAGAATAACACATTAAAATTTTCACAAACATACATATTATTTTACATTTTGTATCATAACACTATAATAACAAGACAGAAAGTTACCGCCCACTTTTGATGTAACAGTGTCGATACACGTTATCGATAAAATCAGGTTTCAAAAATGTCACAAAGGTGGATGTCGTTTATGAAAATAAAACTTTTTTACTATTTATAAACATATAAATATGTGTTATTTAGTAAAATTACAATATTTACAAAGTTCGTGGAACAATTCATTGCCGTGGTCACTGACTGAATACTTCCCAGTATGCTGGCAGCAATGACCACCCTGGAAAGTAACGTTCAAGAAGTAAGACGAAAAATATTAACATCTGTGGATTCCTTATGGTTGCAGAAGTTTCTGCAACCACCTGTAAAATTAATAAACTTGGTTGTCTCTAAAACTTTTGTAGGATAATTTTGGTTTGTGCAAATATTATAAGTCGGAATATCGCAAACACCGCTCGCCACTGTACCTACCCGTTGCTATTCAGAGGGACACTTCCCTGGATATCTCTTGTACGGGCGTCTCCGCTAGACATCGGTCGTCGTCGGCGATCGTTCGGCTCACCGCGGGCGGGCGCTTGCACAGTGCACACGACACAACGCATTCGATCACGACGCAAGGCACACCCTCGTTTGTTACCCACAAACCTCAGTATTACCGCCATTTTTGTACGCGGTCAAGAATAATTATACCAGTTTATACAGTCCACTGAGTTTTATTTTTACATTTTTTCTTCATCGTGAGATTTTTTTTTTATTCGGGTGGAAATGGGGGAATGCGCCCAAATAATGTTTTTAATATTTGGAGGTATTTTGGTCAACCATATGAGCGACCACTAATTTGTGTGTCAGTCCAGCGAGACCGCCACCACCAGACTGTTTGTTGGTTTTTGGAATAAAAGACAGGAGCTCGTAGTAATACGTGTCGTGTATTTCAGTCGGCCATGTTACAAAAGTGTAGAAAGACGGAAGTGAACATAGACAAGACAATATTGATATAATCTAAGCATAGACTAAACTAGGCTATGGCTTACAAGCTAATATAATATTATGACATCTTCCCTTTAAGTAACTCTTATATTTTAGATTCTTATATAAAAATAACAAAACGCATTTTAGTGTTTTGACACGAGACAATTTGACGTTTTAAAAGATTCTGACAGTTGACATAATTTGACGATTGTTTCTAAATGTAAACAAACAATGGTTTACTACATTTTAGTTTACTAATTAATTACTTATAACTAAATACATGACAATGAATACGAAACAATGCTTATAAGACTGTGTCTATAAGACGTTGTGGTTGCCTTATCTCTCTTCCTGAACTAGAATATTTCTTAATTGGTTGACTGCTAGTACGTTGAGGAGATTGACTATGAGAAATTTTAGAGTAATCATTTGTATAACAAGGAGTATAACTGATATAAGTTTGATTGGAACTGACTGGTTGAGTGTGAAAATTATTAGTCTGTGTGTTATGTGAATGAAAAGAATATTGAGACTTTGGTCTAAGTGTTATGTATTGTCTATTGCGACGATATGTACCAAATTTACTTTTTATGATATACGACCTAGGTTCAGGACCAACTTGTTGTATAATACCTGGAAACCAAGACGATTGTGGATGTTTTTGAAACATAACATGACTATTTACCTCCAAGGGTTTAAGATCTTTGGAATTTTTGTTGTAATACTCTTTCATCTTATGTAAATTTTGATTATTGACTTGTTTAAGATGTCTATAGTTACACAATTTTGGTTTTAAAAGTTTTTCTACTATAGGTAGCTTTGTACGAAGTCTACGTGACATGGAAAGTTGTGCTGGTGAACATAAATTGTTTTTGGGAGTATTGCGATATTGCAGTAATGCTAAATATGGATCAGTATTATCAAGTAAACATTTTCTAAGCATATTTTTAATTATGCCTACTGTCCGTTCTACCATACCATTTGAACGGCTGTGATAGGGACTGGAAGTGACATGGTGAATATTCCAATCTTGTGTGAAATCATGAAAAGATTTGGAATTCATCGGTGGACCATTATCTGACATTAATGTATGGGGAATACCATGACGAGCAAATATTGATTTTAGCTTGATTATGACTTGGTCTGCACTGTAACCATTACTTAAAATTGCTATCTCAACATATTTTGAGAAATAATCGACTACAATTAAGTATGTATGCTTGTTGAACTCAAAGAAATCTATACCAACCTTATGCCAAGGAATGTATTTGTAATCATGTGGTAATAGACTTTCTTTAGTGTTACTCTTTCTTAAAGTGAGACAAATTTCACAATTACTGATGTAATTATCTATATCTTGACTAATATTAGGCCAGTAAATTGTATGTCTTGCCAAATTTCTACAACTATTCATGCCTTGATGACCTTCATGTAATAGTTTTAAGAAATCTTTTCTTAAAGAAATAGGTATAATAACTCTATCTGACAAAAATAAAAGGTTATTAGCATAATGTATATCATCTTTAACAGGAAAGAAAGGTTTAATACAATCTTCTACTTTATGCTTTGAATTTGGAAATCCATTTTTACAGTAATTAATAAGAGTTTGAAGAGTTTGGTCAGACCTGGTAGCTTGTTCAATTTGTTGTAACTTGAAAGGACTAAGTGACAAATTAGCAGTGAGTAAATTAACATGAAGTTTAACATCTTCATCCAATTCTACTAATGCATTTTCTGGTAATGCAGCACGGGACAATGTGTCTGCGACATATGAAGAATTAATTAGAGACTTTAATTTATTGAATTCTTTCTCATGACTGTCATTCCATGACCATATTGTGTTTTTATTAAGTAACTGTCTTATGTTTGATGTTTCTTTTGATAATTTTTTTATGAATGAGCCAAGAAAATTAATCATGCCCAGGAATCTCTGGACATCTGTGACATTCTTAGGCTGTGGCATGTTGCAAATTGAATTTACTTTAGATGGATCTACAGACACTCCATTTTTATTGAATATAAAACCTAAATACTTGACTTCACTTTGACAAATGTTACATTTATTACTATTAAATGTTAGACCTATATCTTATGCACGACAAAGAACTTTTTCTAGGATTTGATCATGTTCTTGAATGGTTTTAGCATGTATAAGAAAGTCGTCCATCATTATTTTAATGCCTTGTATGTCACCAAACCGGGAAATCATTTCTTTATGAAAGATTTCTGGAGATGCATTGACACCAAACGGTAGCCTTAAAAAACGAAATCTGCCATAGGGGCTTATAAAAGTACATAGTTTGGATGATTCTTCATCTAAGACAAGATTCCAAAAGCCTGACTTAGCGTCTAAATTTGAAAAATAACATGAACCATTTAGTTCTGCTTTAATTTCATCAATATGTGGAAATGGGTAATGTGAACGTTTAATAGCTTTATTTAACTTACGTGGATCTAAACATAATCTAATGCTTTCATCCTTTTTAGAGACAATTACCATAGAGTTGACCCAATCAGTTGGTTCATCAACTCGAGCAATAATACCAGTGACTTCTAACTTATTAAGTTCTGCCTTGACTTTATCCTGTAATTTAAAAGGAATTTTTCTACTTGCGTCTACCGACGGCTTGACATTTTCGTTGAGAGTTAAATGACATTTATAGTTTTTAAGAGCTCCTATTCCATTAAAAACCTTACTATATTTCTTTAGTATTGACAGACTGTTTGACTCTGCGGGGACTTTGTGACACATTGACTGTGATATGACTTGACTTTGACTGTTAGACTGTAATGTTTATTATTTTTGATGTTAGGATGTCAAAGGATAGAAATAAAGTATTCATTTAAGCCACTATATTTTTATTGTAAGAACCTTCTAAGATAATATAGGGGAACTGAGGGTTCCCCTCTGCAAGGATTTAATGTACTTTTAGCCTAGGATACAATTTAGGTCTATTCTAGGTGCTATGTTATTCAGTAATACAGGGTATATGGTTGGTGCGCTTGGTCAGTAACGATAGTGTATCTTTATGAAGATACCGTGGTAATTAAGGGTAATAGGTTAAGGGATTTTATAAGATACTTTCCCGGTGAAATACGCCACTCCTGCAAGCCGGCAGACACCGTCTCTGTTCCGGTCTCTGCCCACTCCAGGCAGAAGGAAGCTGGGTTCTCACCCAGGTAGTATGGTAGTACCGTTAGCCTCCTAGAACAGGAGTTAAAGACTTATTCCATGCATTATGGCCACTGTTATTATCTAAGCGCCTACCACGTCGTACATATTATGTGTACATACCTTTCGGAGGCGAATATCCAAGCTTCACCCGATTAAATCCGGCTAACACATGCAAAGCATGCATGCGTATCGTGTAAGTCGGTCTCTAGCCAATCCTGGCCAGATCAGGCAAAGATTCCTGTTTAAATTTAGTGAGACAACTCTAGACACGTGTGCGTTCAAACTCAAACCTGTAAGGAACGAGAACCCACTGTCAAAATATACAGTACATACGCTAACTCGCTAGCACAACAACATTTTATCTAAAACTTACCAAACTTCGAAATAAATTACAATAAATTAAATTGTAATATAAATATGTGATGCGAGCGTAGCTCGCTTGTATAAAATGGCTGTCACACAAGTCACGTGGTCCAGCGTCCAATCAGGAGAAAGCCAGTGTTGCCGCTTTATTATGCAAATTTCAACCAACTAAAATGGAATACTGCCACTACAAAAATTACAACATTACAACACCCCCCCAACCACGCAAGAATTCACGTAGGGAATTCGATCCGACGCCCACGTCGGTACTTAAATTAAGGACCTAAAACAAGGAGAAAACAACAACAATACAGCACTAAACACTGTAAAACAAAAATTAGGAATAGGAAAATCCTAAGCAGATAAGTAAATATGAAGGAAATAACTAGGGTGACTTGTCCTTGGCATCATGGTCCCTATAAGGAGCCACGCATCGAGGCCTACGAACTAATTCACACGAACTAACCTAACATGTTAACTTAACCTAATACACAAACAAAAAAAAAAACATCTGAAGAGAAAAAAAAACCTTGTCAAGGTTGTAATCGGGAATACTAAGTGTGAATACACACAGCACTAATCCTAACATGCAAACAACAATACGTAGAAATTTTAGGTGGAGCCTAACGTAAGGTACACACAGTTTAACAAGGTGTGGGTCGTCCTTGGCATCATGGTCAGTCAAGAGACCACGCATCGGGGCCTACGGACTAATCTACACGATTACTCAACTACGGCTAGATAGCCGTAGTGGCAGATGCCAAATAGTAAATGGCAAAAGAGAAAAAAAAAAATGAATATAAGGAAACACCGAAGTTATCAACATTTGGCTTCAATAACTTTAAAATCTTTGATATGCCATTTACCCACGGGCTTGCCGTTATCATCCTCTAGTTCATAAACAAGGTCCGATAACTTCCTCACCACACGACACTTCTCGTACTTCGGAGCCAGTTTTGCGGAGAAATATTTCCCAGCGTCGCTTTGTTTAAAGGTACGCTTCCATACGATGTCTCCTATTTCGAAGCTTAAGTTGCGACGTCGCAGATTGTAATGCTTCGCATTTTTGTCATGAGCTTTCAGCAACTCCGCTCTCACGGCTTCGTATGTAGGCTTAAGTTCATCGAGACTCTCATGGTGGACTTGACGGGATCCGAATATGATATCGTCAATGTCCTCGAATTCTGAATAGACCTTACCGTCAGGGACTGCTTCGCGACCATAGACCAGCATGAACGGTGTGAAGGACGTAGCTGCGCTAACTGAGGAATTAATGGCAAATTGTATTTTAGGTATGTTAAGATCCCACGTACGGTGATCCGAACCCACCAAACTCGAAACAGCAGTCATCACGGTTCTATTTTGTCGTTCCACTGGATTAACCTGAGGGCAATACACAGGGCCTAGATGTATTTGAGGGATGTTATATTTCGAAAATAAGCTCTGAACCTCCTGACCAGTAAACTGGGAACCATTATCTGCTAAGATCGTCTGAGGTATACCGTGCACCAGGAAGACGTGGTCCTCCAACCGTTGGGCAATCACTCTTCCCGTAGCACGGCGTAAAGGAAACAACAAACAATATTTAGTAAAGTAGCACATTACTACAAATATATAGGTATTCTGCTGTCTGGACATTGGTAGTGGGCCTACCAAATCGATACTAAGACACTGAAAAGGTCGAGAGCAAACTCTAGGACTGCCCATCAGACCCGGGGTAGACTTGTTTGGATATTTATAGGCATGACAAGTATCACATTCGGAAACAAATTTGACTGTGTCCTGGTACATTCCAGGCCAGAAATAGCGTAGCTTTAAACGATTGTAAGTTTTTGCGGTACCCATATGGGCAGCCAGAGGTTCCGAATGATTCTCTTTGAGGACTTCAAGACGTAGCTCCGAGGGTACGACCTCCTTCCAAGCAAAATCCGCACCAAGTCGGGATTTAGTTTTAGTATACCTTAGTAATTTGTTATGAACGATCTGGAAATTTGGGCAAGCTTCCGGTCGTCGGCGACAACGATCAAATATATTCGAATACCAGACGTCACTCGTTACAGGGTCGACAGTAGCTATTGGTACTGACCGAGATAAGGCATCCGGAATCACGTTATCTTTGCCGCGTCTATGTTCTATAACAAAATTATAAGGGGACAGGCGGCAACCCCAACGCTCGAGGCGGCCCGTAGGATTTTTTAAATTAAGGAACCATTTTAAACTGGAATGGTCGGTAATAATTTTAAATTGTTTACTTCCTTCTAGGTACGGTCGGAAATGCTCAACAACGAAAACCACCGCGAGGGCCTCCCGTTCGGTTGCAGAGTAATTGCGCTCAGGTGGTGATAAAGACCGGCTGCAATAGGCAATGGGGTGTTCTTCACCGTTTATAGTCTGGGTTAGAGTGCCACCTACTCCAAAATCAGACGCGTCACAGTGCACACAAAAGGGTGATGAGAAATCGGGGCAAGCTAACACAGGTGTTGTGGATAGGGCAGACTTTAGTTGGAGAAAGGCTGCTTCCGCTTCCGGTGACCATCTGAAAGGCGGTGCGTTCTTACGTGTCGACAACAATGCGTTTAACGGACCCGCAATATTACTAAAATTCTTGATGAACCTACGGTAGTATGAGGCGGTTCCCAAGAAACGTTTAATATCCTTGCGACAGGTAGGAGTAGGAAATTCCACCATAACCTTGGTTTTATCAGGGTCTGTACGTAGGCCCTGTTCGTCCACAAGAAAACCGAGGTAATGTAATTGGTTTCGAAAGAATCTACATTTTGACATATTAATTGTCAAGTTCGCGTCGCGAAACCTATGAAGGACCGCACGCAAAAGTGTCATATGCTCATCAAACGTCGAGCTGGCAATTACGACGTCATCTAAATACGCAAATATTCTTCCTTTAAACTCGGGACCGAATAGTTTGTCCATTAATCGTTGTTGGGTGGCCGGCGCTGACGTCAAACCGAAACACATTACTTTGTAATGGAACAAACCGCGGCCCGGTATTGTAAAAGCCGTCTTCTCACGTGACTCAGGGTCTAAAGGTATTTGGTGAAAGGCTGACTTCAGATCTATTGAGCTCAGATACTTCGCTTCTTTAAGCTGATCGAGTATGTGAGTGATATATGGTAGTGGGTATGAGTCGTGCTTTGAAACCTCATTTAGCTTGCGGCTGTCCAGGCAGAACCGGAGAGAACCGTCAGATTTAGGAGCCAAAGTGACGGGACTGTTCCACGGGCTGGTGCTGGGCTCTACCACATCATCACGTAACATTTCGTCAAGCTGTCGATTTAATTCTGCCAACCTTTCTGGTGACATCATATAGTAACGTTGTTTTATTGGGCTGGCGTCGCCAGTGTCTATTTTATGTGTTATTAAATGGGTGCGGCCTAAACTTTTGTTCTCAGCAGCGATCCCTTCAAACTGTCTCACGATGTGCTCCGCCTGCTTTCTTTGGTGCTCGGATAGAGAATCAAAATCGTGCAGCTGTCGCACCTCCGAAACCTGATCAAACCTATTGGTGTCTGAAGTGGTCCTATTGCACATTGATATAATTTCAGGGGCAATATTGAAAGCTCTCCAGAAGTTTATACCCAGTAGTAGGGCCGTAGTAACTCCAGGGATAACGTAAAACTTTACAACCTTGGTGTCGCTTCCTACCGTGACCGGTAAAAGCACATAGCCGGTGACGGGGGAAGACGAACCATTAGCAGTAGTGATTGTATCCAAATCATAAGATACATGAACCTTAATGTTAACTAGTGTACTTAAAATAACATTATTAATAATTGAGATTTCAGAGCCTGAATCTAGCAGGCCTTTGTAATTAACTTTATTAATGGTTACGGGTAAGAAGGGGCGAGTATCAACGCCGCCGATAACGTGAACCAAGGGTTTGGCCTTCATAGGGAGCCCGAGAGATGTGTTATGCCTTAGGGGGGCAGTACACTTATTTTTATTATTAAAAAAAATTTTTTTACTATTGGTAAACGTTCTACCGGAAACTGTGGAACGTTTCCCCCATTTACCCCGGTTCACGCCTACGCGTTTTTTGAATTAGTATCACTTGGCAGTTGCCGCTTTGTTGAACACTTGGGGCAGGTTAAGGCAGTGACGTTTTGTTCTCCACATCTATAACAAATCACTATCTTGGGGGCTGTGCACTCCTTAAGTGAATGTCCGTTAATACGGCAACGAACGCAAAACTTAATTAATGTATTTTCTACCGCCGCACATGTTCCAGACTTATTAGGTTTGTAAGCCAGGTCGCGTGCGAGCATTTTCTCGTTTGGCTGCGGTGGTTCGGAAAACATACCTGCCCTATTCTTTGCATGTTCAAGTAGACGACAACATTTCTTTAACTCCGACCAAGTGCTGATCTGCTGCAGTGCCAGCTTTGTGGAATAGAAAGGCCTAACATTATATGTAACTATAGTTAACTTCTCAGCTTCGGTAATAGGAGATCGTAGTCTCGAAAAATAATTCTGCATTATGCTTAAATAAGTAACAATGCTTTCATCGGGCCCTTGAGTCCGAGAACGGATTTCCTGCAAAAAACGATGGTCGAAGTCGAAAGGTAGGTATTCGTCAAGCATAAAACTCTTTAGTTGAGCCCAGGACGTGACTTCCGTCTTGATGCCTCGGTACCAGAATACTGCCTCCTCTGTAAATAATTCAGCAGCGGATGCTAATAGACTTTGGTCTGATATACCCCGCGACAAACAAAGCTCCTGTATACGCTCAATAAATTCGATTACGCAACCCTTGCCATTAAACTTCACACCTAACGAATGTACATTTGAATATCTATCGCAAGTAATCACTGGGCGTGTAATTGTCTCGGCACCTGTAAGTGTGAACTCACCTTTATTTATGGTTGATAATGTGGGGTCACCCTTATTTATACTTGATGGTGTATGGTCACCCTTACTACGGTCGTCATGTACCATCAAAAGGGTACTGGCACCAGGTACTTCCTCCTGGCTAGACTTAAATGCTATAAGGAGTTTATCTCCCGAAGCACATACCTGTTGCAATCTGCCATCCAGTGTAGTTTTAAGGTCAGCCAGACTTTCATTTGACGGTTGAACCCTACCTAAGCGATGGAACAAATGGTTACCCAACGCCATTATGCGGTTTAAGGATTTGAGCATAGGGGGCTTAACAGAGCACAAGGCACCCAACTCTGTAATTTTTGTACTAATAGTATTTAACTCTGCTGTTAAATCCCCCTGGAACTCGACGACTTCATCAGTAGGTAATGTTTTTGCTAACTTTCTAATTTGTGAACGCAGCTTGTCCACTGTAGATTCAGGGACCTCATCACGAATAGAGACTTCATAAATTAGTTCATCTTTATTTAAAAGATGGAATTGGATTGGCCTTTCCTCCATTCTTCAGTAGTACAAAACTAATGTAGGGCAAGTATGTAAAATAATTATAGGTTCAAATACCTAGCGTGACCGACCAACACACAATTTACCGTAGGTATTTCTAAGATACCACCTATTTTGTACACAATTAAATCAACGCACATAAGTAGTACACTTATGTTAAAAGTTATTGTTTACACAGTTATTAATGTACACGAAGAAAAACAAAGTTATGGTATACACAGTTATTGGGATACACAAAAAAAAACAAGTTATTACAATGATAAGAAGATAAGTAGTACACAATAGTGTCGTGTATAAGGGATATTTGTAAATTGTCAAATAAGACTTGTATATAGGACGGACACCTTTCAAAACAAACAAAAAAAAAAATTAAAAAAAAAGGTAAGTTCAACGTTTGGTCACGGTGACCCACCTCTATGGTTATGTAATTTATTGGTACGTTTTCAAGGAAAACTTAGATTTAAATGTGTACGTGGTACACCCATTTAAAAACAAATTAACACTAATAAATACTATGTATTTGTATCGTTACTGACCAACCTTTCAGTAAGCAATGATTACTGACAGGGAAAATATTCGCACATACCAACAAACCAGTTCGAGCGCCATGTAATGTTTATTATTTTTGATGTTAGGATGTCAAAGGATAGAAATAAAGTATTCATTTAAGCCACTATATTTTTATTGTAAGAACCTTCTAAGATAATATAGGGGAACTGAGGGTTCCCCTCTGCAAGGATTTAATGTACTTTTAGCCTAGGATACAATTTAGGTCTATTCTAGGTGCTATGTTATTCAGTAATACAGGGTATATGGTTGGTGCGCTTGGTCAGTAACGATAGTGTATCTTTATGAAGATACCGTGGTAATTAAGGGTAATAGGTTAAGGGATTTTATAAGATACTTTCCCGGTGAAATACGCCACTCCTGCAAGCCGGCAGACACCGTCTCTGTTCCGGTCTCTGCCCACTCCAGGCAGAAGGAAGCTGGGTTCTCACCCAGGTAGTATGGTAGTACCGTTAGCCTCCTAGAACAGGAGTTAAAGACTTATTCCATGCATTATGGCCACTGTTATTATCTAAGCGCCTACCACGTCGTACATATTATGTGTACATACCTTTCGGAGGCGAATATCCAAGCTTCACCCGATTAAATCCGGCTAACACATGCAAAGCATGCATGCGTATCGTGTAAGTCGGTCTCTAGCCAATCCTGGCCAGATCAGGCAAAGATTCCTGTTTAAATTTAGTGAGACAACTCTAGACACGTGTGCGTTCAAACTCAAACCTGTAAGGAACGAGAACCCACTGTCAAAATATACAGTACATACGCTAACTCGCTAGCACAACAACATTTTATCTAAAACTTACCAAACTTCGAAATAAATTACAATAAATTAAATTGTAATATAAATATGTGATGCGAGCGTAGCTCGCTTGTATAAAATGGCTGTCACACAAGTCACGTGGTCCAGCGTCCAATCAGGAGAAAGCCAGTGTTGCCGCTTTATTATGCAAATTTCAACCAACTAAAATGGAATACTGCCACTACAAAAATTACAACATTACAAGACTGACTTGACATTGACTGTAAATTGTTGTTCTGGCTATGCTGACTAAGTGTGTAGTTTGGACTGTGTTCAGATATGTTTTCATCAAAGGTTACTGACTGTATTCTTTTTATGACTTTTAACTGTTGACATGACTGTCTACCCAGAATATTTTTGCAATCTATCTATGTAATATGGAAACACAAGTTGTATGATTTGTCATTATACTTACATGGTAATGTACAATAACCGATTGTAGGTATACTTTGACCTGTAAATGTTGTCAAGTTAAATGGTGTTTGTATAAGATTTATCTCTTGCAACGCTAGTTTTTCAAATGCTTTCTTAGACATCAAATTCACATCTGCACCTGAATCAATAAGTAAGCAAACAGATTGACTACAGATACTTAGGGTTATTGACCATTGGTTACTATCTTTTACAGAATTACATTGATAAACAGCACCTAGAAAAGCTTGATCATCATTAGAAAAATCTTCTTGCACATAATTAACATATTTTTGCTTGGACTTACACATCTTTGAATAATGATTAAGTTTTTGACAGAAATTACATTTTGCACCAAGAGCAGGACATTTAAAACGATGTGTTTGACCACACTTTGGACACATTGAGTTATTCATAGACTGATTGTTACCTTTATAACCATTGGGACTGCTATAACTCGATGAATGGGATGTATTGTATGACTGGTTAGGATTGTACCTTGACTGTTGACTGTGACTCTGAATTCTTGATTGACGGTCCTGTGACTGCGGATTATACCTTGATTGTTGACTGTGACTATGATTTCTTGACTGATTTCTTGACTGACGATGTTGTGAATGACTTCTACTGGACTGTTGACTACTTCTGTTATGTATACTATTTATACTAGCTACAGATGAATAGGGGATTTGTGCCTGATAATATTTGAACTTCTTTCCGGGACGATTCTAGTGACTTAGCAATATTTATAGTGGCATCTAAAGTGGTAGGTAATTCTTGCAAAATTTTCTCTTTAATGTATTGATTCTGATCATTTAGATTCCAACTAAATATATCTTTTAGTAAATCGTCTTGCAATTCACTAAAATTACATTGATGGGCTATATTTTTGAGATCTGTTATATAACTGTCCAGCTGTTCATTTTGCAGTTGCTTTCTGTTAAAAAGTTTATGCCTTATCATGGTTATATTGACTTTTGGGCTGAAATAACCTGCAAATCTGTCGATCAACACTTGTAGCTTGACTGTTTCGACATCTAGGTTGAAAGAATAAAATATGTGAAGGCAATCTGATCCTATATAATGTAATAAAAGTGCAACTTGCCTATCTTCGCTTTCTTGATCATATTTAAATGCTTTGAGATATATTTTGAATTTGGTGATCCAATTTTTCCACGTGAGCGGCATGTTGGATGCATGAACGTCCATGTGCTTGAGGCGACCCGACGACGTTGAAGATTCGTCCATTTTTTTTCTTTTGGTTGATCCAGTTCTTCCTAAGACACGCCAGTTTACACCACACCTGATGTTTGTTGGTTTTTGGAATAAAAGACAGGAGCTCGTAGTAATACGTGTCGTGTATTTCAGTCGGCCATGTTACAAAAGTGTAGAAAGACGGAAGTGAACATAGACAAGACAATATTGATATAATCTAAGCATAGACTAAACTAGGCTATGGCTTACAAGCTAATATAATATTATGACACAGACCAAAATTTGTAAAAATTGGTCCAGCGGTTTCAGCGTGAAAGAGTAACGAAGAAACAAACCCACAAATATTCGTCTAGTTAGTAATATTGTAATTATGTACAAATGTGATCGAAGCCATGTAAAGACCATACACAAATGAAATTTCAGCCAGTAATACGAGTACCACAAATCGAAGCGTATGAGGAAAATGGGGTATTTCATTAAGTCCCCTAGGGTATAATACTGTCAACGTTACGTTGGTACATCTTTATTGGTGTTTCTTCAACCGACACGCTATCATATTATCATGTCGTCCCAGACAGGGATTTGTGATATGGGGTCTTTGTGCTATGTAACGAAGGTGGAAACCATTTTTTCCACACTATTTTCTCAGTAGAGTGAAAAGTTTCAAATATATTTATAAGAGTAAAGTAATACATAGTTATAAGAGAAAATACTTGTTTCAACATCACTGTCGTGTTGGATTTTTTTATCACCGTGGCTATGGCCACAGCCGCCCTAACGTCCATTGCCTGGTGTTAAGATAGCCCCAGGGCAACAGGTCGCGGTCCTAAGAGGTTTCAGTTGTTAAATAATTCTGACATCAGATGGTAAATATGTTAAATACACGTATAACTATGTATTTAATTTTCCAGGAATAGTATAGGTACTATTCCTGGAAAATTGTGTCCCTTCGTCCAGCATACTCACCATGGAATCCTGATATTTCATGAATGCCAAAAAATAGTGCTGAAATAGTGCTAATTAGTGCCCAAAGGAAAAAAATAGTGCTCTTATACTTTAGAAATTACAGCCATAGTTCGATGAGTATGCTGGACGAAGGTTTCGCCCAGCATACTCACCTTCGTTTGTGGAATCTGTGTACGCTTCAAACATAATTCATACTTCAAAAAATTGTGCCCAAATAGTGCCAAATGGTGCCCAAAAAGAAAAAACGTTGCTCTAATAACTCCGGAGTATAGGCTTCGTTCAGTGAGGGTTTCAGGCGTAGGTTCTACGCCCAGCATACTCACCTCACTACGCGAATACCGAACGAGCTATAGGTACAATTTACGGCTTAAAAAATTGTGCTTGAAATAGTGCCCAATATCAGTCCAATTTTCGCTTGACTTTTGACCTAGAAAACCATTAAATTTAATTGTTAACTTTTACATAACATTAGATTTAGTACAGTCGAGTTCAAAACTTTCTAATAACTTAATTTTGTAAAACAATTGTTTAACCCCCGACGCAAAAACGATGTAAATTTGACGTGTCTGTGTTTATGTGTGTGTGTCTGTGGCATCATAGCTCCCGAACGGATGCGATTTGGATTTTGTTTTTCTTTTGAAGGCGAATTAGTCGGCAGTGTTCTTAGCTATGTGTGATGAAAATCGGTTCAGTCGTTTAATAGATACGGGGAGATGAGGTGGAAATAAAACAACAATTTGCCGATGGATAAATGCATGAAACGCACAACGCGTTATTATGTTCTAGAGCGGTATGCAGCAATAGTTATTTTATATTATCTCCGAAACTACATAACCAATTATTGTTATACTGTAAAGGGCAAATTAATAGTATCTCTGTGATATTCTTGTGATGATAAAATAACTTATTTTGACAAGCATTAATATGTTGTTATTTAAATAGTTATTCAAAAATGAACATGCTGAAAAATACTTTATTAAAACATAAAAGCATATATATCTACTAAAATATAAAAGAAAGAGATATGGTACTTATAGCCCAGCTGCTGCCAGCCCAGCAAATTATCTCGGATCGGCGCAGTATGCCTTAGGATCAGCTTTTACTGGTTATTTTTTAAACACATTGTGATTATTATAAACTGTGATTGCTCAATTTAAAGTTATTTGTAAGTTAGTTATGGTGATTACGTAGGTCACACTATAAGTTTTGCGTAACTTAAAAAAACATGTTAAAACCAAAATATTATGTTAATTGCTTTTCAAAATACTCTCCTTTACATTTTAAACATTTTTTCATGCGATCGAACCATTTTTAAAACAGGAGGACCACAGATCTGAAGGCATGTTTTCTACGTGCTGACTGAACGCTATCACTGCTGATTTTGAGGAAAATACAGAAATCACAGGGTGCTAGGTCGGAGCTATGCGCAGGATGGGTGACGAGTTGTACTTTTTCGGAAGCTAAAAATGACTTGGTTTTGTTGGCCGTGTGTGAAGAAGCGTTGTCATGATGTAGGAGAACGCGGCTTTTGGGTCGTCTTAAGCGAACTTTTTCTAACACCCTGGTTAAACAAATGCTAAAATACTACTCGGCATTAACACTCTTTTGATCTTCAAGTGGAATTGTACAGATAGAACCTGTAGCTGAGAAAAAAAACGCGATCATTTTTTTACCAACGTTTCTCGCCTGCCTCACTTTTGTTGGCTTGTTCTCATTTTCAAACACCCATTCACAAGATTGCTGTTTTTTTTGGTTCAAACAATAAATCCACGTTTCGTCTCCTGTGACAATGTCATAAACAGCATTAGAATGTCCGTGGTCGTACTTCAGTAGCATCTGTGAGCACCATTCCACGAGAGCCCGCTTCTGCTCCGCTGTCAGTTCATGAGGGATCCAACGACAACACAGTTTCCGAACTTTCAATTCTTCGTGTAAATTTTCTGGATTTGACTCATACCAATCCCCAATAGTCCTCGAATTGTCTCATAGGTAATCCGCGGGTTTTCTTCAATTAACCGCTTAACAGTAGCCACATTATTTTCGTTGACGGCAGTTGAAGGCCGCCCTTCACGAAATTCGTCATGTAAAGAAACTCGACCGCTCTCAAATTCAGTAAACCATCGCCTCACGGTGCTCAAACAAGGTGCTTCTCTCCCAAAAGCGTTTTGAAGACGAGCGGCACAGTCTTGCGGAGAGAGAGAACTTTTAAAATCATAAAAAATCATCGGTCTAAAATCTTTTCGACTTAATTCCATTTTCGTTGCATACGTGGAACTTTGGTGTGTGATAAAAAACGATTGACAAATGATTTCCCGCCAATTGTTTTTTCTTCTTACTAAGAAGGTTGCAACGTTTAAAAAAATATAAGATTCGAAATTCAAATAGTTCCGATTAGCTAGAAGTGCAAAACTTTTAGTGTGCCCCATGTATAACATTGTAGCAGTAAATTTACAAAACTAGATCCAGGCGCTCCCATCGCCCAACATCGGTACAATGTTGGACGACACAACCTTCCGCATTGCCACTTGCCTTCGGCTGGGTACACCTTGTGTATCCCCGCATCATTGCACCTGTGGAGTAGCCGTCGATAATCTGGGACACCATGGCCTTTCTTGTAGCAGAAGCGCAGGTCGTATATCTCGGCACGCTATTCTAAACGACATAATTCGTAGGGCTCTTTCCACCGCAGGTCTTCCGGCCGTACGTGAACCAAATGGTTTAGCACGAAGCGATGGAAAGAGACCGGACGGTATGTCGTTGCTACCGTGGAAGATGGGAAGGCCTTTGGTGTGGGACGCTACATGCGTTGATACCTTAGCACCTTCACACCTTCTAAGCACATCCGGATGTGCCGGCGCTGCTGCTGCATCGGCTGAAGGCCTTAAACGGCGTAAATATAGCTAACCTAGCAGGTGATTACATATTTGAGCCGTTTGGGGTTGAGACACTGGGGTCATGGGGTCTGAGTGCTCGCCGCCTTTATAGAGACATTGCTAAACGCCTAATCGATGCTTCTCAGGACCAGACCATATCACCATTTTAGCTAATAAGCTTAGCTCTGCTGCATATGCTGTAAGACGGATTAGGCAGACACGTGGCAGATGTAGCTTCTGCTAGGCTACTTTACTTTGGTTACTTCCATAGCTTGATGTCCTATGGAATATTATTTTGGGGAAATGCGGCAGATATAGAAACAATTTTTATATTACAAAAGAAGGCAGTCCGTGCCATTTATTGTTTAGGTAAGAGAGATTCTTAGGGAACGATTTAAAGATATTAATATTTTAACTGTAGCTTCCTAATATATAATTGATAACAAACTGTATGTCAGGAAAAATATATCTTGCTATACTAAAGTAAGTGACGTTACAGACAGATATCTACGTAATAAAAATAATCTACTCCCTCCGTGTTATCGGCTTAGCAAGGTTAGTCATTCTTTCAAGGGGGAAGGTATACGCTTTTGTAATAAATTGCCTGAATCGGTCTTTTGTATGTCCGACAATAAATTTAAAACCTTTATAAAGACCACTTTATGTCAAAAAGCATATTATAAGACAATTTCTTGAGCATGGTGCAGGTGCCTCCTAAAATGCCATAATTGTAGCATATTTTGTGCTTTAGTGACTATGTACTTATTTTTTTTTTGGTGCATTATACACGCACTTTTTAACTTTGAAACGGGACCAATGTACATTCGTCCACATTTAGTCTTAAGAAAATGTATAAATGAGTTAATTATTGAAAAAGAGTGACCGAGAGTTTTATTGCCGAGAGTTCTCTCGGTTCTACTTATTGCTTTGCGAATCTGGCAGTACATGTAAAAATAGAAGCAATGACATTTTTTTTATTTTAAGTACCTACTGACGTTTGTAAGAGCCATTTAGTGACCTATACAAATAAATAAATCATTTCATTTCATTAGTAATAAATAATGTAAGTAATTAAAAATGTTTTTTATTGTTAAACCTTTTATTAATCGAACTATTGGATCATGTAAATATAAAAAATTGTACACTAAAAAAAACTGTATATATTTCCTTTTTACAAATGTCAAGATCTCAAATAGGTACCTACCTATTTTATTAATTTTATTGGCTGCAATAGACTATTTTTTGGCCAGACATTTTTTTGGGAAATATTTCACCCTACAAGCAATGAAGTAACGAGTAGATTTCATTTACGATTAAAATTTCATTTATTTATAAAAAAAAAAATTCATAAAAATTTAAATAAATTAAATTAGCATTTCATCGACAGTTTTTGATATGTGAGAAAATACTACAATTATTCCCAATCACATAACCGCCCACAATTAGAATATTTAATATTTATATCCAAAAACATGTGTGAACGACTGTACCTCATTTAATGTTAGTATGTAGAAGTTTACAATTAAATTTAATGGTTTTCTAGGTCAAAAGTCAAGCAAAAATTGGACTGATATTGGGCAATATTTCAAGCACAATTTTTTAAGCCGTAAATTGTACCTATAGCTCGTTCGGTATTCGCGTAGTGAAGTGAGTATGCTGGGCGTAGAACCTACGCCCAGCGTACTCATTGAACGAAGCCTATAACTCCGGAGTTATAAGAGCACCGTTTTTTCTTTTTGGGCACCATTTGGCACTATTTGGGCACAATTTTTTGAAGTATGAATTATGGTTGAAGCGGATACAGATTTCACAAACGGAGGTGAGTATGCTGGGCGAAACCTTCGTCCAGCATACTCATCGAACTATGGCTGTAATTTCTTAAGTATAAGAGCACTATTTTTTTCCTTTGGGCACTAATTAGCACTATTTCAGAACTATTTTTTGGCATTCATGAAATATCAGGATTCCATGGTGAGTATGCTGGACGAAGGGACACGGAAAATTCTATACAACGGAATATAGGATAGGTACCATTTATCCGCCGGGCAACACTGGAAATTTTTCCTAGTACTAACCAGAGGTACTCGGCAATGGCATGTCCAGATTAAAAAAAAAACAGTGGCATTTATTGTTCCAAGTACCTATGTGTACGATATCTACATGTTGTCTATGGCTCCTATTATTTTATGAAACAATAAAAAATATACCTGTAGCAAAATGCAGTAGCGGATGTTCAGGACGTCTAATTGTAGAAAAACTCACGGCCACTCTTTTTATTCGCCAGTAAATACAATGATTCTGTTACAACAATAAAAAGAGGGCAAGGACAGTACGTGACCATGTGTGGACCAAGTGAACTTAAAAATTATGTATCTCTGTTATTCACAAAAAGAAATCAAATACTAGTTAAAGGTGCCACATAATCTCAAAGTACCCATACCTTACAATATCATAATAATAATAATTTAACAACAATAAGTGAGTTTTAGCAATAAAACAACATTTCAAACAGAAGTAGCCTCTATGTAGCTCGAGTGATGAGCAAGCAACTCATTGCCATTTCTCTGTATCGTTTAGATAATCTTTAATAGTATAATATGCCTTTTTTAGGAGGTGTGTCTTAACAGCCACTTTGAATGTATTCAAAGGAAGGTTCATAATGTTTAGAGGAATTTTGTTATAAAAACGCACACCAAATCCTGCAAAGGAGTCATGAAACTTCTGTAAACGATAATACGTCCCAACCAATTCATGCTTATTTCTAGTATTTATTGCTTGTATGTCACTGTTCATACTGTATAAATGTATATTCTGTTTAACGAACATAATATTCGCATATATATATTGTAATGCAACTGTTAAAATGCCTATTTCTTTAAATCTTTCTCTAAGAGAAACTCGTGCATTCAGTCTATAAATCGCACGTATAGCTCGCTTTTGGAGAATAAAAATGATCTCTATATCAGCTGCCTTGCCCCACAGTAAAATTCCATACGACATGACACTGTGAAAATAGCTAAAATAAACCAGCCTGGCAGTTTCTACATCCGTGAGCTGTCTGACTTTACTAATAGCAAAAGCCGCAGAGCTAAGTTCCCCTGCAAGACCCGATATTTGGGCGTTCCACTGTAATTTACTGTCTAGAGTAATACCCAAAAATACGGTTGATTCTACAAGATTAAGGGTATCACCGTTCAAAATAATATTAGTACCGTAGTTCTGAACATTAGGCATACTAAATCTAACACACTTCGTCTTTTTTGCGTTCAGAATTAAATTGTTGGTTGTAAACCAATCCAGAACTAGTGCAAGTGTACTATTTACTTCGTCAAAATTCCTCAGCTTGCGATCAACTTTAAAAATAAGTGATGTATCATCGGCGAATAGAACAATGTCGCACAAGTTCTGTACATAGAACGGTAGATCATTAATGTAAACTAAAATAGAAACTGACCTAGAATTGATCCTTGTGGCACGCCCATAGCTACAGAAGCCCCTAAAGACCGACTACCATTGATATCAACATGTTGTATTCTATCACTGAGGTATGAGGCTGCTGAATCTCTGATACCATAATAATTGAGTTTCCGTAATAGGGTATTATGTTCAACGCAATCAAAAGCTTTGGAGAGATCGCAAAATATACCAATGGCATCTTGCTTATTTTCCCAGGCATTTAAAATATGCTTCAGAAGCGTTACCCCTGCTTGAATGGTAGAACGACCTATTGTGAATCCATACTGCTCATTATGTAGTAGCATATTTGAATTAAAATGTGATTGTAATTGATGCAATATAATTTTTTCAAAAATTTTGCTAATTGCAGGTAGTATTGAAATTGGTCTAAAATTACCAGGGTCGCTTTTTGATCCAGTTTTAAATAAAGGTATCACTTTACTGTATTTCATGAGATCAGGAAACACTCCACTATTGACACATTTATTAAATATTGCAGCTAGATGTGGAGATATATTCACAATAATAGACTGAAGCAATTTTACAGAAATACCCCACAAGTCAGCTGTCTTTTTTGAGCTAAGCGACTTGAATACTTTTATAATATCATTGGGGTTTACATATTCAAAGCTAAATGAGACATGACACTGATTCACGCCGCTTTCCAGCATACGTTGAGCTCTAACTGGGCAAGAATTACCGAACTTTCAATTCTTTGTGTAAAATTTTCTGGATTTGACTCATACCAATCCCCAAGAGTCCTCGAATTGTCTCATAGGTAATCCGCGGGTTTTCTTCAATTAACCGCTTAACAGTAGCCACATTATTTTCGTTGACGGCAGTTGAAGGCCGCCCTTCACGAAATTCGTCATGTAAAGAAACTCGACCTCTCTCAAATTCAGCAAACCATCTCACAGTGGATTGTTAGGGTCTGTTGCTGATCATAAATCTACTACTTTTGTTTTTTGAGATTTATCTCTGAAATTTTGTATGGGTATACTAAATTAGTTGATAAATAAATAAAATTTACAAGTTTTTTGTTATTACTTTATTAGGAAAAACATAATTAAAAAAAAATTTTAGTATATTCTGGTAGCGCAGAACGTAAAAATCTTAAAAAAATTATGAAATAGTAAGTATAAATTACTATTCAATACCTACAGTGAAAATACACTTAAGGGCCCAGATCGTGAAAATCACCGAAAAGAGTGTTACGATTTTTCATATTTAACCTATTTACATATGATTAATAACAACGATAATTTGTACATATTAAAATGAAAGACCAAAAATTATGTGAATGCTAATTTTAACTCTTAAAACCCTGTAGTTGTTATATAATAAACGTCAACAAACGCACAAAATTGAGAAAAATGCGAAAACGTGCCTTCGTATTTTTCAGATTTAACCCAATAAATCAACACAAATTGATAAAAAGAAACACTTTTTGAACACTGAAAAAACCAATAAATATAACGTGGTACTTTTTTTGTACCTTTACAAACAAAAACTTCCCCTTTTAAAGCCCTAAAATCTAGATATGTTTTACGTAAATTCTCCATAGAAAAATGTATGCAAATTCAAGCGCGACACGCGTGAAAAATCATTCGCGTCGCGATTGTACGATTCTCGCCAGTGCGCCATAGAATTTCAAAGCGACTCCACGCGTGTCGGATGCTCCAGCAAAATTACGTGTTGTGAATTTGTGTTTTTTGTGAAAAACTGTAAGTACAATATTATTAGACCTAATTTACTTTCAGTAAGTAGAAAGTACCGATATAATGAAAGTCTGAAAGAAAACCATGATGGAACTAGATATAAATCGTAAGTAATACAAAATTATTTACTTTGTTGAGTAGGACATTTTATGAACCTTGTAAAGTAGGTATATACTCAGGCTTGAAACAATCAAAGCCCTGCCCACTTTATTTTCTCGAGATATGAACTGGCGGGGTATGACAGGGTATACTATAACTTTATACTACTATAACTTACAATCATCTAGTTCTCTGCACGACATACATAGATTTTTCAACATGATAAAGGCAATAGGTATCATAAACGTATTGGTAATCGAGGGTCTCTTTTCGCAGGATAATTTGCTGAGTGCCATGCCACCGAAAAGAAAATTTAGTACGCATTATAAAAACGTGAAAGCCAAAAGATCTCGGAATAAAATGTAAGTTCCTCCGTACTTATTTATTTATCTGCCTACTTGACTACGTCTTGTCGTAAATACCTAGAAAAAATTTACGAGATTTGTGTTAGTGTCAAGTAAAAATCCTAGTTTTATTACTTTTATTTGTGTGTATGCTTATCATGTCTTAGTAGTAATAATAATATAATCTATTTGCATTTTGAACAGGGTAGGTACATTACAAAGCTAATAGGTACAATGATTTAGATCACCTGATTCAGACATATACCTACAATAGCATGTAAATATTGATTTGACATGTAATTAGATAGGTACACAATCAGAAATTGCACGGCCGCGCGCTGCTTTGACGACATACTTCGGCGGTAAGTAAGTCGCGCCAACGCCTGGCGTAGGGTTGTACAAAAATTACAAAATAAATAAAAAGTGGATATTGATGAATAATATTTCCAGTACTGAAAATGAAGAAAACCTTCAGGCCGAGACTCCGAGCAACACTGCTACGCGCTGTATAGAGGTAAGTTGTTATACGTAATTCTTGTAGAATTGTTACATAAATAAACAAACTAGTTAGTGATGGGCGAACATAATATTGTATGAATTCTTTTGCACTTTTATAATTTGTCTTCGTCAGTTATGAATATAAATAAATAAACAATAAAAAATTTAAAACCCGACAGATTAAAAAATGAAAACATGAATAGAAATATTTAATAAAAATAAATAACAACGCCATTGTAATATAACGTATTTAGCAGTCGGGGCCTATTTCTAAAGAAATATTTAGCTAGTCAGGAATATCTTCGAGCCTGTGAGGATTTTAATGGGTCTCGATTGTTGAATTCGATTTATTACAATAGTGTTCTTATTTATTTTTATGTAACATAATTCAAGACCGTAGACTTGTTTTCTTTTTACCTTTTGAGTTTTTATGCATATAGTCGGATTTATTAAATTTATGACGTGATAACGTCTTATAAATCGATGAACACTGACAACACGCACAAAAAAGTGTCACATTATGTCACGCTAGGGTCAAGCGAGAGCGCAGTACAAGCGATTGAGAATAATATTATGACGTTATCCGGTAAAATGATCGTCCTAAACCGACTTTACAAGCAACCAGTTTTTTATTATGTTTATTTATTCATTTTCATAATTGACGAAGACTGATAAAAACGTTCAAGATTTTGATCTAGTGTTATGTGTTTCAAAGATGTATTCTAAGGGAGTTCTTAGCTATGTTTGAAGAAATTTGGCCCATACCTTTTGAATTATTTTTTATAAAAAAAATCAAGCCATTATCTTTCTTTACAGGAACTAGTTATTGACAACCGTCAAGAGGGAAAGGTGGATGAAGTGGAAGTTGGGCGTAGAGTAGTGGATATTTCTTTTTTTTTAAAGCTCTTCAGGCCATAGGGGACCACGGTCCAATGGATTGTAAGTTAAGTTACCTCAGTATAATAGGTGAAGTAAAAGTTGGTCTGGACTCAAAACTCATCATAAAATGTAGTATGTGTAATATGAAATTTACTGTGTGTTTGGTTGAAAAGAAAGAAGATCATCATATTGTGTCTGGTATCATATCATCTGGTGGGAGCTACTCTCAGTTAAAAACATTAAGTGCCGCAGTAGCCCTACCAATCATGTCACCTTCATTATACAATGAAATTAATAATATGGTTTGCGATTGGTGGGAGAAGACAGCAGCACATTCCATGGCAGAAGCTGCCAAGGAAGAAGCGGAGTGCGCAGTGTCTATAGGTAGTGTTGATAAAAATGGTACACCATTAATATCTGTTGCTGTTGACGGTTGTTAGAGCAAGAGATCTTATGTTAAGAATTTTTCCGCCTTATCCGGCGCAGCTGCGATAATTGGCATTAAAACTAATAAAGTATTGTTTTTTGGAGTTAAAAATAAATACTGCGTAGTCTGTGCACGAGCCGCAAAGAACAACAGTCAGCCCCCGGAACACCATTGTTTCAAGAATTATTCAGGATCATCTACCGGGATGGAATCGACCATAATAGTTGAGGGGTTTAAACGTTCCTTTGTTGATCACGGTGTAATTTATAATAAATTTGTAGCAGACGGCGATTCCAGTACTTATAAAAAAATATTAGATTCGCGTCCGTACGATAATTTAATAGTAGAGAAAATTGAATGCAAAAATCATCTTTTACGAAACTACTGCAATAGCTTGGAGAAATTGTCGAAAGACACTAAGTATCCTTGCGAATTGCGGAAATTCCTAAAAGAAAGGTATTTGCGTTTAAGAACGGGTGTAAAATGCGCGATTAAATATTGGGGGGATCAAAATCAGTCACTCGAAGAAAAAATAAAAAATCTTAGTGAAGATATCCTAAATGGTCCACAACACGTATTTGGTAATCACCAACATTGCAAGGAGTATTTTTGTAGACCTGACACTCGTCGAATAGAACCTGTTGGGTTACTTCCAGCAATTGTTGGATGCGGATTAATGGACGCGGTAGAAATTTTAAGTAAAAGACTGTCATATCATTCTAGAAGTTTAATTCATAATTGCACAAGTAATATAGTTGAAAGTTTTAACGGAGTAATTGCCAAATTAGTTGGGGGTAAGCGTGTAAATTATTCTTCCCGTGGTTCTTATGCGGGCCGATGCGCAGCTGCTGTTGTGTCTTTTAATACGGGATCGATTCATAGTAAAACTCATGAAGTCATATTTAAATCTAGTCCTAATCTTTTGATCGCGAAAGTGGAAAATAGTAATCGTAGAAACCGTTTAATTGCTAATCCTAAATTAAGATTGAAAAAAAGCCACAGCGCTGTATCGAAAGACGCTCACTATGGACCAAACTGCGAAAAACCTGATCTGAGTCCAGAATTATATGAGAAAGCCAAGTCATCTTTTTTAGTTGATTTAAAGTTGTCTTGTGCTGAAAGAGAGGAGCTTGAAAGGTCGACCCATTTGCAAAGAAGTAGTGCTGAGTGGATGAGTACAAGGAGAAAATTACTAACCTCATCATCGTTCGGGGAAGTTTGTAAAAAACGAGAGAGCACAAGTTGTGCAGCTCTTGTTTGTAAAATCGTTTATGGTAGTAATATCTCCAGTTTGCCTGCTGTACGGTACGGTATCGAAAACGAAGAAACTGCAATTAGACAGTTAGAAATTCAAGAGAATATTAGTATACAAGGTTGCGGTTTGTTCGTCGACGATCAATATGAATTTCTTGGTACTACACCAGATGGCATTTATGCAAACGGTTTAATTGAAATTAAGTGCCCACATTCTTTAGCTGGCATGACTCTTAATGAAGCAATGGCCAAACATACCTTTTGGGTTAAGGACAAGGCGTCCAAGGGTTATGTCATAAATAAAAATCATTACTGGTATTTCCAAATTCAGGGACAGCTACATATAACTAAAAGAAACGTTTGCATGCTATATTATAGAAAAGGACGACAAATTTTGGAAGGAGAAAATGGAGATGAAATTAGTTAGATTTTATTACGATTGCCTCCTTCCAGAATTAGTTGATCCTCGGCAGTCACGAAGCATGCCTATTCGTGACCCGCCCAATGTCATAGAGGCTATGAAAGAGAGGAAAGAAAGAGCTTTACGTGTTTTGAAAGAGAAGAACGCATAATGATTTTGAAAGAGACTGAGGTAACTTAACTACCCAGCCGGTCGATTCACGTAAACACGCCAGTCCAAAAGTCGTTTTAACTTTTATAAGTTAAAACGACTTTTGGACTGGCGTGTTCAAAAAGGCGATTTCCAAGTTTATACTTAGAAATCGCCTTTTGGCTTTCTGTTTTTAACGCACTTACTTATCTAGTCTTGGATTGTCATAAATCTTCCAATAGCTCAATTTCTATACAATTCCTATACGATTTTGAAAAGTTACCTGGTGTAAACCCAAGGTCCGATCCTAATGAAATTAAAATGTGACCACACGGGATGCACCAGCTTTCAAATAAAAAAAAGAATCATCAAAATCGGTTCAAAAAATACAGCGAATTGAGAATCTTCTTCTTTTTTTAAGTCGGTTAAAAAGAGTGCGAAGTGACATTTTTAAGTCACTACGCTACGGTTTTTATTACGTGAATCGGGCAGCTGGTAACATTTTCATTCTGATAGGTTTTGCAATAGCAATTGATTTTATCATCAAATTAGTAGAAATCAGAATTTGATCAGTAATCATTAAAATGAAAAAAACATTAGAATTTTGAACTCATATTTTGTTATTGTTTACTTTCGTTTAATTAAGTATATGAATAATTTATAAATTTCATGTTTGTTTATAACTAATTTTTGCACAACCCTAGCACGCTTTTTAGATGGCGACTCATATTTTGTTATTGTTTACTTACTTTTAATTACATGAACCATTTTTATACTTGTGTTTCATTTATTGTCAATTTTTTGTACAACCCTAGAAGATTTTTTAGATTGCGAGGTGATCGTAAACAAAAAGTATTTGAGTTTACGCAATAGGCACATTTCCTTGCGTAGATATAAACACTAGCGAGGAAAGGCTTGATGTTATTTCGACCGTACTTCCTACTGAATTTGCAATTATTTTAATGATAATTTTACGAAATAAGAATAAACTTTGGGTAGTAAAATTACAAATAAATACATACTCGTAGTTGGAATTTTAGGTAAGTAGAATACAAAAAGGTCAGTCCGGACCTGCTCTTGATTGTTTATTATAAAAAGAAAATCATAAAAATTGTGTCTCAAACTACTCTTATTTATTTATCTAGTAATTAGGATCATTTTATAACGAAAACTACTCTTAGAATATTTTACAAATAGGCAGTCGTTTATTTCCAATAATTCAACATTTTTGTTATGCTGTAAATATTCAACTTCAATAACAATAACTCAACGTGGAACGTTTGTCGCAAAACATTTTCAAAATCGCGGTCTCTCTGGGTCATTCACCCGCCCGTCGGGTGATTCGGAAAACAATAGCGCTGCTGTCGCACAAAATCGACTTCGTCCGTGCGCGGTATGGGCCCTTTAAGATACGAGTATAAATGTATGATATACGAATTTACACATTTTACGGATATACTTCGTTGATATGACGATCTTTTAAAAGTTGTAGTGTTTCTACGTCAAGTTCCATAACTTTTTTTATATGGTTTTCTAATTGATGTTATATAAGGGTCGGATGTATAAACTAATGTGTGAAATACATCCTCGTTAGTAGTAGATCTTGAACATTTACGAGCATGATGCAGTCTAAATTTTCGGTAGTCTTTATTGCGACATTCCTGTGCATCTTCGGAAGGTTGGCCAATTGGTAACACAGCAAGGTGTTCAATGATCCTCTTTCCATGAATTAAAATTTTATGTACAGATGACGGCATATAATACCAGTATATAATACGGCATATAATACGGCATACAGCCTGGAATCAGTCGGTATGTCGCAATCTTCAGCTGGTAAAATTACAGAATACTCCATGTCCAACCAAGCACGGTTTTTTTTAAGGAAATCATCTTTTCTACGCGAAGCCTGTATCCAACGTGAACTTATTTGGCTAATCATTTTTTTTTGGAAATCGGAGATAATTATCTGTTTGTTTCTTTCGGAAAGATGGTAATTTTCAGTATATAATACTTAAAAAAGGACTCAAAACTTTTTTTTCACCGTCAATGTAAGCAAGGACTAGTTCGCGTCTCAAACATTTAAAAGTAGACATTATCGTATTTGTTGTTATTTAAGAAATTGAAACAAATGTAATAATATGTTCATGTAGGTACTCAAAGAAAAAGTTTATGTTAAATAACAAATTGTTAGGAACTTATATACCATTCAGTATTTGCATAAAAACGTGTGCAATAAAATATCAAAAGGAATCCACAATGATGAGTGCAAAACATTATCAATAATAATGCATTGTCTAACACCACAAAACCAATCATTTTATCAACAATATCAAATACCATGATCAGCGAAAACCACAAATTGTACGATAGCGTGATTTTTTGCATCACTTCGCACACCTTATTGTCTCGTAACTACCAAACCCGCACGAACCCGCAGCTAAATTTTATTAATATTATTAATGAATACCTAAGCTACAAAATAATTTTAAATTTAGACCTTAGGCAAGCTTTGACAGAAAATTGACTGAAAATTGACAGGGTAAGCTTTACTGGCAATTATTTATTAAATAAATAATTTATTTATATGTTTCAAACATGTTTTCAAATCTTTATTAGACTATCTTTTCAGAAACATGTAACATTGTTTAACAAAAATACCAAAAAAGGGCGATCCACAGTGCATCGCCTCACGTTGCTCAAACAAGGTACTTCTCACCCAAAAGCATTTTGAAGACGAGCGGCACAGTCTTGCGGAGAGAGAGAACTTTTAAAATCATAAAAAATCATCGCTCTAAAATCTTTTCGACTTAATTCCATTTTCATTGCATACGTAGAACTTTGATGTGTTATAAAAAACAATTGACAAATGATTTCCCGCCAATTGATTTTTTTTATTACTAAGAAGGTTGCAACGTTTAAAAAAATATAACAATCGAAATTCAAATAGTTCCGATTAGCTAGAAGTGCAAAACTTTTAGTGTGCCCCATGCTCAGAATAGGGAATAGTACTTCATAACGAGGAAGTAAATAATGAAGCAGTGGAATCATTACGTAAGCAATTAGCACGACAATTAGACGTCCTGTACATCCGCTACTGCATTTTGCTACAGGTGTATTTTTTATTGTTTCATAAAATAATAGGAGCCATAGACAACATGTAGATATCGTACACATAGGTACCTACTTGGAACAATAAATGCTACTGTTTTTTTTTTAATCTGGACATGCCATTGCCGAGTACCTCTGGTAAGTACTAGGAAAAATTTCCAATGTTGCCCGGCGGATAAATGGTACCTATCCTATATTCCGTTGTATAGAATTTTCCGTGTCCCTTCGTCCAGCATACTCACCATGGAATCCTGATATTTCATGAATGCCAAAAAATAGTGCTGAAATAGTGCTAATTAGTGCCCAAAGGAAAAAAATAGTGCTCTTATACTTAAGAAATTACAGCCATAGTTCGATGAGTATGCTGGACGAAGGGACACGGAAAATTCTATACAACGGAATATAGGATGGTATCCCAGGGCGCCAGTTCACTTATGAACGGAGTGTGTGATGATATGGTATGATGATTCAATAAGGTACAACTGTAGAGAGAGTTCACAGAGTATATATATTTCTGACTTCAAAACAAATAGACACTGGATATTAGAAATAGTTATAAGATTTATACAAAGAATATGTAGGTTATTACACCTCTTAAAACATTTAAACAGTATTGATTAAATTAAATTATTGAGGTTACTCGGACAAAGGTAGGTGTGTAGCTACTGGCCTACTCCTTAAGACATACATTACAGGTATGGTAATTATTTTAAACTTGACCTTAGATTATGACGATAGTTCTTGAAACTAGAGTAGACAGTATTATGGATGAAGAACATGGGATTAGATGTTGAGCAAAGTACTTAGCTTAAGTGTTTGTTCCACGCGGTCAGCTGGGATTGTCAGGGGGGCGCACGTGCTGTGGTTCTGTGAGCCCAAGACGACCTCGTGTATCCTTGCCGTAGATTGATTAGACTATTTCGGTACTGCTCCAGAAACGTCGACTACCTTAGCAATTCTCCACCAAGACATCAGACATCAGTAACACTATCAAGATACGCCCTTTGGAATGCCTAAAACAGAAAAAATGCTTCCACGTTGTCCAAGTCGAATGGGAGGGAACACTCCCAGCCTCTTGAGATCACGTTCGATAGGACGCTTGAAATGTATCGACAATTGCTTCGAGTCAATTTATATTCTTCCAAGTAAAATAATGTCTTCCAGACTAGAGATAGGTAGGTTACGCATAAGACAGTTGTAGTGATCGAGAGATATTGTCAGTAAAGTATCCAGCAGTGGAAAGAGACCCACGACAGCTGGCGCGGGCTTTTTATCAACTCCGACTTGTTTCTAGATTCTTCCTTTCCTGCAAAAACTAGTTCAAACCACCTTTCTACAAGCAAAACTTATCGTCAGCCGGGAACTCCTCTATAGATAAAAAGCAATATCATTGACATTCACCTTTTTAAGGGAATGTTATGACATGGCTAGATATTACTCTGCCTAGTTCCCACTAAATCCTCTAGAGTGCGCTATACAATGTGTAGAACACCGTATGGTGAAGGAATCATAGTCAAGACTTGACGTTTGTCGAGTTGACATCTATACATCAACTGACACTAATGACGTTCATAATATCATTACAAATGTTTGTTTACGTTTTGTGAGTGTAATGAAATTACGATGTTACACCACCCCTCCCCTTAAGAGGATTTCCTGTGGGGAAGTTATAACCATCACAAGGAAATTCAGAACGAAACACAGTGAGTGACTAAAGTCAAAGAGCTTAATCCTATCCAAACGTTAGCCTAAATAAACGATTTGTATCATGTCCATGATGTCAAGGTATTCATGGATATGAGATCAAACCTAACAAGAGAATAAATGCTAATACCTACAATACACCAACAGCAGAATTGTAGTACCAACATTGTCCTAATATGAAATAAAGATGTAACCACAACGACTACATTTTCCTATCTACCTAGAGAAATTTTTAAAACACGCACGGCTTTGAGGAAGGAACGCTCGATACGGCGGCCTACCTGCATCTCTAAGAAGAGAAATACAAATAAGAGAGGTTAGAATTTTTTTTTTAAATGCTAATCCAAAATTGATGAATTTTCACCAAAATATAGGTGAAGTTCTAAGAGAGAAACAGATAAGAGAAGTCAGCATTTTTTTTAAATGCTAAATCAAAATTGATGAACTTTCACCAAAATATAGGTGAAGTTCCAAGAGAAAAGTACATCTATACTATAATAATATCTATTACTTTTTACCTGCCTACGTGCCTCTTACCTAACGCAAAAACATACTGGTAAGGACCTCCTATTTTATGTAGGGTAAAAAATATTAGGTATGTTATATTTAGTTAAGATATCTTTAAATTTATTACTACCTAATTGAGACCCATTTTCCATGTAAATAGTTTTACATGCTCCGTGAACTAGAAACACATTCTTATCTATGAACCTGGCCACCTTAGCACCTGTTGCTGTCCGTTTAGGAGTCAACATAACGTTATTGCTAGAATAGTCAGTCACAACAATCAAACGTTCATCCCTGTTCCCGGAGACTGGAAATGGTCCCAGCAACTCACAAGAAATGGCTTCAATCGGCTTAGAAACAGTTTTAGGATTACCCATAATACCTGGACTAGATGTATTGACGGGCTTACGTAGTTTGCATATTTCGCAACTCCCTACGTATTTCGTCACACTCTCGTACATCTGAGGCCAAAAGTAATGAAGTGACAAATGCTTATGGGTTTTCCATACACCTAGATGAGCACTTAAGTATCATCGTGATGTTTTTTTAATAACTCTAGCCTATCTTCTTGTGGAACTACCAGCTTCCATTCGAAATCTGTCGTAAGATCATATTTATTTTTAGTGAACCTATATAAGAGATTATCCCTAATGCTAAAATTAGGGTAGTGCTTAGGATTATTAGTGACCCTATTTTTAATATGTAAGTACCAAGGATCTTTAGTCATAGTACAGTCCACCAAGTCAATCTTGACATGAGGCAAAGCACCTGGGACAACATGATCCTTGCCCTTGCTGTGCTCTATATCAAGACTGAACTGGCTCAGTCTGACTAAGGGATTACACGAATTAACCCTAACAGAGGGAACTGTTTGTGAAATCAAATTCTTAGCCAACTCAAACTGATGCCAAAAGTCTATCCCAAATACCATCGAGGTCGTGATACCTGGGATGACATAGAATTTAATTACTTTAGTAGTAGAATTATATAAGACGGGTAGAGAGACATAGCCTAAGCACTCAAGGTTAGTGCTGTCGGCAGTCTTAATAGTGAAGCTACGATCCGAGTTAAAGCTTTTCACTTTAAACCCTAGATTTAAGAATATGCAGTGTGAGTCATTGCCTAGCACAGAGCATGACGCACCCGAGTCTAAGAGACCTAATACATGTAAGTTGAGTATTCTCACCTCGAGATAGGGTCGAATATCATTTTCCTCTTTTTTAAAAAGAGGTTCACCGCCAGAGGGAGTTGGTGAGGTTCCACTTTCCACCATGTCCGGTGTCAGACTCATGCAAGCAATTTTCTTTGGCTCTAGAGGCATGTTGCATTTAGGGCAGTCAGGCCTCTTCACCCCTTTCTTACCACACCTAAAGCACAATATTTCCCTCGAGCGCTCACATGAGTATGCACTGTGGTCAGAGTCTCCACACCGTAGACATTTTCTATTAGTCGTTGAGGGTCTGTTCTCAATAACTGGAATAGATTTATTAGATAAAGAACTACTTTCTAAAAGAGAAACCTGTTTTGCAGGTTTAACTAAGTTTCTATGTTGGAGTTTATTTAAATCCGAAGAGATTTTAAATGAATCGAGCTCGGGCTCTTTAAAGCTTTGGGCTCTGACCCGTGCCAACTCCAACCGTTTACCTAAAGATTTTAATTGATCGACACTGTCGACTTCATGGAGGGCTAGTTCCTTCATGTAGTCCGGTCTTATATTATGCATCAAAATATCTAGTTTTTCATTCAGAGACATAGGAAAAGAAAGTCTTGCGAACATGGCAGACATAATCGAAATGTAACTTGCCATTGCCTCGGTTCTGGCTTGTGTACGACGCCTAATTTCATCACGCAACCTGTAATCGTAATCAGGTGTGTCAAAGTTTAGCTTCAATTCAGTGATCAGCTGTTGATATGAACTGATGGTGTCCCTATTAGTCCGGTACCACGCTAGAGCAGCACCGTCCAGTAAATCAGAGAAGGCAGCCAATATCTTCGACTCCTTGACTTCACGTGCCTGTCTAAGCTCTTCTAATCTTTCTAGAAATACGCGTACACAGGTCGAACCATCATATTTTAAATTAAAAGTATTTAAATTGATCGGACGATCTTTGTAAACTATAGTTTCCTGGACAGTAGGAATATCCAGCACACTACTACGCATCGAGCGGTCACTCCTCAAACGCACGGTAGGGATCCTATCATTGAATGGTTGTTCGGACTCGCTGTCAGAATTTTCCGATTCACCATTTGGTTCAACACTAGCGAGAACCTTGATGAGCCTACCTCGGATATCGTTCAGTAACTCACAATTAATACCACAACGAGCTAAGCGATCTATCAAATAGTTAGCCCTAAGAGCGGACCTCGAACAAACATTCCTATCTCTACCGACCTCACCCGATGTGATAAGTGCCTCTAATTCTTGGATTTTGGGCTCACAAGACTGCAGCTCGATGTCTGGACTCGGTGTCCCGATGGGAATAGCCTTTAAGCTGCCTCGTCGAGACAGTCTGAACACCGTCCTCAGCTGACCACGCAGTGAAGAAGAGTCAACTGAAACCCCAAGAATTTCGAGTTCATAACAAAGTTCATCCTTTCTCAAGCAAGATATGTATTTATGGATGTGTGACATCTTTAAAAAATTTAAGTACAAAAAGCAAAAATAAATTTAAGTTCTCCGAAGTGGAGGTACAAAGTTTCAAATTTAATAGGTACCTGATATAAATATCATAAAAAATTAGTAATAGTTAAGCAAAGGTAAGGTACCTATTTAAAATAGTTAGTGTACAGTTTAGGTACTAAAAGGCACAAAGAGAAAATAGTATAATTAGAAAGTAGTGTCTTAAGGGCCCAGATCGTGAAAATCACCGAAAAGAGTGTTACGATTTTTCATATTTAACCTATTTACATATGATTAATAACAACGATAATTTGTATATATTAAAATGAAAGACCAAAAATTATGTTAGTACGTCAACAAACGCACAAAATTGAGAAAAAATTCGAAAACGTGCCTTCGTATTTTTCAGATTTAACCCAATAAATCAACACAAATTGATAAAAAGAAACACTTTTTGAACACTGAAAAAACCAATAAATATAACCATGTACTTTTTTTGTACCTTTACAAACAAAGACTTCCCCTTTTAAAGCCCTAAAATCTAGATATGTTTTACGTAAATTCTCCATAGAAAAATGTATGCAAATTCAAGCGCGTCCCGATAGAACGATCGTCGCAACTAATCGCCAGTGCGCCATAGAATTTCAAAGTGACTCCACGCATGTCAGATGCTACAGCAAAATGACGTGTTGTGAATTTGTGTTTTTTGTGAAAAACTGTAAGTACAATATTTTTATAACTAATTTACTTTCAGTAAGTAGAAAGTACCGATATAATGAAAGTCTGAAAGAAAACCATGATGGAACTAGATATAAATCGTAAGAAATACAAAATTATTTACTTTGTTGAGTAGGTCATTTTATGAACCTTGTAAAGTAGGTATCAATTCAGGCTTGAAACAATCAAAGCCCTGCCCACCTTATTTTCTCGAGATATGAACTGGCGGGGTATGACTGGGTATGACTTTCAATCATCTTATAGTTCTCTGCACGACATACATAGATTTAATTGATTGATAATGAAATTAAGAAAAATTACAATGTCCAGTAGGTAATAATTACGTAATTTCAATATCTATATAAGTAATAAAGTCAATTTCTATAGGAACAATTTTCATAATAATAAATTTTATTACATAATATAGTATTAGTTTTCATATATTTATGTATTTCAAAGCAATGAGTTTGCTTACACTATTATTAGTTACAGTATTATTAGTTTTCATGTTCATCATGTCTAAATATGTGGAAGTGGAAGTAGGTATGTTTCCTATCAGAAATTGCACGGGCGCGCGCGCGGCTTTGTCGACATACTTACCGCCAAAGAGGCGCGCCGTGCCTGGCGTAGGGTTGTACAAAAATTACAAAATAAATAAAAAGTGGATATTGATGAATAATATTTCCAGTACTGAAAATGAAGAAAACCTTCAGGCCGAGACTCCGAGCAACACTGCTACGCGCTGTATAGAGGTAAGTTGTTATACGTAATTCTTGTAGACTTGTTACATAAATAAACAAACTAGTTAGTGATGGGCGAAGACAAAATCTCAGTACTACAGTTTTTTTTTGCAATATTTATTATTTTCATTGTGAGACAAACACATACTTCTCAATTACTTTCTCAAAAGAAAATTCACGTTCATATCTCGTATTTTACCAAAATCAAGTATTTTTTTTGTAAAATATTATCTTTTACGCGACTGGTGTACGTATGTATGTATGTATACTAAGTAATATATATTTGTGGCACGATAAGTTCAAAATTATTGAACCGATTTTAATGTTTTTAGTATCATTAGAATTGTCTTCTAAGCCCGAGTGACATAGAATAAGTGACGCCATAAAAAACCAATACGTATAGCGTAAAGGAAATTTATAATTTCTGTTCATCACGAACATAATATTGTATGAATTCTTTTGCACTTTTATAATTTGTCTTCGTCAGTTATGAATATAAATAAATAAACAATAAAAGTGTTAAAACCCGACAGATTAAAAAATGAAAATGTGTAATAAAAATAAATAACAACACCATTGTAATATAGCGTTAGCAGTCGGGGCCTATTTCTAAAGAAATATTTAGCTAGTCAGGAATATCTTCGAGCCTGTGAGGATTTCAATGGGTCTCAACTGTTGAATTCGATTTATTACAATAGTGTTCTTATTTATTTTTATGTAACATAATTCAAGACCGTAGACTTGTTTTCTTTTTACCTTTTGAGTTTTTATGCATATAGTCGGATTTATTAAATTTATGACGTGATAACGTCTTATAAATCGATGAACACCGGCAACACGTACAAAAAAGTGTCACATTATGTCACGCTAGGGTCAAGCGAGAGCGCAGTACAAGCGATAGAGAATAATATTATGACGTTATCCGATAAAATTATCGTCCTAAACCGACTTTACAAGCAACCAGTTTTTTATTATGTTTATTTATTCACTTTCATAATTGACGAAGACTGATAAAAACGTTTAAGATTTTGATCTAGTGTTCTGTGTTTCAAAGATGTATTCTAAGGGAGTTCTTAGCTATGTTTGAAGAAATTTGGCCCATACCTTTTGAATTATTTTTTATAAAAAAAATCAAGCCATTATCTTTCTTTACAGGAACTAGTTATTGACAACCGTCAAGAGGGAAAGGTGGATGAAGTGGAAGTTGGGCGTAGAGTAGTGGATATTTCTTTTTTTTTTAAAGCTCTTCAGGCCATAGGGGACCACGGTCCAATGGATTGTAAGTTTAGTTACCTCAGTATAATAGGTGAAGTAAAAGTTGGTCTGGACTCAAAACTCATCATAAAATGTAGTATGTGTAATATGAAATTTACTGTGTGTTTGGTTGAAAAGAAAGAAGATAGCATGGAAGTGAATCATCAAATTGTGTCTGGTATCATATCATCTGGTGGGAGCTACTCTGAGTTAAAAACATTAAGTGCCGCAGTAGCCCTACCAATCATGTTTCATGTTTCAATTTTGACTCAAACAGTAAAATAATTATTTTCTGCTCAAACAGGGGTAAAATTAACAAAAATGAACTATCCCTATACTTTGACAAAATGCAAAACTTAAATGTTGAACATGTAGTAATGTTTACATTACCATACATAAAAGGTGTGCCAGACGTGGAAAATTCTCTTAGATATAAGATAAATTTACAACTCAATTTAACTAGCCAATATAATAATAAATTGCATGTAATTGACTTTAATTCTGTTTTTAAGAGAACTGTATATAAATACAATTTGTCAACTTCTGACAGTAACTTTAACAATAACAAACATATTGTTTATGTAAACAAAGGTAGGTATTTTCTACCAAAGCATTATAAGAGACAAATAGCAAGTTTGCTATTCAATTATTTTTACACTTCAGCCAAGAACTTGGCTGACAAAACTGCTTTTATTGAGCAATGTAGATTTAGTGTTAAGACTTTGGAATCTGTTCCAAGTAATTTAAATTAAGTTCTACGACAACAGAGGCAATATTACCCTTTAGCAGACATAGTCAATTAATTGAATTAAATTTAGTTACAAATATTAATTATGTTAAAAAATGCCCTCCAAATCAAACCAAATCAAAAAATGTAAATTATATCAACATAGGGCATCAAAATATTGGTTGTTTAACACATGGCAAAGAGTTAGAGTTGGAACTGTTAATGAATTCAGATAATATTGATATTTTTTGTATTACAGAACATATGCGTAAGCCGTATGAGCTCTTGTTCAATTTCAGTAATCACCGGGTTGGTAGTGCATTCTGCAGGGTGAGCACAGTACGGGGGGGATCTTTGATTTTATTAAATAAACAACTTAAATTTAAAGAACGGAAAGATATTGTGTCTCTTTCTCTAGAGTGTAAAGTCGAACTGTCGTGCGTGGAAATGGAGCAATTCATAGTAGTATGCGTGTATAAACCTGGAACCTCACCCTTTTGCGAATTTGAGGAACTTATTGACAAAGTTCTATGTAAACTTGGAAAAACTAATAAGTACCTAATAGTATGTGGTGATTTTAATGTCGATTTACTTGTTAATACGCCTATGAGTTATAATATTTTAAATTTATTTAAATCACACAATCTTACAAACTTATTTTTGGAGCCTACTAGATATTGTAATACAATAGCCACTTGCCTGGATAATATATACAGCGATATGTTGCCAGAAAGTAAAAGTATTATAAAAAAGCTAGATTCAGACCATTGTGGGCAAATAGCATCTTTTAAAATCACTAAAGAAAAAGTTATAAAACGTAAAATATTATGTAGACCAATAACTGGTGACCGCTTGGAACGTATGAGGGTTGGACTTTGCAATAAAATTCCATTCTTAGACACTGGCTTAGATCCAAATGTAATGTATAAATTATTTTTTGATTCTTTTTACAACGAGTTCAACTCCATATTCAAGTCTAAGGAGGTCATGATTAGTGATAGTCCTACTTTCAGTGAATGGGCCACTGAGGGTATACACAAAAGTAGACAAAAACTTTATGAACTATACTCAGAAAGACAGCTTAATAGATCAGTTGCATTTCTAGATTATGTTAAAACTTATTCAAAAAAGTTTAAAGCAGATTGTTTAGCAGCTAAATCAAAATATATAAGTGATAAAATTCTCAATAGTGCAGACAAAGTTAAATCTACTTGGAAAATTATAAACGCGGAAAGAGGTCAACAAAAATTAAATGATAATCATTTTAAACTTAATATAAATGGTAAAATAACTACATCAGACTTCGAGGTCGCTAACGAATTTGAAAATTTTTTCTCCCGAATTCCTGTAGATTTGACAAAAACCCTAGGCTCTTCAACCCCCATTGCAGAATCTTTGTTAAAAGCAAACGTTCCTTGTTGTAACGTTATATTTAAATTCAGTAAAGTTAACATAAACACTATCTTAAAAACTTTTAAATCTTTAAATATCAAGAAAACAGCTGACCTCTGGGGCATCTCTGTGTATTTAGTAAATTCTTTTATTGAAATGGTTGCTCCTGAACTAGTAATAATATTTAATAATTGTGTTGATAGTGGTGTGTTCCCTGATTTAATGAAATCTAGTAAATTAATTCCCCTGTTTAAATCGGGTAGTACTTCAGATCCGTCCAATTTCCGTCCCATTTCTGTACTACCTACATTTAGTAAAATTTTTGAAAAAATTATGCTTAATCAAATGCAAAATCACTTTAACGTTAATAAACTATTACATACAAAACAATTCGGTTTCACTCGTGGTCGGTCCACCACTGATGCCGGTATTAAATTATTAGAGTGTATATACAGGGCCTGGGATGAGTCATATGATGCTTATGGTGTATTCTGTGACTTATCTAAGGCCTTCGATTGCGTTCAGCACCAGACTTTAATTAAGAAACTTGATCATTACGGAATCCGGGGGACGGCCTTGAATTTCGTCAATTCTTACTTAAGTGATAGGGTCCAGAAAGTAGTGATCAATGGTAAACAGTCACCTGGTTCTCCTGTAGCAATGGGGGTACCGCAGGGTTCAATTTTGGGACCTTTTCTTTTTCTAGTATATATTAATGATCTCCCTCACCTCATAAGAGACGACCACGAGGTAGTTTTGTTTGCTGATGACACTTCTTTAATATTTAAAGTTAAACGTGGACAGCGCGAACTTGACGATGTAAACATTGCCCTCTCTAGGATAGTCCACTGGTTTTGTGCTAATAATTTATTATTAAATGAAAATAAAACTAAATGTGTAAGATTCACCTTACCTAATGTAAGACTTGTTAAAACCAGTGTTAAGGTTAGGGATGATATAATAGAATTGGTCGATGACACTGTCTTTCTGGGCATAACGTTAGACTCCAAATTGCAATGGGGGCCTCATATCGGGAAAATTTCGGCCAGGCTTAGTTCAGCAGCCTATGCTGTCAAAAAGATCCGACAACTTACAGACATTAAAACGGCGCGTCTTGTCTACTTCAGCTACTTCCACAGTATCATGACATATGGCATACTACTGTGGGGTAACGCTGCCGATATTGAATGCATCTTTGTGTTGCAGAAGAGGGCTATCCGGACTATCTATCGAATGGGGTCTCGGGAGTCATTAAGAGATAAGTTTAAGCATATTAACATCCTTACAGTGTATTCACAGTATATTTATGAAATTTTATTGTATACCCACAAGAACAAAAGTAAATTTGTGAAAAATAGTGATAATCATAATCTAAACTTAAGAAATAAGGATAAACTGGCTGTTCCTAAATTTAGGCTTCATAAAGTGAGTAATTCTTTTGCGGGGAACTTTATTCGAATGTACAATACATTGCCAACCGAAATAGCAAATTTATCTGTCAATAAATTTAAAAAACTAATAAAAAGTAAATTGTGCCATAAAGCTTATTATAGTATTAATGATTTCTTAGATGACAAGGCGGCCTGGTTGTAACAACGTAACGAATTGCTCCTTTCTAAATAACTCTGTATTAGATTTAAGATGAAATATTTTGAAAAAAGCCGAGCTGAGTTTCTTGAGGGCTCTTCTCAGTCTCGTTGCATTTTGGAACCCTCGGTAGAGTCACACCAACTTCTGACGAATCTAAATAATTTTCTGAAAATTTCAAAGATAATAAACGTTATTTTATTTATTTTATTTTATTTTCATGTCACCTTCATTGTACAATGAAATTAATAATACGGTTTGCGATTGGTGGGAAAAGACAGCAGCACATTCCATGGCAGAAGCTGTCAAGGAAGAAGCGGAGTACGCAGTGTCTATAGGTAGTGTTGATAAAAATGGTACACCATTAATATCTGTTGCTGTTGACGGTTGTTGGAGCAAGAGATCTTATGGTAAGAATTTTTCCGCCTTATCCGGCGCAGCTGCGATAATTGGCATTAAAACTAATAAAGTATTGTTTTTTGGAGTTAAAAATAAATACTGCGTAGTCTGTGCACGAGCCGCAAAGAACAACAGTCAGCCCCCGGAACACCATTGTTTCAAGAATTATTCAGGATCATCTACCGGGATGGAATCGACCATAATAGTTGAGGGGTTTAAACGTTCCTTTGTTGATCACGGTGTAATTTATAATAAATTTGTAGCAGACGGCGATTCCAGTACTTATAAAAAAATATTAGATTCGCGTCCGTACGATAATTTAATAGTAGAGAAAATTGAATGCAAAAATCATCTTTTACGAAACTACTGCAATAGCTTAGAGAAATTGTCGAAAGACACTAAGTATCCTTGCGAATTGCGGAAATTCCTAAAAGAAAGGTATTTGCGTTTAAGAACGGGTGTAAAATGCGCGATTAAATATTGGGGGGATCAAAATCAGTCACTCGAAGAAAAAATAAAAAATCTTAGTGAAGATATCCTAAATGGTCCACAACACGTATTTGGTAATCACCAACATTGCAAGGAGTATTTTTGTAGACCTGACACTCGTCGAATAGAACCTGTTGGGTTACTTCCAGCAATTGTTGGATGCGGATTAATGGACGCGGTAGAAATTTTAAGTAAAAGACTGTCATATCATTCTAGAAGTTTAATTCATAATTGCACAAGTAATATAGTTGAAAGTTTTAACGGAGTAATTGCCAAATTAGTTGGGGGTAAGCGTGTAAATTATTCTTCCCGTGGTTCTTATGCGGGCCGATGCGCAGCTGCTGTTGTGTCTTTTAATACGGGATCGATTCATAGTAAAACTCATGAAGTCATACTTAAATCTAGTCCTAATCCTTTGATCGCGAAAGTGGAAAATAGTAATCGTAGAAACCGTTTAATTGCTAAACCTAAATTAAGATTGAAAAAAAGCCACAGCGCTGTATCGAAAGACGCTCACTATGGACCAAACTGCGAAAAACCTGATCTGAGTCCAGAATTATATGAGAAAGCCAAGTCATCTTTTTTAGTTGATTTAAAGTTGTCTTGTGCTGAAAGAGAGGAGCTTGAAAGGTCGACCCATTTGCAAAGAAGTAGTGCTGAGTGGATGAGTACAAGGAGAAAATTACTAACCTCATCATCGTTCGGGGAAGTTTGTAAAAAACGAGAGAGCACAAGTTGTGCTGCTCTTGTTTGTAAAATCGTTTATGGTAGTAATATCTCCAGTTTACCTGCTGTACGGTACGGTATCGAAAACGAAGAAACTGCAATTAGACAGTTAGAAATTCAAGAGAATATTAGTATACAAGGTTGCGGTTTGTTCGTCGACGATCAATATGAATTTCTTGGTACTACACCAGATGGCATTTATGCAAACGGTTTAATTGAAATTAAGTGCCCACATTCTTTAGCTGGCATGACTCTTGATGAAGCAATGGCCAAACATACCTTTTGGGTTAAGGACAAGGCTTCCAAGGGTTATGTCATAAATAAAAATCATTACTGGTATTTCCAAATTCAGGGACAGCTACATATAACTAAAAGAAACGTTTGCATGCTATATTATAGAAAAGGACGACAAATTTTGGAAGGAGAAAATGGAGATGAAATTAGTTAGATTTTATTACGATTGCCTCCTTCCAGAATTAGTTGATCCTCGGCAGTCACGAAGCATGCCTATTCGTGACCCGCCCAATGTCATAGAGGCTATGAAAGAGAGGAAAGAAAGAGCTTTACGTGTTTTGAAAGAGAAGAACGTCTAATGATTTTGAAAGAGACTGAGGTAACTTAACTACCCAGCCGGTCGATTCACGTAAACACGCCAGTTCAAAAGTCGTTTTAACTTAGAAACTTAGAAATCCCCTTTTGGTTTTCTGTTTTTAACGCACTTACTTATCTAGTCTTGGATTGTCATAAATCTTCCAATAGCTCAATTTCTATACAATTCCTATACGATTTTGAAGAGTTACCTGGTGTAAACCCAAGGTCCGATCCTAATGAAATTAAAATGTGACCACACGGGATGCACCAGCTTTCAAATAAAAAAAAGAATCATCAAAATCGGTTCAAAAAATACTGCGAATTGAGAATCTTCTTCTTTTTTTAAGTCGTATAAAAAGTGTGCGAAGTGACATTTAAAAGTCACTACGCTACGGTTTTTATTACGTGAATCGGGCAGCTGGTAACATTTTCATTCTGATAGGTTTTGCAATAGCAATTGATTTTATCATCAAATTAGTAGAAATCAGAATTTGATCAGTAATCATTAAAATGAAAAAAACATTAGAAACTCTTAAACTCATATTTTGTTATTGTTTACTTTCGTTTAATTAAGTATATGAATAATTTATAAATTTCATGTTTGTTTATAACTAATTTTTGTACAACCCTAGCACGCTTTTTAGGTGGCGACTCATATTTTGTTTACTTTTAATTATATGAACCATTTTTATACTTGTGTTTCATTTATTGACAATTTTTTGTACAACCCTAGAAGATTTTTTAGATTGCGAGGTGATCGTAAGCAAAAAGTATTTGAGTTTACGCAATAGGCACATTTCCTTGCGTAGATATAAACACTAGCGAGGAAAGGCGTGATGTTATTTCGACCGTACTTCCTACTGAATTTGCAATTATTTTATTGAATGAAAATTTTACGAAATAAGAATAAACTTTGGTAGTAAAATTACAAATAAATACATAGGTACTCGTAGTTGGAATTTTAGGTAAGTAGAATACAAAAAGGTCAGTCCGGACCTGCTCTTGATTGTTTATTATAAATAGAAAATCATAAAAATTGTGTCTCAAACTACTCTTATTTATTTATCTAGTAATTAGGATCATTTTATAACGAAAACTACTCTTGGAATATTTTACAAATAGGCAGTCGTTTATTTCCAATAATTCAACATTTTTGTTATGCTGTAAATATTCAACTTCAATAACAATAACTCAACGTGGAACGTTTGTCGCAAAACATTTTCAAAATCGCGCTCTCTGGGTCATTCACCCGCCCGTCGGATGATTCGGGCAACAATAGCGCTGCTGTCGCTCAAAATCGACTTTGTCCGTGCGCGGTCTGGGCCCTTAAGTTATATTAAGTAAGTAGTTGACAAAACATTTATTTGTCAACTTTGCTCTTCCACGCTCAGTCTAGAAAGTTAAGTTATAATAATAAAGTTTGAGATCTTACCCTCACACAGAAATCAAAAAAGAAAAAAATTGTAAAATTTATCTAATAGAATAATATTTTTTCCTTTGTGAGTTTACCCTCACACAAAAAGAAAAAAAACAAAAAGAAAACAAGAGGTTTGCCTACTAAAATAGTTAGCAGGCAAACAGAGTTTAAAAGTAATCCTAAAAAAGGCCAATGAATTTAATAATATTAGCAGCAATTTTAATTTGGAAAATAAATTTTGAATTGGTTGTAACACAAATTAGTAATGAGAGACAACCACGCTTACGTACCTGCCGCTTGGTACAGCCAATTAAGGTCCTGGAAAGTTTTAGACCGATTACCTTATTGAAGCCCTGACCATCACACACACAAAATGGAGAAAAGCCCCACGTTGGGCGCCACTTGTAACAGTTAAGTCAACCTTACCCACCAGCGGTTCAGCGGAGGCTCACGAGACAATTAGATGGTATCCCAGGGCGCCAGTTCACTTATGAACGGTGTGTGTGATGATAGGAGAATTCAATAAGGTACAACAGTAGAGAGAGTTCACAGAGTATATATATTTCTGACTTCAAAACAAATAGACACCTTATAAATATAATAATAAATAAATATAATATAATCTTATAACTATTAGAAATAGTTATAAGATTTATACAAAGAATATGTAGGTTATTACACCTCTTAAAACATTTAAACAGTATTGATTAAATTAAATTATTGAGGTTACTCGGACAAAGGTAGGTGTGTGGCTACTGGCCTACTCCTTAAGACATAAATTACAGGTATGGTAATTATTTTAAACTTGACCTTAGATTATGACGATAGTTCTTGAAACTAGAGTAGACAGTATTATGGATGAAGAACACGGGATTAGATGTTGAGCAAAGTACTTAGCTTAAGTGTTTGGTCCACGCGGTCAGCTGGGATTGTCAGAGGGGCGCACGTGCTGTGGTCCTGTGAGCCCAAGACGACCTCGTGTATCTTTGCCGTAGATTGATTAGACTATTTCGGTACTGCTCCAGAAACGTCGACTACCTTAGCAATTCTCCACCAAGACATCAGACATCAGTAACACTATAAAGATACGCCCTTTGGAATGCCTAAAACAGAAAAAATGCTTCCACGTTGTCCAAGTCGAATGGGAGGGAACACTCCCAGCCTCTTGAGATCACGTTCGATAGGACGCTTGAAATGTATCGACAATTGCTTCGAGTCAATTTATATTCTTCCAAGTAAAATAATTTCTTCCAGACTAGAGATAGGTAGGTTACGCATAAGACAGTTGTAGTGATCGAGAGATATTGTCAGTAAAGTATCCAGCAGTGGAAAGAGACCCACGACAGCTGGCGCGGGCTTTTTATCAACTCCGACTTGTTTCTAGATTCTTCCTTTCCTGCAAAAACTAGTTCAAACCACCTTTCTACAAGCAAAACTTATCGTCAGCCGGAAACTCCTCTATAGATAAAAAGCAATATCATTGACATTCACCTTTTTAAGGGAATGTTATGACATGGCTAGATATTACTCTGCCTAGTTCCCACTAAATCCTCTAGAGTGCGCTATACAATGTGTAGAACACCGTATGGTGAATGAATCATAGTCAAGACTTGACGTTTGTCGAGTTGACATCTATACTTCAACTGACACTAATAACGTTCATAATATCATTACAAATGTTTGTTTACGTTTTGTGAGTGTAATGAAATTACGATGTTACAGGATAGGTACCATTTATCCGCCGGGCAACAATGGAAATTTTTCCTAGTACTAACCAGAGGTACTCGGCAATGGCATGTCCAGATTAAAAAAACAGTAGCATTTATTCTTCCAAGTAGGTACCTATGTGTACGATATCTACATGTTGTCTATGGCTCCTATTATTTTATGAAACAATAAAAAATATACCTGTAGCAAAATGCAGTAGCGGATGTTCAGGACGTCTAATTGTCGTGCTAATTGCTTACGTAATGATTCCACTGCTTCATTATTTACTTCCTCGTTATGTAAGTACTATTCCCTATTCTGTGCATCCTCGGGGCACACTAAAAGTTTTGCACTTCTAGCTAATCGGAACTATTTGAATTTCGATTGTTATATTTTTTTAAACGTTGCAACCTTCTTAGTAATAAAAAAAATCAATTGGCGGGAAATCATTTGTCAATTGTTTTTTATAACACATCAAAGTTCTACGTATGCAATGAAAATGGAATTAAGTCGAAAAGATTTTAGAGCGATGATTTTTTATGATTTTAAAAGTTCTCTCTCTCCGCAAGACTGTGCCGCTCGTCTTCAAAATGCTTTTGGGAGAGAAGTACCTTGTTTGAGCAACGTGAGGCGATGCACTGTGGATCGCCCTAGAACAACTGCTGATCATAAATGGTTTTCACGAAAATCATATTTTGGGATTCTTTTTTCATTTTATTCTGTAGTACGGATATTATATTTTCTTAATTTAATATTTTTTTTTTCATTTATTTGCTCTGAATAAATGTAAAATCACTTTTGAAACCGATCGTTTTTGGGCCACATTTCTTTCAAGTTCACGGGCTTATTAAACACTTTTTTTGGTATTTTTGTTAAACAATGTTACATGTTTCTGAAAAGATAGTCTAATAAAGATTTGAAAACATGTTTGAAACATATAAATAAATTATTTATTTAATAAATAATTGCCAGTAAAGCTTACCCTGTCAATTTTCAGTCAATTTTCTGTCAAAGCTTGCCTAAGGTTTAAATTTAAAATTATTTTGTAGCTTAGGTATTCATTAATAATATTAATAAAATTTAGCTGCGGGTTCGTGCGGGTTTGGTAGTTACGAGACAATAAGGTGTGCGAAGTGATGCAAAAAATCACGCTATCGTACAATTTGTGGTTTTCGCTGATCATGGTATTTGATATTGTTGATAAAATGATTGGTTTTGTGGTGTTAGACAATGCATTATTATTGATAATGTTTTGCACTCATCATTGTGGATTCCTTTTGATATTTTATTGCACACGTTTTTATGCAAATACTGAATGGTATAAAGTTCCTAACAATTTGTTATTTAACATAAACTTTTTCTTTGAGTACCTACATGAACATATTATTACATTTGTTTCAGAGATAAATCTCAATATTTCAGAGATAAATCTCAAAAAACAAAAAAGTTATAGATTTATGATCAGCAACAGACCCTAACAATCCACTGTGAGATGGTTTGCTGAATTTGAGAGAGGTCGAGTTTCTTTACATGACGAATTTCGTGAAGGGCGGCCTTCAACTGCCGTCAACGAAAATAATGTGGCTACTGTTAAGCGGTTAATTGAAGAAAACCCGTGGATTACCTATGAGACAATTCGAGGACTATTGGGGATTGGTATGAGTCAAATCCAGAAAATTTTACACAAAGAATTGAAAGTTCGGTAATTCTTGCCCAGTTAAAGCTCAACGTATGCTGGAAAGCGGCGTGAATCAGTGTCATGTCTCATTTAGCTTTGAATATGTAAACCCCAATGATATTATAAAAGTATTCAAGTCGCTTAACTCAAAAAAGACAGCTGACTTGTGGGAATTTCTGTAAAATTGCTTCAGTCCATTATTGTGAATATATATCTCCACATCTAGCTGCAATATTTAATAAATGTGTCAATAGTGGAGTGTTTCCTGATCTCATGAAATACAGTAAAGTGATACCTTTATTTAAAACTGGATCAAAAAGCGACCCTGGTAATTTTAGACCAATTTCAATACTACCTACAAAAAATATATTGAAGCAATTACAATCACATTTTAATTCAAATATGCTACTACATAATGAGCAGTATGGATTCACAATAGGTCGTTCTACCATTCACGCAGGGGTAACGCTTCTGAAGCATATTTTAAATGCCTGGGAGAATAAGCAAGATGCCAATGGTATATTTTGCGATCTCTCCAAAGCTTTTGATTGCGTTGAACATAATACCCTATTACGGAAACTCAATTATTATGGTATCAGAGATTCGGCAGCCTCATACCTCAGTGATAGAATACAACATGTTGATATCAATGGTAGTCGGTCTTTAGGGGCTTCTGTAGCTATGGGCATGCCACAAGGATCAATTCTAGGTCCGTTTCTATTTTTAGTTTACAATAATGATCTACCGTTCTATATACAGAACTTGTGCGACATTGTTCTATTCGCTGATGATACATCACTTATTTTTAAAGTTGATCGCAAGCTGAGGAATTTTGACGAAGTAAATAGTACACTTGCACTAGTTCTGGATTGGTTTACAACCAACAATTTACTTCTGAACGCAAAAAAGACGAAGTGTGTTAGATTTAGTATGCCTAATGTTCAGAACTACGGTACTAATATTATTTTGAACGGTGATACCCTTAATCTTGTAGAATCAACCGTATTTTTGGGTATTACTCTAGACAGTAAATTACAGTGGAACGCCCAAATATCGGGTCTTGCAGGGAAACTTAGCTCTGCGGCTTTTGCTATTAGTAAAGTCAGACAGCTCACGGATGTAGAAACTGCCAGGCTGGTTTATTTTAGCTATTTTCACAGTGTCATGTCGTATGGAATTTTACTGTGGGGCAAGGCAACTGATATAGAGATAATTTTTCTCCAAAAGCGAGCTATACGTGCGATTTATAAACTGAATGCACGAGTTTCTCTTAGAGAAAGATTTAAAGAAATAGGCATTTTAACAGTTGCATTACAATATATATATGCGAATATTATGTTCGTTAAACAGAATATACATTTATACAGTATGAACAGTGACATACAAGCAATAAATACTAGAAATAAGCATAAATTGGTTGGGACGTATTTTCGTTTACAGAAGGTTCATGACTCCTTTGCAGGATTTGGTGTGCGTTTTTATAACAAAATTCCTCTAAACATTATGAACCTTCCTTTGAATAAATTCAAAGTGGCTGTTAAGACACACCTCCTAAAAAAGGCATATTATACTATTAAAGATTATCTAAACGATACAGAGAAATGGCAATGAGTTGCTTGCTCATCACTCGAGCTACATAGAGGCTACTTCTGTTTGAAATGTTGTTTTATTGCTAAAACTCACTTATTGTTGTTAAATTATTATTATTATGATATTGTAAGGTATGGGTACTTTGAGATTATGTGGCACCTTTAACTAGTATTTGATTTCTTTTTGTGAATAACAGAGATACATAATTTTTAAGTTCACTTGGTCCACACATGGTCACGTACTGTCCTTGCCCTCTTTTTATTGTTGTAACAGAATCATTGTATTTACTGGCGAATAAAAAGAGTGGCCGTGAGTTTTTCTTGCCAGGTTCTTTCCTCACAGGCTCTACCTATTGCCTTGCGAATCTGGCGGTAAATGTAAATGTAGAAGCATTTTCTTTTTTTGACGTTCATAAGTGTTACTTTGTACACGAATAAAGATATTTTGATTTGATTTGATTTGTTGTCGTTGGATCCCTCATGAACTGACAGCGGAGCAGAAGCGGGCTCGCGTGGAATGGTGCTCACAGATGCTACTGAAGTACGACCACGGACATTCTAATGCTGTTTATGACATTAACACAGGAGACGAAACGTGGATTTATTGTTTTGAAACCGAAAATAAACAGCAATCTTGTGAATGGGTGTTTGAAAATGAGAACAAGGCAACAAAAGTGAGGCAGGCGAGAAACGTTGGTAAAAAAATGATCGCGTTTTTTTGCTCAGCTACGGGTCCCATCTGTACAATTCCACTTGAAGATCAAAAGAGTGTTAATGCCGAGTGGTTTTCTACCATTTGTTTACCCAGGGTGTTAGAAAAAGTTCGCGAAAGACGACCCAAAAGCCGCGTTCTCCTACATCATGACAACGCTTCTTCACACACGGCCAACAAAACAAAGTAATTTTTAGCGTCCGAAAAAGTACAACTCGTCACCCATCCTGCGCATAGCCCTAACCTAACCTAACCTAGCACCCTGTTTTTGAGGCGGCGTGCCTGTTGGCACAAAGTCCCCCGTGGGATCTCGAGGCGGTGGTCCTGAAGAGGGTTTACGAGGAGGGCGCCCTGGTGCGACAAGAAGGAGGTCGCCCGTTGCCGGAGCAGGTCGATCGCTGGAGACAGGAGGCTCGCGACGATCTGTTCCGGCAATGGGCCTTGAGATGTGCGGCTCCCACCGCGAGCCGGGTGCTCGTGGGGGCCATCGGTCCCGTGCTCCGCCAGTGGGTGGAGCACGCGCAAGGGGCTCCGACCTACTTCCTCACCCAACTTCTCACGGGTCATGGCTGTTTTGCCAAATTCCTGTGGGAAGTGGTGGGGATCCTGTCGGAGCCTGATTGTCATCACTGCGCAGGCGGCGCCGTAGATACGGCGGAGCATACGCTCTTCGTGTGCGCTGCCTGGGACTCGCTGAGGTTGGCCCTCACGGGCGTTATCGGCAGAGTAGGTTCGCTGTCGGCCGTCATTCAATCCATGGCCGGCAGCATGTTGGGCCGCCGTCGCTTCGTTCGCTCGGGAGGTGATGGCGGCGAAGAGAGAGGCCCTGCGTGAGCGGGAGCGTGCAGGCCGTACGCTCCCGCCCCGGCGGGCACCAGTCAGGGGGCAACGGCGCATTGCCTACGCCCAAGCCCCCGACTGATAGGGCCGTGGGCGGTGGGTCGGGGGGCCCACCGCTCACGAGAATGGCCCTGAGGAGTCCGACGCCCCTTATGTGTTTCGGGGGCGTCGCTTCTGTGTTGATCAGGGGGGGTTCAGGAACCCCCGAGTAGAGCTCGAAAGAGCGCCCCTTTGCCGGGCCGCTGTTGCTTAACAGTTCCTGCCTATCCGGCGGCCCGGCTAAAGCGAAGGAGAAACACCGTGGATAGGTTTTAGTGGGTAGTCCGGCCCGTTTTAATCCTAGGGCCGGGAGTCCCACACGAAGCCGTCTCGCTCCCCCCCCCCAGCGCGAGACGGTGAAGTGCGTAAATGCATCACCGACCACGTAAAAAAAAAAAAAAAAAAAACCTAGCACCCTGTGATTTCTGTATTTTCTCCAAAATCAAAGATTTGATGAGAGGTTTCACTTTTACCAACTCCGAAGAGGCAGTGATAGCGTTCAATCAGCACGTAGAAATTATGCCTTCAGATCTGTGGTCCTCCTGTTTTAAAAAATGGTTCGATCGCATGAAAGAATGTTTAAAATGTAAAGGAGAGTATTTTGAAAAGCAATAAACATAATATTTTGGTTTTAACATGTTGTTTTTCTAAGTTACGCAAAACTTATAGTGTGACCTACGTATGAGCAGAATAGCCCCGCTTATTCGCTAGAATCTCGACCATTATTGAAGTGCACTATCCCAGCACCAATTTAGAACTCTTGACACTTCAGCAAATATACGATCAAATACTGGAATTTCAGTTAAACGGTTGATTTCAAACGGGCAATCGTAAACTAAAGTGGCAGGCAGTAATAACTGAAGTGCCTATTAAGGCAATTTAAGTCAAAGTGGGAACTGTGTGCGAACAATATTGTCAAACGGGGTTGCTTTTATCATCATAGTGGTCTACGGTATATTTTGTGAAGCGTGATCAAAGTAATGTTTGATTCCGGTTAGGAAAACGGCTGTGCAATAAAATATGACGAAAACCAATTTCGACTGTTTCAATTCTTTTCAATTTTGTTAAATGGTTTAGATGGTAGGTGTTAAGAGCAATGCTAATATATATATAAATAATAAAATATATAATAGTTATAGTTATTAGGCCTTATAATGATATTCAGGAAGAAAGTTTTTACTCTTTTTTGTTCAACTATTCTTAGGAATTACAATATATTTTATATATATGTAGGGACTCTGTCCTGGCTGTATCTACCATATCAGAATCTGCAGTACGTACAAGTTAATTATGTGGCACCAAATATAAAAAAAATCAGTTACTAAGAAGATCACGATAGGGATGTATGGAGGACCATGATAGTATGTTGCGCCAACCCTAAATAATTGGAATAAGTGCTGATAAAAAATCTAGGTATTCGCTGGAACGCGGGCGATTACATCGAAATAATAAAGACGGAGCTGGCGGAATCTTAACCTAACCCTACCTAACCTAAGCTAAAAAATAAAAAATAAAAATTAACAATTCAAAAAAACAATTAAATTCACTTTTCGACAATGGCGCGAGCAAATTTAATTTTATAAATGCAGCATTTGAAAGTTAATTACATTCAAATGCTGCATTTATAAAATTAAATTTCGCGTGCGAGACAACACTTAAACTTTTTTAGCACTGTCAAAGGCATGTTTCTTTAATGCTTAATAATTCAATAACTATATGAGCCACATACACCAAAAACTATACAGCAAACCCTGTGGTTGTGCCAGTGCACAGAATAGGGAATAGTACTTACATACAGAACTTGCACTCCGACGTTAATTAAAGCACATACTTTTGTTTACATAGAACATAATTCGAACGTTAGGGTTGTCAGGAAAGCACTAGCATAATTTGACCAATAATTATGACGTTAATGCCTCAATATCAACTCTATGGTCAATGCCGTGTCACAAACAAGAGACAACCCTTACTGACTTACAACTTCAAGTTGTCGCTGACGACACATATTTTTGCGATTGTTAGGCGAGTGACATAGGCCTGCCACAGGCTTATGTTATAATATCTTTATGCCAAATTTCAAGTTGATAAGTTGATAGGTTAAGAGATGCGCCCGCTATCGTGTCGCATACATTCTTGATTGAGCCCATCGTGGTGAAGACTCCGCAAGCTCCGTCTTAGTTATGGTTTATTGTATAAAAACACATCGCTACCTACGATCATTCGTTCCCCTAATTATGTTGGTTATTTCTCGAACCTTCCAACTCTGTTTACCCTACAATAAAGCAAACACAATTATTCTCGTAAATTAATATCAAAGATGTCGTGCTCATTACTCAGGTTTACGGCTTCCTCGAATACCCGGTGTTTGTAAGCACTTTATTAGTATTATTATAGTTAAAATCACTTTATACTTATCAGTACTTAACCTAGCATGTTTTAGTTAGACTTTCACTGTCAGGCTTCAACAAAATTTTCATAAAAAATAAAATCACACACACATACGTATCACGCCTATATCCACACACATTACACACTCATACTTTGCCAGTCTTTTAGTCTCAGATAATAGGGGACAGCCTAATTCATTAAGGTTTTATCATAATTATATCAATATAGAATATAAAGAATATAGAATATAACCCAATATCATCTATGCGTAAACTTTGTATCTACTCCTTTTCACGAAAAAGATTGGCCATCGCCATACAGCGAGGTAACGCGGCTAGTGTTCTGTTTTTGTATCCATCACATTTGACAAGTCCTCAAAGCTAATACCATCGACCAGCAGCATGAGGGTTCCAAACTCGGCGGAGGTTCTTCTCTTGCTCCCAACTCTGGGCATCTTTGCGCCAGGTTAGGTCCGGGACGAGTTGTTTAATTAATTAATTGATGATGATCTAGTTAATACTATAATAATAGAATTGTAAAAATAATGTGTAGTTTCATCGAAATCGGATAGCCAGAAAAATAGTTCCGTCAGATAATGTTTCATTTACATGGTTCCTTAGTGCCCGTGCGGGTAACTGCATTCAATTTCACTTGAGTTTTTGCGGAGAGCATGGCTGGTTGCCTTTTAGATTATCTCTGGTGCTGGGCATAAATCCAGGCCCTAACGCTCAATTGCAATACCGAACAACGTTTCCTTGTCCCGCACCGTGAACTACTCGTAGTTCAAGTAACTAGTTCTTCTGTGCGGGAAAAATACAGCATTACCTTGACATTGGCGAAATCATCGATGGAGCCACATTTAAAAAAAAGAAAAAGAAGAAGAAGCATTCAATTGATTGTTAGCGCCCACACTCGGGGTGCGGGATGTCAACCAAATTAATCCATCTTACGTATGTATACTTAGGTATATCTACGGGTAAAGCTGAGTTATGGCACAATGTGAATGAGCCATTACCTATGCATGTAGCTACGATGATCCCAAATGTAAACGATTTTTACCACTAATTGTCAAATGTAGTTTTACGACCATGTCCAACACATTTATGTTCACTATAAAACCCATATTTTTATAGGAGTTTGTCGGAAAGTCATAAATAACTGACCTATTTAATATTTTATGATTAACCGAATTAGACATTAGCCAAATACCGATGACTTCGCATAATTTCAAATTATTAGTAGATTGTCCTTTTCCGAAATATATCAACAAACAGTAACCTTCCTTACTTAACAGTGACTAATAGTGTAAGTGTAAGTACGTAATAGCTCTCTAATTTATTTAATCCAATCTAATAATAATAATCTAATTGGCTAGTTTAATTATAGGGAGGTGTGGCGTATGCGCAACTAGACATTGGTAGAATATTATCGAATGTTATCGAAGATTCTCGACCCGCCTTCTTGTATTATCTGGCGCGTTTCTTACATAATGACGTCAGAGATTCGTTAAGTACGCGCCACAATACTATTCCATATTCTGCGCCTTAACATCATCATCCACTGAGCCTTTTCCTAACGCAGTTGGGGTCGGCTTTCCAGTCTAACTGCGATTCGGCTGAACTTCAATATTTTCCGTGAAGCGACTGCCATCTGACCTTCACAACCCATGGGCGATATCAAAGTTCTGTAGTTAGACCGGTCGGATTTTTGATGCAGGGCTCCAACTACCCCTAACGACTGCCAAAGATGTTTGTATGACAACCAAGACCGACGGCTTAACGTGCTCTCCGAGGTACGGAGGGGTCTCATTATCTTAAGAAATGGTCACCCATCCTAAGACCGGCCTGAGTCGATGTTACTTAACTTTTGCAATGTCTTAACATTGTCGGTGGCGACTAGACCACGAGCCCCTCCATTCTGTGCCTTAACATAAAGATCCAAAAAAACACGTCCGACATTGACACAAAAAACGACAGTTTACCCAGTCGAAAGATTATAAAATGAGATAGCATAAAACAATATTTTTTTATGCTACCTCATATTATAATCTTTCGACTCGAACCTCCTCGTTTTGTAAAGTCGGTTTCAAGGAACTTGGATATGATTTATTTTTTATTTTCATGTTATTTGTCTTCTTTCAAAGATGTACGATCGAACAACGTCATGACGTCGTACTACATGTCATTGACCTCAAGGATCGTGATATCCCAGTATGCACTACGATGACAAGTCAAGGACAAACAAGGAGAAGGACCGTTATAGTGTGCATACATAAAAAGTTATCGCCCTCCATAACCATAACCATTGGAGATTTTGTTTACATACAAAAGTGTCAACCATCATGCTTTATTTTGCATGAAAAAGTAAAGTAAATAACCTGATTTGAGGAGGTCGATTTTTGCTGAGCGCGTGGCTGGTGGCTTTTTAGGTTACCTCTGGCGCTCCGCAAAAATCGAGTTTCCAGACACTCACATACCGAACAAAGTTTCTTGCCCTGTACCTGGAACTAGTTAGGAATAACTAGTTCTTCTTTGCGGTACTATCAACTAATCAAGCATTACCTTGACATTGGCGAAATCATCGATAAACATCGATGTAGCCACGTTTTAAAAAAGAAGAAGAACCTGATTTGAGATATTAAGGACTTAGGTATCTAGTAAGTATTGCTTTACTTATACTATTCAGTCAGAAAATCAGAATGAAAGAATAGTAGTAAGAACAATAGATATTGTGAATGGTTGTGGAAATCTTTACTGAGTGTAATTTTACAATATAAATCGACAAACGATAGCCTTGGCCTGGCAACGAATTAGCAACTGTTTCGCTTTCAAGAGGCGTCCGGTCCATAACAAACGATCTCCCAAATGACCAAGACTCCAGTGGCCTATACGATCATATCAATGTGCGACTTGCGGAGTCGGTTCAGGCACAGATTAATAAATAGTTACTACGTAACAGATACATCATACAAAAGCGAAAATACCGACTCTATATTAACCTACAAAATTTTAATAATAATACCTGCTGCACAGAATGAGAAGAATTGTACCTTAAACACGCGGTAATAGAGTCGAGACTGTGTTGCCCGCCGTGCGAGTGACGCCATCGTAAGAATGCGCTAGGGTTGTACGTATTATGATTATTGTAAAAAAACGAATGTTACGAATCAACCATTTTTTATTAGTCAATCAAATATGTTTTAGTTTTATATAATGATTTATATTTTTTATAGATCAATAAATACATTATTTACTATTCACGGTTCAAGGTATACTAATTATCACGGTTCATGAAATACAGCCTGGTGACAGACTGACGGACGGATAGACCGACAGACAGACAGACGGACAGTGAAGTCTTAGTAATAGGGTTCTGTATTTCCCCTTTGGGTACGGAGCCCTAAAAAGAAAATAAATAATATCTATGGATAGGTCATCAAAAATGAAATTGAGGTTTCTTATATTTTTTTTTTCTAAACTGAATAGTTTGCGCGAGAAACCCTTACAAAGTGGTAAAATGTGTCCCCCCCCCCCCCCCCCCCCCACCTCTAACTTCTAAAATAAGAGAATGATAAAACAAAAAATATTATATGTTGTACCTAACCATACAAACTTCTAGGTACCGAAAATTGGTATGAACGATGTTACTTGCTGCTACGGAACCCTTCATGGGCGAGTCCGACTCGCATTTGACCGCTTTTTTTGTTAGCCAAACATAACGTAATCCCGGTGCACGCAAAACAAAAAGAAATGTAAGTAAATGAAACCCAAGTTAAAAATGCATTTTGTTATTATTAAAATAGTGCATACCATTTTCACACCTACTATAATCCGCACAATAATTACGTGGTTTCTGCATTTCGAAGCGTAAGCGCGGGAAACGTGCAGTGCGGTGCGATGCGAGCGCTCAGGCGGGCGTTCGGCATCCCTCTGCCAGTTTGTACTCTCGAAGGTACGCCGAGCGGAAGGTATATAGCGCGCGTCTATGAGCGAGTGACGGAGGCCTGGTTCAGGGCCATCTACCAGAAATTAAGGAACTACACACACACACACACATCACGGCTATATCCCCGAAGGGCCAGAGGTGCATTACACACCCACAATTTGCCAGTATTTTTAGTCCCATGTAATAGGGGGCAAGCCTATTGCCGTCACCGGGCACACATATAATGGGCTATGTCCGAAATATAGTCGAATAAATTTAAAAACAAAATTTAAACCCATTGACTTGCGATGAAATGTTGATAAAGGGAACAAAATCTTACGTGCCAGCCGTTGGAATACTAAAACTAAAAAAAAAATTGGACTACTAAGGAACTAACTGTGATAATTTGTGTATTATGTTGCAACTCCGTTTATATACAAATAAATAGATGGTTCTGTTGCCAATCAATTAATAATTATACTCGTAACGTATTTCTAAGCAGTAAACATTGTTAACAGTATTTACTCAACAACTGAAATGAAGAAATTTTTCTTTACATAATTCTCATAGTAGAGGTATCTCTATAGTAGGGGTAACGAACCCCGTATAAAGCTTTATGGGTATTCATTTCTCCCATCTCCGTTTTTTTTATTTAAATGTCACATTTGCATTGTTGCCTTAAATGACACTGCAATTTTATGCAAACATAAATAATTATAACTTCCTTTTCATATATTTAACACAAAACGTACCTATCATTATGCTTTGGTCTCAAAGCTTCCATTATCACCTGATCTACGCATACTGTTTAAGAAACATGCAAATACTAGCACATTGGAGGGGTGAGAAAGGTCTGGATTGTTTGGACAGTAATAAAAGACGTTTCTTCTGTGCTTGAGGGTGTCCAATAAACAAATGCTTTGTATCAAATATAGGCTCATTAAACAAAACCCAATAAACAGTCTACGTATTCTTTTGTTGTGAGAAATCTCTGTTAAAATTCTCGTATAACTGCAAAATTAAGTCAAAAAGAGTCTAAGACCTGTCATTTGAGTAGACAAATATTTAAACACTCTCTGTATATTGTAATGTACGAGTATAAAGTATTACTTAGTACAAATCATTTACGCTCTAAGCAACAGAGCTGAAATCCAAACTCTCAAACTCCGTAATTGCTTTTGTTATCAACCTTCAATCTGTCAATCGATCATCTCATACGTACAGTTATCGTTTTTGTCGTTAGGGAAGATTGAACGTACCTTTACATTATTTCATAAAGAATAGAGTACAAGATATTGTTTAGAAAATAATGATTGATTGAAATGAATCGCATTTCAATCAATCATTATTGTTTTAATGATTTACCACGATCGTTAGAGGCGTAGCTAAATTTTATAATAGAAACATGGAACCGCATGGAACCGAGTATGTAACTCGCGCAGTGCACGCTGGCTTGACATGTATCTGAATAAAAATTAATTATTTCATTAATTTCAGGTAAATAAAAATTACAATATTATCTTTAATTTCAATAGTACCTAGAAGAAACTAATTTAACTATACTATACACATTAAAATCTACACTATATACAGTCGTCAAATAACTCCTCCGCCTCGTCGCCGACTGGCAATGTTCCCAGAAGGCTGGCAGCATTGCCACGTTGTATGGCAATACTTATTCTCTGAGCTAAAAAGTAACCAGCCTTCGGGGCTTGAGAAGAGTTAATTCTTTTATAATAGAAACATACATAATTTAAGCACAAATCGGGTCAAAACCGATGGGATGGGCAGAGATGCTCCCACATTTCGTCAGTAGTTTTGATGGTCCTACGTCGAGGGCAAGCCCTTTGCCGTTACCTGGCACCATAAATTATTATTAAACCAATAACTATTCTTTAATATGAACCTAAATAAGATTTTTCAAATCACGCAGGAACTGAGGTCAAACCGAAAATTCAATATTGAAAGAAAAGCGACTACAGTACACCTTCCTTATCCAACGTGAAGCAAAGCGGTCGTTAGGCTTAGTAGTTGTTTATAAGGCTTTGTCAGAATGGTTTGTTGTTTTTGTACATACACATAACTTGTAAATAGAACAAAGGTAAGCTGTTGGTACCTACCATTTATTAATCAGCGTGTTTTCTAATAAACTGTTTTGTTTTATACAAAGAACACATGCCTTGGGCCGAGAATTGATGTTTGTTCATGACATTTGATATTTCAAGCTTTTGTAATTGACTAGTGGACGACCGCGGCTTCGCCCGCTTGACAAATAATTGTACACAAACAAAACCTTTCTCGGGAACCACTCTATCCATTGGTGAAAATAGCATCAAAATCCGTTGCGTAGTTTTAAAAATCTAAGCGTACAAATATATATAAGCATAAAAATTAAAATAAACTTGCAGTGACCAAACTTAGGCTTCATAAAGTCGGTAATTCGTCTGTTGGCAAATGTACAAAAATATTTAATAAAGTTCCTCAGGATTTAGTTGACATGGCTCTTAATAAGTTTAAGAAAGAAGTGAAAAAATGTTTGATGAAAAAAGGCTATTACAATATAGACGAATATCTTAATGAAAAAAATGCATGGTCACCCTAATCTTCTGCCTTCGCATTATATAAATTGTAACACAATCTAAACTACACTATATTAAAAAAGGAAAATGGATAAATTACCTGAGTTTCTTGCTGGTATCTTCTCAGTCGAACCAACTTACCGAACCAGGGAAGGAATCATTTTCAAATGTAACTTAATTTAGTATTTTTATAATATTGCTAGACATGAAATTGTAAAAAACTTCACTCTTTTTGAGACAACCTGTATAATATTATTTTCTTTGTTTACAATACTACCTAATAGCAATAGTGTCATAGTGAAATTGGCATGTTTGCTTTTGATTTAGTACGACATTAGTTTTTCAAATCATTTTCTAAACAAAAACGGCTTAAATAAATTGAAGCTCAATTAAGGTTGATGTAATAAAGGTTCCGTCACCTTTCTCCGGGATATTAAGTTACGATAAGTTACCAGAAAGGTACACGAGTTCCAATTACTTCTAAACGGATTACCTGTAAGAAAGGTTTGTAGACCTAAAGGACGTACCTATTCGGTATCCGCATAGGTATCCAAATTTGATGAACATCTGTTATTTTTACGTGACCTTACTTGAATTGTGAAGGTTAAATTGAATAATTTAACATACACACATTAAAATAAATGAACTATTATTGAAATATAAAGCTACTAGTGGTCACCCGCGACTTCCTCCGCGTGGTAATTTGGATTTTTTCCCGTTCCCGTCGCGCCGCATCATATTTTGAACAACTCACACAATATCTTTATAAATTGTAGCCTATGTGTTATTCTGATGTATAAGCTATATTATTGTAAAGTTTCAAATCCATTCAGTAGTTTTTACGTGAAAGAGTAACAAACATCCATCCATCCATACATACATACATACATACATACATACATACTTACATACTCACAAACTTTCGCGTTTATAATATTAGTAGGATATATCAAAAACACCAACATATTATCTTAATAACACATTTATTCTTATCGTCGCAGCCCCAACCATTTTTTATTTATTGTAGGATTGTTTTTGTCGTAGCTACCCAGGAACTCGAGAACGTAGACGACTCGGACAAATCCGGGTAATAAAACGAGTCGTAAAACCTGTTGGCGACGTAACCAGGCCGTGGTGATATTGATTGTGAGTCAAGGGCGGACAAGTTTACGGTCACACATTTTCTCTCTCTCCCTTTGAGATACCAAATGTCATAAAACATTGGGTGTATTCTTGGTTTCCAAGGTGATTCTATTAAGGAAACTGGAATTAAGCATTTTATAAACAAAAAAAAACAAGCTGTGTATGCCACAAATAAATAAAGAACTCTTTTACTTGTGGATCAGTAAACTACGCGGGATATCACCAGTCGCTATAGTGACCAGGTGGCTTTAACGCATTGCAAAGGTTAAGCAACATCTACCCAGGTCTTTGGTTGGGTTGACCTTTTTTTAAGACATTGAGACCCCTCCGTTCTCGGAGAGCACGTTATATTATATATAGGTTCAGCTGCTTCGCAGTTAGACCAGAAAGCCGACTTGAGTTGGGAAAAGGCTCGGTGGATGATGATGTTGACCAGGAGGAAAACCCACAATCAAGTCATCTCACTAACACCCAAGGTGCCCTTCCTATCCACTCGTTGGGTGAAGGGAACTATGAATCATAGTAACCTAGACTCATAAAAAAGGATGCTTGGAGAAAATCGGTTCCTAGTAATAAGGCGGCCTTTTGTTAATTAATTTTATAGTATGTGTCTTTAATCCTTACTATTTTTTAATTTTGTAGAATTCACCTACAACAAAGAGCATTTATCTTATCCTGATATATATTATAACTAGGTAGGGAAGTACGTACCTAGTATTATTTAATTTGTTATTTTTGCAGTCCAGTCATTCAATACAAAATACGTCATATTTCCAAAACAAGTGTGTTAGTTACAACGATAAGGTAGGAAAGTTGAAATTCGGACCGAACACAACATAAAACCTCACGTTAAACTTTCCAGGTAAACCTCCTCCTTTCAGGTAACCTATCGACTGAAGTATAATTATCTTGGATTTGAATTCAAAATTCTATGAAAAATAAAATCTTAAATCTTATACGTATAACAAATTAAAATGTCTTACAAATGTTTGTAGAATATTGTCGGTTGTAACTATGCGCTTTGTACAAAACTTTTATGTGTTTTCAAAGTTATGGTTTTGTGGTCTGAAAACTCATTTCAAGCAACTTAGCAGATTTAGGTGTACACAAATTTTCATGCGGTTTTATAATGTAACTAAATGTTCAGTTATAAAGTTGAAATTCTACATTGGAATTTAATTTTAGAACACAATGTAACGGTTCACGAAAATAATGTTCATGTTTTTTAGGTTATTAATCTTAAGATGATTGTCAGAATAGGTACTTCTTGTTCTACTCACTAAGTGCCTGGTCGTCTCTATAGTAAAGGCTGTTGGGAAACCAACATGTAATTTACTAACGGTATGGTCAAATTGACCTTTAGCCATATCGGTATTAGTACATAAGAACGTATGTGGTGGCAACACTGCAGAAATATGTATCCGTTCTCTCTTCTCTCGTGTACGTGGTTCAATATAGACGTGTGAAAGTTGTACGCTGTTGTTTTACTGGATCAGCCCCTATATACATCATAATACAGTCCCCTACTCCATCTGGGCACGGCAATTAGGAGAAGGTTTTATTTCCTCCCTAAAGCCACATTCCTACAAAGGCACAGATTATAATAGTTGGTAAAGTAAAGTATGTTTTTTTTTAAGTCCGCGCAAGCGCGGCCGTTCTTACGTCCATTGCACCTCTCTGGTATGCACCAGAAGGTATTTCCAGTGGTGCCCGGCGGACCAGTAAAGGTATCTTTTTTATTTAAATTTATCTAGTATTATCACAATTGACAACATTTCAAATTTCTTAAGTCACAGAAATAAAAAAAAACCGTTTCTTGAGTTTTCTATTCTGATTCCAAAACTGTTTTTTTCATACTTTTTTAGGGCTTTATTTAGGAGAAAATAAATAAAATCAAAAAATGGGGTTGTGACGTCATTCATACGGCTCGATAAGTGGTTATCTTTGCCCGGTCTGCTTTATGAAATATTTATAAAGATGTATTGTCAGTGTTTGACATTGACAAGTTGTCATCTACAAAACAAACAACATTACCATCAACAGCCCTTCGCTAATATTTTGATAGATTGACTTTAATTGAATTTGCAATTGAATTTTAATCATAACAAGATGAATTCCAGCGAAGAGTACGTACCAATGAAGGAAATAAAATATTGCTTTGTTCCAACATGCAAAAACAATTCCCAAAAATATAAAAACACGATGTTTTTTGTATGTAGTACTACCTATTTCAGCTAAATACGAGTTGTATAAATCTCTAGGTGTTGGATGGCCCAAACGGGCGCTTTATATATGTCAAGCACATCTTAATGTGAGTATTACCTGTATTACTATAACTTCATAGGTACAATGTTATTTTGTTAGATTGTTAGTCATACATTGATTCAGTTGTGATTAAAACGAATAGTAAGATAATACAATACCTAAATAATTATTCCCCAACTTAGTTTTCAGTTAGAAAACAAAAACGAAATATTAATTGCAAATGATATAAATAATTATGTAAATAGGAGTATGTATTAGTTTGGGTTAGGGTGTCGCAAAGAGGGTCCTGGACTTAGAAAAATTTCGACTGTTTTTTGTATGAAGCAGTGACTTGTAAAATTTTCACCACTTCACCTAGTGTCGCAAAGAGGGTCCCGGACATAGCCGAATTTCCGACTGATTTTTGTATAGGGCACGGACTTGTAAAATTTTCACGATTTTTGTCGACCTATTGGGGGAGGTGCGGGTGTCGTTGAGGATGACCTTGGAAAATCATTATGGTTAACACCCCGACTCCAGAGTACCCCGACTCGGATAGGTTAGGCTTAGCCTTCTAGGTTAGGTTTTTTTTATTTTGTTTGAACCACCCAGAAATAGGAGCCCCGCGAAGCGGGGCTCCGTCGGTCTATCTGTTAATCGTTCATATTAGACCAAATAAGTTTTAAATCTTTAAAAAAAAAAAACTAAAAAAAAAAAATTAAAAAAAAAAATCCAAATATACACTTTTTAAGCAATCCGGGACTTAGAAAATTTTGACTTCATTTTTGTATGGGACCCTCTTTGCGACACCCCGACCTTAGTTTGTATTAAATTAATAAGTAATAAGAATAGTTTGACCTACAATGTCCTCATTAGCATGGACATAACCCCAAGGTATACACCACCAGTCTCATTGACCGGGTTGCCATACTTTTATTGTTGGTCAATGAGACTGGCCAAAGATAAAACTCCTTATAGCAAGACCTGAGCCTGGTACATCATCATCTTCATCTTTTCCGGTGAAACTGGATAAAGGGACAGATTATGAAAATCCTAATAGATTCAATAAAGCCATACAAATGAAACCCAAGACAGCAGACAGAACTACATATTGTTGTATTTCTTCTTACAAAAAGAAAAAGTCTAATGTAGAAGATTCATTTATAAATGAAATTATACCCGAAGAAGAAGCTTTTTTTCAACACAAGGAAGTACTACAACTGTTACCTCTGGGGATATGTCAGAACAATCTGAAATGTTTGAAGTAGAGAAACAGAAGACTACAAATAAAAGTTTTATGGTTAGATTTAATAGCACGCAGGCCACAAGATTACATAGGATTGACAAAAACCTATTATTGGGTCATTAGCTTTTTAGAGTCCAAGTTGGAAGGAGTAAAGGCCAACGATATAATCATAATACTATACAGGTGAATTTATGAAAAGAGCTTGGATGGCCAAATCTGAAACTATAAGGAATAGCGAAAAATGCTCAGAGGAGTCACGAGCCCGATTTTGACAAAACTTAAAACCTCATCATTAGATTTTTGGAAAACCATTAATCCTAGCTGGGAATCGAACCCGTTGATTATGAAAAAAAAAACACCTTTTATTATTACACCATATGATAGTGTCGCTGTTAAGGATCAAATTCTGCGAAGTAATGATAATCTATAATCAGTCTCTGACATGGTCGCAATATAAAAATGCCAATACATTAAAGTATTTTGTGGCTACCACACCTGATGGTTTTATTAATTTGTGTCAGCTGGCTTTGGTGGCCGTATTTCAGACATTAGACTAGTGTAAGTTAGTGGTTTTTTAGATGTGTTGCCGTCTGGTTGTACGCTATTGGCAGACAGAGGATTTAAGCACATTGAATCCATACTCAGTACAAAAAATATAAAGCTTTTACGGGCTCCTAGTGTCGCAAAAGATGTTAAACTGACAAAACAAGACGCTATCAAAAGCAAAGTGATTGCTAGTCTACGTATCCATGTAATTGTAGAAAGAGTAATCAGAAGAATAAGGCTATTTAAAATGTTAAAACCTCATGTCGTTATTAATAACAAGTTAGTACAACATACGGATGAGATAGTTATTTATTGCATGTGGTTTAATTAATTTACAAAATTCGATTATAAGTAACGAATAAAAAACGTAATCAAATCTTATGTATTTTTATTTTGCACTATCTAAAATTGTTTGATATAAATAATTTTCCCAAAAGTCTTCAGCAGAAATTAATATTTTCTTGACATAGTCTACAAAGTCTACATCATAACATAATGCACCCAGTATTTGTGTAACACCTTTGACTGCTCAAAAGTAGAGTCAGCTATACAAAAGAGGCCTTTTAACTTATTTGCACCATGCATTTGCACCATAATTTGAGCTTTAAATTTTTCTTGCAGTTGTCCATCTTTTATATAGTTTTTATTGATCTATCACTTATGGGACATTTCACCTCCACAACAAAGTCATCAGTAATACCGTCAGGGGACACACCTATGATGGGTGATATTAAAATCAATCCAGTCCTCTCTATGCTACCAAACTCACTTTCAAGCTCTTTAAACACTCTTTGTTCACATGTCTCAGGCACTTTGTATCCTCCCAAAATACTCTGAACTAAAGCGCCATAAGCTGTTTTACAATGAATAAATGCGCATAGCATGCCATAACTTTGAATTTGCTTGTTCGTTCGTTTGTGTGGCAATTTCATTTATTATTTCAGCGGTCACAATATTTTTTGCAAATAACTTAAATCCAGAACAAGTTAAGTTATTCTTAGTTTCAACTATGTATTTTAACATTAAATTGAAAATGGTGAGATCTTGTAAATTAGGATTGTATAATCTTGGCTTTGTCTTAAAATAAGGCCTTTACACATGTTTCGCTGAGTACATTCTGCTAAGAACATGGACAACGAAGGGATGTTCACATTAGTGGGTCTGGTCTTTTTTGTTATGCCCATGTTCTTAGCCATAACATGCTTCTTGTCACTTATAGCTAACTTTGGTTTATTCCAGTAACAAATAGTGGATGTAACTGACAGTTCATCAGAACGCTTAATGAGCCACATAGCGAAACAGATGGCATGTTTGCATCCACCTGCAGATGACGCACAGTCGTTGCACTCCACTTCGACAATTTTATTTAAAGTTTCGTCAATAGTAGCAGTCACAATGTACAACTTCCCCTTAATTTTGTGTTCGGGTGTTACTCGGCACTTTACGTTACAAGTAGCAGTCACAATGTACAACTTCCCCTTAATTTTGTGTTCGGGTGTTACTCGGCACTTTACGTTACACAACGTCCCTTCTCGCTGAACTTCTACGTATCCCACCGCGGTATCAACGTAAGCTTCACGTGATGCCCACAACGCCTTAGCACTTCGAGTTTCCGCAACATTATAACAGTCCCTTTCGTGCATGTACTCCAATAACATCAAATAATCTACTTTAGGTAGATTTCTGCTATCTGCAATACGAAACCCCTCGGACACTTTCATGGTTCGAAAAATTAAACAGAAAATAAACTGATAGAATATGTCCAAGAGCCAAATTAGTTGTTGTTGTTAAATTTGTCCATAGGGACAGGCTAAGGTTATTTCAACCATACTGCCAATTCTTCAGTGTATATCTGAGTATCTGGGAGCCCAATTTTTGCGGACCGCCAGAGGTAACCTAAAAAGGCACCAGCCCACGCGCTCAGCAAAAATCGAACTTTCGAGCCAAATTAGCAAATATTATATTGTTTTTGTTATGATTTACTTAGATAATTAATGAATTGTCAAAACTGACGATCATCTGACTTCACATATATTTTTTTAAACGTAGCAACTTTTTTTTTTTTTTTTTTTTTTTTTTTTTTTTTTTTTTTTTTTTTTTAGTTCCGCGACCAAGGCCGCGGTCGCTCTAACGTCCGTTGCCGGGCGTCTCTGGTTACAAACGTAGCAACTAGGCAAAAGCAACTATCCTATTCAACCGTATGAATGACGTCACATGCCACTTACGTCTTTTTGAAATAATATGATATTGAAAGTTAAAAAGTTGAATGAAAATTAATATATTGAGGAAAAATAAAAAATATGGGTCTCGTAATTTTAGATTTACTTTCAATTGCGTTAATAATATAATCATGTTGAAATTTTGAAATGTTGTCAATTCTATCAATCTAAAATTATCACAAAACTGTATGTAGCAAAGAAAATAATCCGCAGAGACCGTAAAAAAGTTTCTAACATTAAAAAAAGTTAGTGGACGCTTGCGGCACTTGCAAAACTAGAACTGGAAGGTAAGAAAAGAAATTCCTTACAACCTTTAGAAATATATTGTGTCCTTTATTTGATTCAAGTCTCTATAAACGTGATTAAGCGTTTAAAGATTAGACCTTACAGCCCCGGATTCTTTTGGCTTAGTAAATTATTTGATGGTTATTCTCGGTTAATACTGCAGGCTTTGGAAGGCAGGGTCATTATTTAAGGTACCTACTAAGTTAGACATTCCTAACTATACTTAGTACCTTGAAGAATGTGATATACTACTTACAAATCATTGTTTATAAGCTGACATCACATTCTTCCACTGACTATATCAATTACACAAAACGGGCTGGTTCTTGGCATATTTTACTCATATAGTGATGGTAATTTCCTGCACAGTATTGCTACCAATCAATAAATCAATCAAACATCTGTCCATTGGCTCCCACTGCTGGGCGACACAATTTTCACACGAGTGACACAATTTTCATATTAGGTGGGTAATTTAACCCGCATATAGGTATACCGCGCTGGTGGACGGGTTGGCATATGTCGAGTACCTATTACTGTAAAGTCACCAACATTATATTCGACAAAATTGTACTTGCCTACGTAATTAAAACTTTCCATGTCACAAAGTAGTCACTTTTCATCGCAGCATGAGGAGGAAATCCTGTATCCGTTTCAACAGATTAAGAGGAAGTCTCCATCAGTCTGTCATTGAGAGATAAGGGAACATTATAATACCTACTAAGATGGGAAACCAAATCGATTTAAGTGCCATATTCAGACCGATTTTTATACGTTTTCTTTACTGGTAAATTGACTAGGTAATCTTCTTTACCGCGATTTTCTTAAGTGTGATGTATTAACCTCTTAACTACAGGCACACTATTTTTCTGTCAAAAACAGTCACAAATCAATTTTACTATCTCCTTTAGACTATAAACAGTTCCACAAAACTATTACTAAACTTTATTCGCCGTCTGCAGTTGAAATATGACGTTAAAACAATTTATCAGACTGCAAAATTCTTCTATTTTTTTCTGAATATAAAGTACTATGAAAAAGAATCAGTTAAGATTTATGATTCTGATATACTTCTGTGGTTAATAAATCAAAGAACTTTTAAAACTGCTATAAAATATAGCGCCAGTTAAATTGTTTTACTCAATTTATGTAGGTACTCGTACGTATAAAGACTTATTAAATTGGGATGACTTGTTTAAGGTAAGTCTACAGGGTAACATCAAACAACTTGAAACTGTTACTAAAGCTAAGTTTACCTATTTAATCCTACGACTAAATAGGTAAACTTAGCTTTAATTTAACGCATACATTATGATACTCGTATGTCGTGAAATTTATAATGTTCCTCCATAACTTACATAATGTCCACAAATTGCTCAAGGAGGCGCTGGATTGGGTCAAAGGCGCGTCTTGAGAAATCGAGGTTCAGCGGTTCCAACTCCGCCAGGATCTCATGGACACATAGAGGGTGTGACTTGAGCAACCAAAGTGGGAGACCGATCATGGACGACTGGCTGCAGAGGCGGCATGGTAACCTCACGTATCGTGCGACTCAGATCATTACCGGGCACGGATGCTTCGTAAGTATCTGTTTCGCATTCATCGTGAGGTCACACCCCAGTGTCAACACTTCGAGGCCTCCGACGAAGACACTGCACTCCACACATTAGTGGAGTGCCCAGCGTGAGTGAGTCAGCGCCGGGACCTCGTAGTGGGTCTGGGCGTGGATACCCTCACCGATAGACCATGATTCAAGCCATAGTCTCCAGCGGGAGTAGGTGCTCGCGAAAGAGGCGGCCGAGAGGGTGAGGGAGAGGTCCGCACAGATGGCCGAAGGTCGCCACTGGAAATTACCTGTGTGCACACCAGACTTAAAAAAAAATCCACAAGTATAGAAATTAGAAATAAATAAATTATGACAAAGGTGCTACGCTTTTTGATTTTTTAGTCATTTGGTACATTATCTTATTTTTATTTTTTATAGCTGTCCCGGCGAACTTTGTACCACCCTTTAAACCTTCCCTGAGTTAGTACAAATATTTTAAGACCAAACTTAGCCAATCGGTCAAGCCGTTCTGGAGTTTTAGCCGTTCTCGTATCCACCCACAAAGGATATATAATCAATTTCAATCATTCAATCTTACTAGTAAATATAGTGAGTTCATAGTCGTAAGTACTAGCACTTTACTTTAATGATCTGCGAATTAGGCACACTAACCTAAAGCTCGTTAAGAGCTAATGGTAAATTTATAGACATTTTCTTCTCGAACAATATAGTGGTGACGCCCACAGTGGTCGACCACTATTAGTGCTTCAGAGATTTATTTACTGCAGCAGACGGATAAAAACCCAATTAAAAATGTAGACTAGCCAGTTTTATATTATGCGACAAATTTCAGGAGTATTTTGTACTATGTAAGTATTTACATACTATTATATATTCTGTGGTAGTACCATAAACTATAATATAGTACTACAAGTCGTAGGTAGGGGAGACAGGGGCTGGTTGTAACGGGGGTAAGTAGTAACAGCTTTATAACTCCGCCAGTATCGAATATCGTTTTTGATTTTGTAACAGATATCAACGTGTTAACGAACCTATTTTAACAAACAAATAAGGTAGGAAATGTATTATATACTATTTTATTTACAATAAGAATTACAATATACATAATTATATACTAAAAATATTTACATTACAAAATATCGTTTAAAAAATCCTCCGCGTCATTGCCGACTGAGAAGGTTCCCAGAATGCTGTCTGTGTTGCCACGTTGGATGGCGATACTTATTCTTTGGGCCAGAAAGTAGGCAGCCTTTTGGTCCTGAAAAGCATCGATTAAGCGTTTAGCAATATCTCTATAAAGGCGGCGAGCACTCGGACCCCATGACCCCAGTGTCTCAACCCCAAACGGCTCAAATATGTAATCACCTGCTAGGTTAGCATATTTACGCCGTTTGAGGCCTTCAGCCGATGCAGCAGCATGTATTATATTAGGTATATACGTTTCCTAGAAAGTCTACACATTTCATAAATTCCAACAGGACATGACGTATTACCTACCTATATTCTGGATGTCAAATAAAATCAGTTAGAAGGTATAATGTATAAGAGATTCATAAATTTCCTGTAACAAATGGGTACGTCTACGTACATTTTTTTAGATTACAACCTAATTTATGAACTAGTATAATTTCGTTACCAAAACTACATAAATTTGTTTATTGTACATGGGCCAAAATAATTCCTGTCCAGCTATTAAAGAACCTCATCATCCTCCTACGAAATTTTCAAACTGTAGGTTTATATTATTATTTTGCTTGCTTTATTCGTGGGTCAAGTTATACTGGTGTTAATAAATTAAGTATTTATGGTAACGGGAGTCGTAGAACATTTTTATGTAATGAGTAGCAAAAACAACAAAATGATTTTTTTTATTTTGTATTGCCGGCATTGATTACCTCTGTCAGTGTAAACATAGTCACGCCTACAGCCCCAAGGGGATAAATAGACTTGCGTCACGTAATAGGGGGCAAATCTATAACCATTAAATGAAGTTAAGTATTTAAGTAAAAATACTACCTACCCATGCATTGTACACCATTGTCTGGGAATCGAGGGTTATTCTCGGTGGTAAGGTTAACCATTGTACTATTCGTTTTAAGTTGTTAGTTATAATTATTTCTATTTACAGTAACAATATATCTTACCATCTATTTTATCCAATTATGGATTAGGTATGTACAACAAATTGGCCAAGTGCCAGTCAGACTCGCGCACAAAGGGTTCTGTATCAAAACGGCAAAAAATCACGTTGTATGGTAGCCCCCTTAAATATTTATTATATTCTGATTTTTAGTATTTGTTACAGGCAACAGAAATTGCACATCATATGTTAAAATTTCAACTTTTTAACTATCACGGTTCATAAGATACAGCGTAAGACAGGCGGACGGACGGACAGCGGAGTCTCAGTAATAGGGTTCCCGTTATTACCTTTGGGTACAGAACCCTAAAAAAGGCGTACAAGAAAAACAGAAAAAAGTGCAGAGAGATGACTGTATTTAAAGCGTTCTTTTTGAGGTTTTCTTTGTCAAGCCGAGTGATGTGTAGCTGACATGATAATAATAATATGGTAGCGCACTTATGATACCTAGTGATGTAAATGACATATAATGGGAAAGTAGGATACCAATAAGAAGTTCTTGATATTATAAATTATTGCAACTTTCTTTTTTAAGACACTTCACGTCTTCAACCCTTAGGCCGGACAGAGGCACACATTGCACCCACATTGTCAATTTGTTAACCCCCACGTAGCAGGTGGCGAACATATTGCCGTGTAAACCTCAAGTGTTTGTTAGAAGGTGCACTGTGTGCAGATGAGAATGATTTGGACCCTGGATATGATAACAGGGCCCCTTAACTCTTTTAGTAGCTACCTATTTGTTTATCAAATTTCATCCAAAACAACAACAAACATCTTTTCTTCCAAATATCTCTTAATCGTAATATTACATCTGAAATATAAAAATAATCATACGGAAATCACACTTTAAACATAATTAAGTAGCCACCTACTCTATTTCTAGTATCAAACGGACTTTTAAATAAGTCGAATCTATGACACCATTGTCTATAACCGTATTATTATACAGAAAGCTTAAGACAATTCTATTTGAACTGAAGCTGTAACTACTTCAAGAGCGGATGACATGTAATATTACGTTCTAGCAATAACACGAAAGGACAAAGGGTATCTGTCCGTTGCATTGCAGACAATATTGTAATGATATAGCCCGGGGTCCGGATATCTCCACCCTCTTAAGGGCAAAAGGGCAAACGAAGGTCAACAATGTTCCGAACACTGAACTTTTTTATAGAAAAGATTTACCATATTGACACTTCGGCAACATAATGTGAAGAGGGTCGTTTGGGGATTAACTTTTTACATGGCTTTAGAGCGATAAAAGTGATTTAAAAGATAACAATATTAAGTTTAACTTGTTATTGGTTATTTGTAAAACGTTTGCCGTTTCAATGGCTTAAAACAATATCAAACTAAACTGAAATTTAAACATAAACTAATCCACTAATTATGGTACGTAATTTACACTAAAATGAAAATAAGCTATTTAATTAGAGCGCTAATTGAAACGCTGGCAACATTTCCAAATTCCAAAGTATAGTGAAGATGTCGACTCATGTTTTGAAATAAGAAAAAGTACTTCACTTTTCAATGAACTTTGTAATAGCAGAGTGTGCAAACTTTTTATTTTTACGATGGTTCAAATCCACACAGATCTTTCGTTTTTGCGATTTATTATATGACTTTTCAATCATTCATATTGTGGGTATCTGAATAAAACAATTGACATCAAGTCGAGGGGCGTCGATACAAAATGCTACAAACGTTTCTGTTGACAATCACCATTGCCATTTCTATTCCAATATCGTTACGTTCAATCGCTTTATTCAAAGAAATCCCTAAACTGATCCAATAGTGTGAAAAAAAAACGGAAAATTATTGGATTTTCTGGCGACGAGCAAATAATAAAACATGGCCAAATTATCTATCTTTACACACTTCTCTATTTGTAGAACATTGTAACATATTGGCAAAACATTAAAATATTTGAAGACTAAAGCGGCCTACAAACTGCGACAGAGGCAATCTTGGAAGCATTAGTGGTCGAGGCGATATCAGAGTATCTCTACACACACAACTGCCGTAGGGACAATATAGGGACCAACAATCTCGCAGTCCGTAGGCCCTGCTGCAGGGCTGACTTATGAAATTACCCCGATCAAGCTACACAAGCACACCGAGCGACGGACGGGCAATCTTGGGACCAATGAGCTCGTCCTTCATCGGCTCTACCGCAGGGCCGATTTATCAAATTGCTAGTCTACACACGTCACAATTAAGGAGGCAATTTATTGTCATCCCCACTTTTATACCCTAGATTGCCCCTGCCCCTAGCCTGTTTTTTAGGCCCCTTAAGGCAGACATTTCACATTTTTCTTTGTGTTTGTATCTGAATGTGCTCATTGCGGTTCAGAGACTAGTCCAATTTTGGTGCAATCAGGAATTAAGTAAGTTATTTTTTATTAGTTAACGGTAGGTCCAGGAAATAAAATTAAATTTTCAAAACATAAAAAATAGTACTCTATGTTTTTACGTAATAGTTAATATAATTCCATATTTGAAAACAAACATAAACTTATAGTTTGCCTGTATTTAATTACCTTTAAAATACCATTGACGTTCCCTACAACGTTGTCATAAGGGTCTAAATGTCCTATTTACAATAGTTTAACTATTTTGGGTTATGACAGCTGTCATATGCGTAACTATTAATTCAAGTTGACTGATTTAGTGAGTACCCTCATTCTACCACAATGTATCTAAGGTATATTATTGTATATAAGGACCTGCCCTTGCCATAAGCAGTAGGTATGCCTCTCTTTGTGATAGAATAATACATTATTATTGTATGTATATTGAACAGTAAGTATAGTATGTGTGACATTATGTGTGATGGAATAATCTTTCTCCTCTAAACCTCTAAGGTCTGCTGGAATAAAAGTAAGTAATTTATTGACTTAAGCACGCCTTTGTGCATTTAGTAAGTAAATGTAAACCGATGTATGTATATTTTAATCTACAATAAACAATAAAAAAAACCTGTAGCTTAATAATAGGTAATAATTGTGTTTTAATAAAATAACTCCATTTAAATGGTTACTCCCGTTACAACTAGCCCCTGTCTCCCCTATGTAGGTACTATGTAACGAAAAAAACATTTAAGTAGGTACTTACTTGTTAAAGTATTCTCAGGTGAGCGAAAATGTTTAATTGAAAATTCTTAATCGACGCGCCGTAACTGCTAACTTGAGAATGAACTTTAGAACACTTTGTTAAAGTTAAGGATCGCATCGACACCCGAGAATTCCAGTTTAAATGCGAATAGTTAAATTCTAATTCTATTCACATACGATCGATACGTCAATCTAAGAGATAGTTAATCGAAAGTTAAAGATTTTTGATAATACATGTACCTACATTATTGCATTTTTAGGATTCCGTAGTTCAATCTTCGGAATTCTTGTCGTTTCGTCATGTCCGTCCGTCCGTCTGTCCTTGGCTTTTCTCCTAAACGGTGAATACAAGAAACATGAAACTCGCATGGATATGTATAGCTACTACTCGTACTTTGACAAAGTGCTAAGTTGTTAAAACGATTTTTTGTATTCATTTACGAGATATTCAACTTTATAGCTATTTTTTTGGGTAAAACAGAGAGCCCCCCCCCCCCCCCCCCCCCCTTCCTCCTCTAAAATCTAAACGGATGACTCGAAAAATCTGGAAATATTTTTGATGGTAGTCCATGTAATGAACTTTAAAGCAAAACTATAACGGATCCGATAACTGTTTGATTACGGAACCCTATTCTATGCGTGGCCCGACACGCACTTGGCTGGTTTATTTTTAAACAGTTTTGTTTAAGGGCCCAGACCGCGCACGGATAAAGTCGATTTTGAGCGACAGCAGCGCTATTGTTGCCCGAATCATCCGACGGGCGGGTGAATGACCCAGAAAGCGCGATTTTGAAAATGTTTTGCGACAAACGTTCCACGTTGAGTTATTGTTATTGAAGTTGAATATTTACAGCATAACAAAAATGTTGAATTATTGGAAATAAACGACTGCCTATTTGTAAAATATTCCAAGAGTAGTTTTCGTTATAAAATGATCCTAATTACTAGATAAATAAATAAGAGTAGTTTGAGACACAATTTTTATGATTTTCTATTTATAATAAAGAATCAAGAGCAGGTCCGGACTGACCTTTTTGTATTCTACTTACCTAAAATTCCAACTACGAGTACCTATGTATTTATTTGTAATTTTACTACCAAAGTATATTCTTATTTCGTAAAATTTTCATTCAATAAAATAATTGCAAATTCAGTAGGAAGTACGGTCGAAATAACATCACGCCTTTCCTCGCTAGTGTTTATATCTACGCAAGGAAATGTGCCTATTGCGTAAACTCAAATACTTTTTGCTTACGATCACCTCGCAATCTAAAAAATCTTCTAGGGTTGTACAAAAAATTGTCAATAAATGAAACACAAGTATAAAAATGGTTCATATAATTAAAAGTAAACAAAATATGAGTCGCCACCTAAAAAGCGTGCTAGGGTTGTACAAAAATTAGTTATAAACAAACATGAAATTTATAAATTATTCATATACTTAATTAAACGAAAGTAAACAATAACAAAATATGAGTTTAAGAGTTTCTAATGTTTTTTTCATTTTAATGATTACTGATCAAATTCTGATTTCTACTAATTTGATGATAAAATCAATTGCTATTGCAAAACCTATCAGAATGAAAATGTTACCAGCTGCCCGATTCACATAATAAAAACCGTAGCGTAGTGACTTAAAAATGTCACTTCGCACACTTTTTAACCGACTTAAAAAAAGAAGAAGATTCTCAATTCGCTGTATTTTTTGAACCGATTTTGATGATTTTTTTTTTATTTGAAAGCTGGTGATCCCGTGTGGTCACATTTTAATTTCATTAGGATCGGACCTTGGGTTTACACCAGGTAACTCTTCAAAATCGTATAGGAATTGTATAGAAATTGAGCTATTGGAAGATTTATGACAATCCAAGACTAGATAAGTAAGTGCGTTAAAAACAGAAAACCAAAAGGCGATTTCTAAGTTTCTAAGTTAAAACGACTTTTGAACTGGCGTGTTTACGTGACCGTCGACCGGCTGGGTAGTTAAGTTACCTCAGTCTCTTTCAAAATCATTAGACGTTCTTCTCTTTCAAAACACGTAAAGCTCTTTCTTTCCTCTCTTTCATAGCCTCTATGACATTGGGCGGGTCACGAATAGGCATGCTTCGTGACTGCCGAGGATCAACTAATTCTGGAAGGAGGCAATCGTAATAAAATCTAACTAATTTCATCTCCATTTTCTCCTTCCAAAATTTGTCGTCCTTTTCTATAATATAAACTTTCATAGGTACAGTAGCACCAAACCAGATGCCAAGCATGCAAACGTTTCTTTTAGTTATATATAGCTGTCCCTGAATTTGGAAATACCAGTAATGATTTTTATTTATGACATAACCCTTGGAAGCCTTGTCCTTAACCCAAAAGGTATGTTTGGCCATTGCTTCATCAAGAGTCATGCCAGCTAAAGAATGTGGGCACTTAATTTCAATTAAACCGTTTGCATAAATGCCATCTGGTGTAGTACCAAGAAATTCATATTGATCGTCGACGAACAAACCGCAACCTTGTATACTAATATTCTCTTGAATTTCTAACTGTCTAATTGCTGTTTCTTCGTTTTCGATACCGTACCGTACAGCAGGCAAACTGGAGATATTACTACCATAAACGATTTTACAAACAAGAGCAGCACAACTTGTGCTCTCTTGTTTTTTACAAACTTCCCCGAACGATGATGAGGTTAGTAATTTTCTCCTTGTACTCATCCACTCAGCACTACTTCTTTGCAAATGGGTCGACCTTTCAAGCTCCTCTCTTTCAGCACAAGACAACTTTAAATCAACTAAAAAAGATGACTTGGCTTTCTCATATAATTCTGGACTCAGATCAGGTTTTTCGCAGTTTGGTCCATAGTGAGCGTCTTTCGATACAGCGCTGTGGCTTTTTTTCAATCTTAATTTAGGTTTAGCAATTAAACGGTTTCTACGATTACTATTTTCCACTTTCGCGATCAAAGGATTAGGACTAGATTTAAATATGACTTCATGAGTTTTACTATGAATCGATCCCGTATTAAAAGACACAACAGCAGCTGCGCATCGGCCCGCATAAGAACCACGGGAAGAATAATTTACACGCTTACCCCCAACTAATTTGGCAATTACTCCGTTAAAACTTTCAACTATATTACTTGTGCAATTATGAATTAAACTTCTAGAATGATATGACAGTCTTTTACTTAAAATTTCTACCGCGTCCATTAATCCGCATCCAACAATTGCTGGAAGTAACCCAACAGGTTCTATTCGACGAGTGTCAGGTCTACAAAAATACTCCTTGCAATGTTGGTGATTACCAAATACGTGTTGTGGACCATTTAGAATATCTTCACTAAGATTTTTTATTTTTTCTTCGAGTGACTGATTTTGATCCCCCCAATATTTAATCGCGCATTTTACACCCGTTCTTAAACGCAAATACCTTTCTTTTAGGAATTTCCGCAACTCGCAAGGATACTTAGTGTCTTTCGACAATTTCTCCAAGCTATTGCAGTAGTTTCGTAAAAGATGATTTTTGCATTCAATTTTCTCTACTATTAAATTATCGTACGGACGCGAATCTAATATTTTTTTATAAGTACTGGAATCGCCGTCTGCTACAAATTTATTATAAATTACACCGTGATCAACAAAGGAACGTTTAAACCCCTCAACTATTATGGTCGATTCCATCCCGGTAGATGATCCTGAATAATTCTTGAAACAATGGTGTTCCGGGGGCTGACTGTTGTTCTTTGCGGCTCGTGCACAGACTACGCAGTATTTATTTTTAACTCCAAAAAACAATACTTTATTAGTTTTAATGCCAATTATCGCGGCTGCGCCGGATAAGGCGGAAAAATTCTTACCATAAGATCTCTTGCTCCAACAACCGTCAACAGCAACAGATATTAATGGTGTACCATTTTTATCAACACTACCTATAGACACTGCGTACTCCGCTTCTTCCTTGACAGCTTCTGCCATGGAATGTGCTGCTGTCTTTTCCCACCAATCGCAAACCGTATTATTAATTTCATTGTACAATGAAGGTGACATGATTGGTAGGGCTACTGCGGCACTTAATGTTTTTAACTGAGAGTAGCTCCCACCAGATGATATGATACCAGACACAATTTGATGATTCACTTCCATGCTATCTTCTTTCTTTTCAACCAAACACACAGTAAATTTCATATTACACATACTACATTTTATGATGAGTTTTGAGTCCAGATCAACTTTTACTTCACCTATTATACTGAGGTAACTTAACTTACAATCCATTGGACCGTGGTCCCCTATGGCCTGAAGAGCTTTAAAAAAAAAAGAAATATCCACTACTCTACGCCCAACTTCCACTTCATCCACCTTTCCCTCTTGACGGTTGTCAATAACTAGTTCCTGTAAAGAAAGATAATGGCTTGATTTTTATTATAAAAAATAATTCAAAAGGTATGGGCCAAATTTCTTCAAACATAGCTAAGAACTCCCTTAGAATACATCTTTGAAACACAGAACACTAGATCAAAATCTTAAACGTTTTTATCAGTCTTCGTCAATTATGAAAGTGAATAAATAAACATAATAAAAAACTGGTTGCTTGTAAAGTCGGTTTAGGACGATAATTTTATCGGATAACGTCATAATATTATTCTCCATCGCTTGTACTGCGCTCTCGCTTGACCCTAGCGTGACATAATGTGACACTTTTTTGTGCGTGTTGCCGGTGTTCATCGATTTATAAGACGTTATCACGTCATAAATTTAATAAATCCGACTATATGCATAAAAACTCAAAAGGTAAAAAGAAAACAAGTCTACGGTCTTGAATTATGTTACATAAAAATAAATAAGAACACTATTGTAATAAATCGAATTCAACAGTTGAGACCCATTGAAATCCTCACAGGCTCGAAGATATTCCTGACTAGCTAAATATTTCTTTAGAAATAGGCCCCGACTGCTAAATACGCTATATTACAATGGTGTTGTTATTTATTTTTATTACACATTTTCATTTTTTAATCTGTCGGGTTTTAACATTTTTATTGTTTATTTATTTATATTCATAACTGACGAAGACAAATATAAAAGTGCAAAAGAATTCATACAATATTATGTTCGTGATGAACAGAAATTATAAATTTCCTTTACGCTATACGTATTGGTTTTTTATGGCGTCACTTATTCTATGTCACTCGGGCTTAGAAGACAATTCTAATGATACTAAAAACATTAAAATCGGTTCAATAATTTTGAATTTATCGTGCCACAAAGATATATTACTTAGTATACATACATACATACGTACACCAGTCGCGTAAAAGATAATATTTTACAAAAAAAATTCTTGATGTTGGTAAAATACGAGATTTGAACGTGAATTTTCTTTTGAGAAAGTAATTGAGAAGTATGTGTTTGTCTCACAATGAAAATAATAAATATTGCAAAAAAAAACTGTAGGTACTGAGATTTTGTCTTCGCCCATCACTAGCTAGTTTGTTTATTTATGTAACAAGTCTACAAGAATTACGTATAACAACTTACCTCTATACAGCGCGTAGCAGTGTTGCTCGGAGTCTCGGCCTGAAGGTTTTCTTCATTTTCAGTACTGGAAATATTATTCATCAATATCCACTTTTTATTTATTTTGTAATTTTTGTACAACCCTACGCCAGGCACGGCGCGCGCGCGCCCGTGCAATTTCTGATAGGAAACATACCTACTTCCACTTCTACATATTTAGACATGATGAACATGAAAACTAATAATACTGTAACTAATAATAGTGTAAGCAAACTCATTGCTTTGAAATACATAAATATATGAAAACTAATACTATATTATGTAATAAAATTTATTATTATGAAAATTGTTACTATAGAAATTGACTTTATTACTTATATAGATATTGAAATTACGTAATTATTACCTACTGGACATTGTAATTTTTCTTCTTAGACTGACATACCTAATTGTGTACCTATCTAATTACATGTCAAATCAATATTTACATGCTGTTGTAGGTATATGTCTGAATCAGGCGATCTAAATCATTGTACCTATTTGCTTTGTAATGTACCTACCCTGTTCAAAATGCAAATAGATTATATTATTATTACTACTAAGATATGATAAGCATACACACAAATAAAAGTAATAAAACTAGGATTTTTACTTGACACTAACACAAATCTAGTAAATTTTTTCTAGGTATTTAGGACAAGACGTAGTCAAGTAGGCAGGTAAATAAATAAGTAGGGAGGAACTTACATTTTATTCCGAGATCTTTTGGATTTCACGTTTTTATAATGCGTACTAAATTTTCTTTTCGCTGGCATGGCACTCAGCAAATTATCCTGCGAAAAGAGACCCTCGATTACCAATTACGTTTATGATACCTATTACCTTTATCATGTTGAAAAATCTATGTATGTCGTGCAGAGAACTATATACCCCGCCAGTTCATATCTCGAGAAAATAAGGTGGGCAGGGCATTGATTGTTTAAAGCCTGAATTGATACCTACTTTACAAGGTTCATAAAATGACCTACGCAACAAAGTAAATAATTTTGTATTTCTTACGATTTATATCTAGTTCCATCATGGTTTTCTTTCAGACTTTCATTATATCGGTACTTTCTATTTACTGAAAGTAAATTAGTTATAAAAATATTGTACTTACAGTTTTTCACAAAAAACACAAATTCACAACACGTAATTTTGCTGTAGCATCCGACACGCGTGGAGTCACTTTGAAATTCTATGGCGCACTGGCGATTAGTTGCGACGATCGTTCTATCGGGACGCGTTTGAATTTGCATACATTTTTCTATGGAGAATTTACGTAAAACATATCTAGATTTTAGGGCTTTAAAAGGGGAAGTCTTTGTTTGTAAAGGTACAAAAAAAAGTACATGGTTATATTTATTGGCTTTTTCAGTGTTCAAAAAGTGTTTCTTTTTATCAATTTGTGTTGATTTATTGGGTTAAATCTGAAAAATACGAAGGCATATTTTCGAATTTTTTCTCAATTTTGTGCGTTTGTTGACGTTTATTATATAACAACTACAGGGTTTTAAGAGTTAAAATTAGCACTAACATCATTTTTGGTCTTTCATTTTAATATATACAAATTATCGTTGTTATTAATCATATGTAAATAGGTTAAATATGAAAAATCGTAACACTCTTTTCGGTGATTTTCACGATCTGGGCCCTTAAATTAGTGGTTATTCCGAAGAATTTCAGCTAAACCATAAATAAATGTCAGTTTCCATAATTTTCTAATACCTAAATTTGAAGTCCTTTGCGATATGACATCTAACTGATTCTTAAACCATGAAACGACAAATAATTCTCAGCTTTTAGAACATAAACATTTCCAAGTGGCCATTTAACAAACTTTATTCGTAGCGGAGTTGCCCAACCACGTAAAATCCATTTATCAGAACCGCAAATTTGAAAAATCTGAGGAAATAAACTTTCATTGGACCAAATCACTTGAGTTGACTTACAACGGGCGTGACTATACATCGCATTTATAAAAATAATAACGGACGCCCGCGGCATCGCCCGCTTGACAAGTTAATACACAAAAACCTTTCTCGAGAACCACTCTATCCATTAGTGAAACCACAACAAAATCCGTTGCGTATTAGTTTTAAAGATCTAAGCATATATATGGGATACACAGACATTGGAAGTGACTTAATTTGTTTTATTACTCGTACTTTGTTATGACGAAGCCTTGCTTTATTTGCTATATTAGCTTAAGTTATTTCATGGAAAACAAAATTACTTCTTTATCTTGGTAGGTGTAGACAGAGATGTTTGAAACACCCACATTTCGCCAGTCAGTTTACTAGTTCCACGTAATATTGGATGAGTGTATAGACGTTTCGAGTCACCCCAGATAATTAAGTTGGTTAGAGCCTCGAGTACCTATATCATCAAGTAGCTGGGGTATTGGCCCTTCATCTCGATGACATGACTTTGATCCCCGAGTGTGTGACATCTGCCGCAAATACTATTTTGTAGTTTATACTTTCGATTGTTGGCACTTGATGGAACCTATAGTAATACATGATGAACAAACACACTTGTATGTATACATATGTATATATATTACACTATTCCACAACTTTATTTGATCTATTTGCCCCGACTGGTTTCGCTTTTCAGCATTATCAAAGGTACAACAATGGTAAATATGATGTTTAATTTTTTAAATAATAGCGTAATTTCGCTCAAAAGAAGACATTACAAACGTCGACATATGTTTCACCTCTTCACGAGGCATTCTCAAGACTGTCTTGACTGTCTCAAAGAGAACAGCTGTTCTCGTTCGTTATTAAACATCATATTTACCATTGTTTTATCATGGACTTTCGCCAGGTAACGCCTGACTCCATTCAGTATTATCAAAGGTGTTTTACTTCACAAGTTCAAGTGTGTTTGTTCATCATGTATTACGTTTATCTTGGTTTGCAAGAATAACTTTATTCTTGATTTAAGTTTGTAAGGACAACATAGTGTCTAGTACCAGTTCCTTCCGTTAATTTGCTCGAAATACATTTTCGTATTCCCCATATATTTCACACCAGAGCGCCCCTAGCGGTAGCGTCAGGGAACTGTGCGTAATGTATGGAGGAATACGAAAACGTATTTCGAGTAAATTAACGTAAGGAACTGGTACTAGACACACAGAGCAGACTCTCCTTTGTCTATAAGTATTAGCATTACTAGTATAGTATTCTTATATCCTGTTTCCGACGAGTGCGGAGGAGCACGTCCCTCCGCACATGACTCCGTCTCTGCCCGATGCGGATAGCACCAGCGAAGAACGTACCCGAAGTCAGGGTGGGGAGCTAGGTGCGGCAGTACTCCGACTTAAACGCCGGAAAATCACTGCCCCCGGACCCGACGGCATTCCTGGCCGCGCATGGGTCCTGACCCTCGAAGAACTCGGCCCTCGATTAATGGGGCTCTTTAGCGCATGCCTCGAAATGGGGCCAGTTTTTCAAGGCGGGGCGGCCGGTGGACTCACAGTCCGGACACCGGCCGATCGTGTTGCTTGACGAGGTGTGTAAGCTCTTTGAGCGAATTATCGCGGAACGCCTCGTCGAGCATCTCACGACAGTGGGGCCAGACCTGGCGGACAACCAGTACGGTTTCCGTCGGGGACGCTCCACCGTGAGCGCGATCATGCGTGTGAAGAGCCTGACGGAGGAAGCAGTCTCGCAGGGCAAGTTGGTGGTGGCGGTGTCTCTTGACATCGTCAACGCTTTCAACACCTTGCCATAGAGCTGCGTTAGGGAGGCGCTCGTGTATCACGAAACGCCTCTCTACCTCAGTCGTATTGTCGGGGTCTATCACTCGGAGAGGGCCAAAGCTTTCCCCAGCTAGCTTCCCAAGACCATCGATCTCCATGATCGGGGCCTTAGGACGGCGAGATCGCCACCCTCCGTCCTTACAGAAGCAGGCTAGAAGGGTTGCGTGCTGCGGGGCCTTTGCCCCATAGCACGCAACCAGATTCACTCACTGACGCGGGATAAAACCCTACCGCAACGACACGGGATTCTCATCCCGACCAAACCCCCGCAGTGACCACAGAGGTGGTCAAAGTCCGCCGGGCGGGGACTGGAAATACCTTCTGCGTGTAACAGGAGACGCCCGGCAACGGACGTTAGAGCGGCCGAGGCCTTGGGCCGCGGAATAAAAAAAAAAGTATTCTTATACCTGTGGTATTAGGTACTTACTTACTAATTTTATAGATAGGAAATACTTGATTGGTTGAATTGAATAGGCTCCGTAACTATGTAAGGTTTGTACTTACCGATAAAAAAAATCTTTTACAATTTTTTTCTGTTTTTAATAGGTTAGGACAATTCACACAACGCCATCTAGTTTCAAACTAAGCAGAGCTTGTGAATATGAGTACTTACTAGATAAATTGATATAAATAATAATATACATTGTTTTTGTAAATACATACATATACATAGGAAACTTTCAGATTTCGGCACAAACGTATCGGTCTTCACACAAAGTTTTTCCTGACCGGGAATCGAACCCGAGACTCCGGCGTCGAAAGTGGATGCACTACCGACCACGCCACCGAAGCAGTCAAAAAAAATGTCAATCAAGAATCAAGAATCAATCAAGCTAGTAACTACGAGTGGTAACATATCCAGATGGGAATACATTGACTCTAGTGAGAGTCAATGTAATTGTGGTCTGGCACTTCAAACTATGAACCACATACTCTCGTGTCCGGGTTGCCCGGAGTCTTGTAATTTAGAAGACCTATACGAGGCCAGGCCAAATGCGATACGCGTCGCAGAGCACTGGCCCAAGGCGATTTAATAACAATTATGTGTTGTCCATCGACACGAAAAGAAGAAGAAGCTACTTAGTAACTAATAAAATTTGAGCAATAATTTAGTTGAACACATTTTTACTTAATTAAATCTTATAAAAAAGTATTATGATTTATATTTGTTTATAGAACTAAAGTAAATTTCCATTACTCTAGACAGCCTGTATAATGTACTTGAACTTACAATGTTAGAATTTAGAGTCAACTTTGATTCCTGCGGGATTTTAACATCAGACAGTGATAAATTGACTGCAATTTTGAATACCTACCTAATACCACAGAATAGGAAATAGTACTTACATACAGAACTTGCACTCCGACGTTAATTAAAGCACATTCTTTTGTTTACAGAGAACAGCATTCGAACGTTAGGGTTGTCCAGTAAAGTAAAATATATACCAGCATAATTTGACCAATAATTATGACGTTAGTGCCTCAATATCAACTCTTTGGTCAATGCCGTGTCACAAACAAGAGACAACCCTTACTGATTTACCACTTCAAGTTATCGCTGACGTCACGTATTGTTTGTGGTTGTTAGGCGAGTGACATATTCCTGCTAATACTAACAGCTTTATATAAGTTTGATAGCTGTTATAGAATTTTAAATCAAATTCAAACAAGTACCAACCATATTTATTAGGATAGATACAAAGTACATAATTAATACCAGATTTTAAAATTAGATTTTCCCGTTTTCAATTCCGATGCGAATTCGTAGGTTTACCGAAATAAAAAAAGTACCTAGGTATACTGTATGTCAATTTAGAAAGTTGCTTATTGTTGTGTTAATTTTCATCTAAATCTATTCAACAGTTCACGCACTATTGAGTAAAGAACATCGTTCTCCAAATCTCATTAACCTTCAGCACTACATTTAAAACACCCAAATTCCGGTTCCTACAAATATTTGAGGATCACCGAAAACATTGTTACAACCTGAGAATTGAATCCGAGACATCAAAGCTTAATCACCACCTCCGTCTTCTAGTTTTGTATAAAATAATTATAATGTATGTAATTTTCCTAGAGGGGCTCGTGGTCTAAAGGTAACCGACAATGTTAATACATTGCAAAGGTTAAGCAACATCTTATCAGGCCGGTCTTAGGATGGGTGGCCATTTCTTAGTCATTGAGGCCCCTCCGTGTCTCGGAGAGCACGTTAAACCATCGGGCCCTGTTGTCATACAAAACATCGGCAGTCGTTAAAAGTAGTTGGAGCCCTAAACCAAAAATCCGATCGGTCTAACTACATAACTTCGATATCGCCCACGGGTTGTGGAGGTCAGATGGCAGTCGCTCCACCCAAAATATCGAAGTTCAGCCGAATAGCAGTAAGACTGGAAAGCCGATCCCAACGTAATTTTCCTAGAGTTAGTGATCAATTTTCTCTCTTCAAATAAATAGGAAATATAAAAATTTCCTGTTATCATATAGGTATCTATTTATGTCATCGTATAAGTACATTTATTTTGGCACTCAGTCAACTTATTTTTTCCTATAATAGCTTTGCTTACAAAAGGCTATAGAAAAGGACAGACCATTAACATCAGTAGGGACTACATTCTAAACTAGCGGCAGCCCAGATCTTCCTCCTCAAGAATAGGGATGACTTAAAATCAAATCACCTTCTAATTATGAAATGGACGTAGTTTTGCAGAAATCGAGTTGGCTGTCTTTGCAAAAAATCAGTCATGTCCAATTTAGTATGTCTGTGTTTAAATCTCATTTTCGGAAAAACTGCTTCTGCAGAATTATATCCAAATATCAAAACGATAAGCCTCGTAAAAAATCAGACACTTTTGGAAAAATATAAAAGTTCAGTTTCAGGGACACAGACAGGGATACCCTGAAAACCCTTTCCACCTTCTTATCTACCCGTTTTTGTCACATGCTTATACTGCACTCTCTAGTTGTGCCATCCAACGGGTTGTAAACCAATTGCAAGAACTTATTTCACTTACAAAATTTTTTTTTTCAAGAATTTTGTTTGTATTTATGCTGCAGAAGAGTGGACGAGATGTATTGTATTACGTTCCAGTAATCGCAGAAAATGGCAAAGGATATCTTTATCCATTGCACAGCGGACAATATATTGGAATGTTATTATATAGCCCGCGGTCCCAGTATCCCTATCCTCTAGACTAGAGGGTGCAAGGGCAAATAAAGGTCTCTAGTGTTCTGAATATGGAGTTTTATTGTCGAGTAGGTAACTTATTTTAAGCCTTAGTTAAATAATTTAATGGATGAATATTTTGATGACTAGGTACCGGTTTTATAATATAACTAGTGGTCACCCGCGACTTCGTCCGCGTGGAAATTTGGATTTTTTCCCGTTCCCGTCGCGCCACGTCATATTTTGAACAATTCACACAATATCTTTATAAATTGTAGTCTATGTGTTATTCTGATGTATAAGTTATATTATTGTAAAGTTTCATTAAAATCCATTCAGTAGTTTTTACGTGAAAGAGTAACAAACATCCATCCATCCATACATACTTATATACTCACAAACTTTCGCGTTTATAATATTAGTAGGATTATGATCGCTCGTGATTTTTACACACAACACAAACACACTGACGCACATACTTACTTAATTACGTCTTTAACTCCGAATTGGAAGCCAGAGGTGCTTAACATCTCCACATTTCACCAGTCACTTTTGTGGAAACAGATTTGGCCGTCAGAATAATAAGAGGGTACCGCAAGATCTTCCTAGGGGCTGCATGTCTCTTAGCCGGAACCCCTCAATGGGACCTGGAAGCAAGCCCTTGCTTTTTAATGGCCAAAGAGGCTCTGGAGCGGGACCACAGGCTTGCTCCTATCGCTTCATACGTTCTTAGGATGAATATTTTCTTTGATGAAATTAGGTAAGTACATCTATGTCATAAACTGACTCAAAATTATTGCTAGGAACGGCATCTGTTGGTTCGCTTTGGGTAGACTTGAAGCTGATGAACATCTTCCTTTCGGCGATCTTGTGACTTCGTAGTTCTAGTTAATCGTAATAGATGGCACTGCTAGTGAAAATGCCTGCCCAGTCGGGGGTACATACGATTCTGTTGTTACGTTCTATTGATGAGTATGTTGATAAATTATCGGCAACTGTGAACAATGTATCTTGTTGTAATTGGTAGTTTCTATCAGACAATACTACGTGAGGCATGTGGTATGTGGTTATACAAACTGATTTAACTCAATGCGAACATGTAGATAAAATAAAATGAACCTTCCAAAATCTACACAATAAGAATCCCTGCTACAAACTCAAAAATAATAATTATTGAACATAATATTTATCGAGGAACTCCATGGGCTATGTAAAACACTCTGCGACTAAGTATAGAGCTACAATGAATACCTCAAGTTCATAAATGTGTTGACAATTCTATTAAACTAGTTTTAGTGTTATAGAATTTTAAACAGCAGTAACTAATGTTATTCATTAGATGGCTGTTTCCTATGCTAAAAGCTCTCGTAAACTCTTATCTCTGATGTAAAATTACTGTCTGGGAAAGAAAACATTAACTACCGTGAATGTGCGGTCGTGGGTCTGAAAGTCTGAATCGTGCGTAGCTCGTCTCTACGACACTTACGGGCAACAACACATCAGTAGTAAAACAAAGCTCCAAGGCGCTGGAAGTTTTAGGTACAATGTGAAAGTTCTTAGCCACAAGAAATAATGGTTTATTACTCAACCGATTTCCATAGGAGGAGATTCTCAATTCGACTGTTTTTTTGAACTGGGCGCGACCGATTTTCATTTTTCTTTTAATTGAAAGCTACTACTTCTCAAGTGCTCCAATATCAATTTGGTCCCATTTCGACAATTATTTGGTCCCATTTCGGTAATTTGAAGTCGGTTGTTGTATCAATTTCTAATATTCTGCCAAACTTTTTTTTTTCTCCATTAGAACCTTCTCCTGATAGTAACGATCACAACAAAAAAATAATTAGCGAAATCTGTTCAGCTGCTCCAGAGATTTGCGCTTAGCAACACACTCAGCGATTCATTTTTATATTATAGAAGATAGATGTAGATACTGGTATTCAGATAATATTGAAACATTATAAAAATGTATGTAGGTACCGATACCTACTTACATTAAACAAACACAAATTAATGAAAAATACCGGTACATTAGAGATAATTAACGACGACCAATTGGTTTCCGGTTTTTATTTGTTCAAGCTCACCGAAAAACGACTAGATTTAGACGAAAATTTAGTTATTTTAGGGGTTCCGTACCTAGAGGGTAAAGGGAACCCAATTAACAAGACTTCGCTGTCCGTCTGTCTCCTGTATCTTATGTAGTGTGAATGTGTGATACCTAGTTACAGTTGAAATTTTCACAGATGATTTAGGCATTTATGTTGCCACTATAGCAACAAATTCTAAAAGAACAGAATAAAATAGATATTTAAAGGGACTCCCATAAAACCAACGTGATTGTGTTGCCGTTTTAGGGTTCCGTAATTCTAGTCTCGGAACCCTTATTGAATTGAATGTGTTAATTCTAAAAACTCAACAGAATTTTTCCCGATTGTCAGCTACAACGGGTGACTACGGAATCCTGTTCTATGCGTGGTCAGACTCGCACATCGCCGGTTGTTTAGTTAGGTAGGTAGGTAAGTTAAGTACCTACAATAAATTATATTAGATCGGAATGTTACGAAAAAGCATGACGCGTAAAGCAAGAATACTCACACCTAACATGATATGTGATTAAGACACTAATCGATTTTTCTTTTTTTCGCATCGGTGGACAACACTTATATTTTTTATTAAACCGCCTTGACCTAATGCTCTGCGACGCGGCCTGGTCTCGTATAGGCCCTCTAAATTACAAGGCTCCGGACAACCCGGACACGAGATCATGTGGTTCATGGTTTGTAGTACCAGACTACAATCACATTGACTCTCACTAGATGCAATGTATCCCCATCTGGATAGATTGTCTTTGGATCTGCCAACCTGAGTCCGCAGCCTATTAAGCGCCTTCCAGGTTGGCCAGGGGAGTTTGTGTCCGGGAGGTTTTCCGGGAGTTTCTCTGCCGGCGGGATGAAAGTGGGCATCGAGAAACCGTGTTGCCATAGACTTACTCTTGCCTTAGAAGCGTCGTGTAGCTGGCAGAAATAGTGCGGAGATAGCTGCATCGGCTTTTCAGCCTAATCGATTAATGACTTTCGAGTGATTACAATCATAGCACTATTTAATAAAACCGCATGCTTCTCATCTTGTAATACATAAATCTCTGTCACCACAATTCGTACAACATCCTAATTATTACCATGTCACCGCGATTCATTCGATACGTTTGATTAATAGTCAGAGCTTGATAAGGGTGGAGGAAACTATCCCGACAGGGTTGACTTTACTCAATGATAAGTCACTTATAGGTACTACTATATAGTAAATATTATATGTTATGACGTAAATGATAAACTCAATTTAATAATAATAATTTGCTATCCATCCTAAGGTTAATATATTTTATAAGCAGTGAAGTATGCTAACTTTTTCTTATATAATTTTACAACATAAATAACAACTAATGGTTCTGTGAACAGTAGACCTCGCGTTATATTCGCATTTTGCCCCCATTTCTCCCCCATTTTCCCCCAATCGAAAAATCCCTTCGACAAAAGTTGCACCTTGCAACAAAAATCACTTGTGCCAAATTTCATGAAAATCGGCTGAAAAATGCATTTTCCCCCCATTTCTCCCCCATTTTCCCCCCAATCGAAAAATCCCTTCGACAAAAGTTGCACCTTGCAACAAAGAACACTTGTGCCAAATTTCATAAAAATCGGCTGAAAAATGCGGCCTGTAGACCGGAACTGACACACATACCAACAACGCCAAATCGGCCAGTTCTCGAATTAAAACTGAGACGGTTCGCTCGCTCGGTCAAAAACTATAGTCTTGGGCTGGACTTGAACCAGCGACTAATCCCTTTCCAGGAAGAACGTTATAACAACTGACCAAGACACCATTTTCCGTGAAGCGATTGCTATCTGACCTCCACAGCCCATGGGTGATACCGAAGTCTGTAGTTAGACCAGTCTGATTTTTGTTCTAACTACCCGTAACGACTGCCATAGATGTTCGTATGACAACCGGGACCGACGGCTTAACGTGCTCTCCGAGGCGCGGAGGTATCTTAATATCTGAAGAAAAGGTCACATATCGTAAGACAAGCCTGGCTAGATGTTGCTTAACCTTTGCAATGTGTTAACCTACTCTGTTACCACTAGAACACGAGCCCGTAGATATTAATGATAAGCGATGTTTCCAAATTTCTGCCTCAATTTTGTTTAACTACAATCATCATCATCATTCACCGAGCCTTTCCCCAACTGAATTGGGGTCGGCTTTCTAGTCTAACTGCAATTCTGCTAAACATCGATATTTTCCGTGAAGCGACTGCCATCTGACCTCCACAACCCATGGGCGATATCAAAGTTCTGTAGTTAGACCGGTCGGATTTTTGATTTAGGGCTCCAACTACCCCTAACGACTGCCATAGATGTTTGTATGACAATCGGGACCGACGGCTTAACGTGCTCTGCAGCATGGACGGGCCCCGCCCCGGCCCGGACACGGCACGGTCTAATATAAATCACCCTAAAGAGTATTTTTGTTTGTGTGTAAATGATACGAGTATAATGTTTTTAACTAAAAGCAACACATTAGAGCAGGGAAAAAAACTCCGCCGGGTGCCACTGGACCGCTGGGCGCCACTGGAAATACCTTCTGGTGCATACCCGAGACGCCCGGCAATGGACATAAGAGCGGCCGAGAAAGGAACAAAACTCTTCGCTCTATGATATTCACAGAAAACATTGAAACCACGTCTGCTTCGAAAGGATTAGTTTGCCCAGGGATTGAATACGAAACTTTGGCACCGCAATCGAATATTGTAACTAGACCAACTTTTTGATGGCTTAGTTAGACCAATGATATTATTATGCGTAGACCAACTACTACTGCGCTATTCTGTGTGAAAAAAAAATCCAAACACATATACAACATTTATTAAATTCTAAATTATTTTATAATAATTATTCACAGTACAAAAATAATTAAACATATTTTTAAACTTAGCTACACATTTTATTACAACTTTTACAATTTACAACTTAATTATTACGTCATTACTAAAGTGTATTTAATTTTTTTAATTTAGATGGTTACATTTAAATAATCATATTTTAGCTAAACACTCTAATGTAAATTATTTAAAATATATCTACACAATATAAATAATTATGCTTTTCAGTCCTTTACAATATTTATTTACTAATACGTCTTATTTCCGAAGAACATGGCCTTAGCTGTATCTGACTGAGGACTGGCCAGGATGCTGTTGCACCTACCTGTTTCCAATACACACATATTATTTAGCATACAATTTATTTGTCGTTGGATCCGAACACATTCCATCAACATAATATGTTGTACGTCCTCAACAGGCAATTTTTTAAAGATAATATTTTGTAAGTAACTTGTTATAATATGATAGACTGTAGTAAAAATATTTCAAATATAATCCAATCCCACAGAACTCAACGTAGAAACATTTACGGACAGAAACTGTATTTCTTGAACTTACTCAAATTTTAATGTAAACCAAACCAAATGTTGCTGACAGGTTAGACATAAATGGGTACCTACTTAATGAAGAAAATAAATAAATATGACTAGAAGATGAAATCACCCAAGACGTTAACTTAGAGAGCTTACATGTCATGAATTTTGGTTGATACGCGGTGGGTACAAAAATACATTGATTAATTTTGGCAAAAACAAACAACTTCAATATACCGAAATGGGACCAAATATTTGTCAGAATGGGACCAAATTTAAATGGGACCACGCGGGAAGCAGTAGCTTTCAATTAAAAAAGTTTTTAAAATCGGTTCAGTCGAAAGATATGAGGTAACAAACAAAAAACATACAGTCTAATTAAATAGCGAAGGATCAAAAGCAGATCCGAATAACTATTTAAGTGGCCGTGAAGGTAATAGATGATGAGTAATTGTCGAAACGTAACGACTAGGTAATCAGCAAGCCATTAAAGGCACGTATTATTTTAAGAACGCAATTGTGTCAAGAATATTATAATACCCTCTGATTTATGAAAAGATACACTCAACTTTTTAAAATAGTCCTACAAAATGTAATACGTTTTACATTCATATAAACATACATCACTTTTCAAAGCGTCCAATTCTCACTGTCTGCAGAAGTGTAGGGTAGTTAAACATATTGCTTGGCATGCATACACGCCAAACATTGGCGCTAGAGCATGACGTCACGAGGCGGCTCGTTGATTGTGCGTTGTCAGTCGTGTGCTGACACTAGCACTAGCAACTGCGTGCGTCGTGGGTCGGGATGGGTAGTACGGGAAACACTGCCGCTTCGGGTGCGGTTGAGTATCTGCAATTATGATAATATAGGTTAAGCAGACTAATTTTTTTAAAGAAACTAAATGATAAATAATAGTTATAAAATTAAAAAAACACGCGCAGGCAGATTTCTCGCGCAGACTTCAGCGCGGGAATGCTGCCTGTATTAACTGTTATGGGCACTCTGCCTAAGTCTCCCTGCCTTACTTATTTATTTTAGTGTTTTAGTTTTAGATAGTATAGTTTATAGTTTGTTTAGGTTTTTTTTAATTTAATTTTCCTGTTCCTTGTATTATATTTAAGTAATATAGTATATAGTTTCTTGTAAATATTCTAAAAAAACACGCTTTTATAGAGAATCCAACAAAAAAGTAGAAAATAAATTTTAATAAGAAATAAATGTATATTATTGTAAAAAAAGCGTGAGGTGCATTTTAAGATATTATCAAAATCATAATTCTTCTACTCATATCTGTTAATAAAATATTTATAACTATTGACACTATGCACCTCACGCTTTTTTACAATAATGTACATTTATTTCTTATTAAAATTTATTTTCTACTTTTTAGTTGGATTCTCTATAAAAGCGTGTTTTTTAAAACTATTATTTATTTTTCATTTTTTAGTTTATTATTATTTAGTTATTTATTTATTTTTTAATCGAATTATTTATTACTAGCAACCCTTAGCGCAAACTGCGCAAGTAATAATTTTTTTTTTTTTACTTTTTGTCAAATTTCTAATCTTATCGCACCACTTGAGACCACGACCTTTCCAACGGTGTGCCACACTTGACTGTGCGACTCTTAGTTTAGGAGGAGAAGCGGCTTCACTCATCATCTGCCTGCCCTTATCCCATTTATTTGGGGTCGGCGCAACATGTTTTCATCTTCCATACATCCCTGTCACACGTCATCTCCTCAGTCACTCCTTGCCTGGTCATATCCTCTTTCACGCATTCTATCCATATTTTCTTGGGCCTACCTCGAGTTCTCAGGCCATCTACATTCATACTTTGTACCTTTCTTACCACATTACTTTCCTCTCTTCTCGTAACATGTCCATACCATGATAGCCGTTCGCTTCTCACTTTTTCATTTACTGGGGCAACTTTCAAACTTCCTCTAATATACTCGTTCCTTACTTTATCCATCCTTGTTACACCACACATCCATCTTAACATTCGCATTTCCGCTACATGCAGTTTTCTTTCATCCGTCGCTTTTACGGCCACACATGAAAGTCCATACAGGACGGCAGGTCTTACGACAGTCTTGTAAATTTTCCCCTTAAGTTTCGGAGGAAATTGGGGGTCGCATATAGTGGCTTTGACCTGCCGCCATTTCATCCAACCTGCGTCAATTCTGTGCTTCACTGTACGATCGATTTCCCCATCGTCCTGGATAAGAGAGCCGAGGTATCGGAAGCTGGAGCAGACTGGCAATGGTACGCCGTCTAGCGTTATGGGTGTAAAGCTGGAGAGACCGCCGAAATCAGAGAACATGTATTCCGTTTTGGTTCTGCTGATTTTCAAGCCTACACTCTCCAGTTTACACTGCCACTTCTCCAGTCTGCTCTGTACCTCAGGCCCGTCTTCACCGACAAGAACAATGTCATCGGCAAATAGCATACACCAGGGGGTCTCTTCCTGTATCTCCGATGTCAAGGCATCCATTATTAACAGGAAGAGGTACGGGCTTAGCGCTGAGCCCTGATGCAGGGCTACCTCCACACTGAACTCGTCGGTGTTGCCAGCAGCACATCGTACGTAGGTTCTCGATCGACAATACATTGCACAGATCAACTCTACATACTTCCCAGGCACACCTTTCTCTTTCAAAGCCCACCACAAAACCGTTCTGGGTATCCGGTCGTATGCCTTCTCGAGATCTATAAAGCGGCTTCACTGGCGTATTATATATATAAAAGATAGATAGATTATGTCATCGGTCTTTGACAGGTGTGCAAAGTTTGAATTAAAACTGATAGTTCAAAGTAGGGCAAAATCGAACCCAAAAGAGTCGGTTACAAACGAACAAACATACATACAAGGAACCAAGCAAGCAAACATACAAGTGAAGCTAATAAAAGCGTATTAAAAAGGCAACCAAGCTCATTATCTCTCTTCTTCTCTTTGTTAAGCAACGAATACACGGTTGAAAACGTGGTTAACTGTACGACGGGCATTCTTGTTGGTTTTAAACCGTATAGTTAGCAAAGCGCTCGGTTTACAACCACGTTTTAAATCATGTGTGACCAATATTGGCCAAGAATGTGTTCATGGTACATCTGATTTGTAATAAGGTACCTAAATGGCTCTGTCAACAAAGTTAATGATACCTATTCTTAACTTTTGTTACCTAATTGTCATATCAACTTATATTTTACGCTTGCTGAAGAAACTTGCCTTATACACTTTCACTGTTTCAAAACGTTTAAGTATCTGCAGGTTTCACCAAGGTTGTAAAGTACCTAAATGTTTTGTGAACAGTACTATTGCTTTTCATAGATTCAAAAGTTTCTTGCCAGATTTTTAATCACAGGTTACCTGTTGCTTTGCGAGTCTGGCAGTAATCACTTCATCGTTGATTCAGTCAACATCAGTCACCTTCATAAGTGGTGAAAGTCATTAAAAGTGAATGTACGTTTACGTTTACTGGTAGATTCGCAAAGTAATAGGCAAAGCCTTTGAGTAAGAATCTGGCAAGAAATAACTTTGTGACTTAAATGACTAGAAAGCATTTTTATTATTTGATTACCGTAGCAACTGAATGTGTTCTTTTTGCGTGTGTGGAACTGAGCAGGTCGGAGTTGGCAGTGGAGTCGGATCTTGAGCGGACAGTACCTCTTGTGTATTTCTTCCTTCGTTTGAGACACCACAGCCACTTGTATGGCGGTACTCGTCTGCAATCAAAGTTATACCCACTTGTACAGAGCTACTTCTCTGAAAATTTATTTAATCATTCTGTAAGCGTTAAAATATTTATGTTGTATTGATCGGGTGGTGCCGACCTTTAAAATGACAAAATAATATTTAAAAAAAAATGTTGGAAACAGAGCTAGTATGTACTGATATCCGATAGAGAAGCGGTGGTAAATAATAATGTTAAATAAAACAATAAGGGTAAATAGATTGTACATAATATACTATATAAAAACGTCCAAACTACAAAACAAATCTTAATCTAAGCAAATTATCATGAACGTAGCAAATAAACATTGATATAGAAAGTATAAAAGGAAAAATTGCAAGACTTTCTTGCTAGCTTATGTGCCTTTCTAATTTAAATACTAGATAGACGGCACTTGACATCAATATTTGCTACTAAAAGTTGGAAATGATTGTGCCTAAACAATAATTCCAATGAAAAATACCTCCTTTAGTTGCCCGAGCGAACGAAGCGTCTATACATTTCGAGATTGGACAATTTTGCTTTCGTCCGTCTGTCTGTTTGTATGTATGTTCCGGGCCACAATTTTTACCCGATCTTCACGAAACTTGGCACAAGTGTTCCTTGATTTAATATATTAAGATAAAAAGTTCGCTCGCTCAATTATTTTCTGTTAAATGCCTTCATGTTCATAGTTCTTTTAAACTTGTCTAGCCGAAGTTTTCATGCCTTAGCCACCAGACTATTGACGCTTTTAAGTCAAATTAATAGATCTAAAATACAAACCTTAAACTCATGTATATATGTGGCGAGAACATACAGCATATAAGTGGATTTGCAGCCGAGTTCAACGGCGCTAAGCTTTGGATGAGAGTGGCGATGGCAAAGCTGGTTTGGGTCCGAGGTATGTAGTTGTAGACTTGAAGGAGATCGAACACGATGTAAGGAGCCCAGCAGATGATGAATACTGCAAGGAATTGTGACATTGAATTGATCTGATAAACCTATGACAAAGACGTGTAGGTATTTCAGAGCAAAGTTTTGTTTGCTCGGGGGCCCCTATCAGGGGGCTAATGGCCCTTATCAATTTTTGAGGCGCAACTCATGCTCCTGCACGCAATGCACCGACGGCCGAGGTATGTGAGCGTGAGTTTTGTTTGCTGAGATTTAAGTCACCTTATGGGTTGATCAGCAAATTCGTTTAATACTTTAATGATGTTAGAGCAGCAAACATAATATCGTCAATCTTTAAGAGAATACTTCACAGTAGTTTTTAATAATCTACCAATAAAAAATAAAAAATATTAATAATAAATTATCCCTTTATATAACCTAAAACTGCGTAGGATGGTATGGTAGTGGGAGATTGCACTACAGACGTTACAAAGCCCTAATAACATACAAGCTATTTCAGTAGCGTAGCTGGTAAGACACACACATCTAGGACATGTTTAGAAAGAAAATGTAAGTAGGTATGCGAGAATTTGTTTCAGATATCTAGTTCTAGAGAGAAGCTCTCCTTAATTTAAGGTTTTTTTTTATTTATTTATTTGGAACAATCACAGCTAAATGCTAAAACACTGTGACAAAACACCACCATACAATATTATTAAGCTCATAACCCTATTAAATAATCTGCGAACAGCAGTATGCTAAGTAAATAAAGTTAACAAAAGCAAATAAATTAAAAAAGGTAAATGTTAGGTAGGAGTTAACTGGCTGATAGTAGTACTTTGAGAACCTGAATATTAAATTGTTGACATGAGAGATCAGTGAAGTAGGTGTTATAGGTATCCACAAGACGACAGAGGGGTACGCGCAACCCCGCGTTCGTCCTACAGTTACCTGTATGAAACAGACGCGTAGTGCGCACCCCCCGTCGGAGCACATCCTAGGTACAGAGTAACACAACTGATTGGTGAGTTCGAGGCAATAATATCTGTGATTGCACAAACCATGCAGCATCATAGCATCAGTAAGCTTGCGTCTAGATTCCAATTCCAAAATTAAGTACTTTTTTTATTAAGTTTAGATGGTGTTGTGTGTAAGTATCCTTAAAATAATAATAATAATAAAGCCTTTCGATCCATCGATACACTATTTTTAATTTAGTTAGTATTGTTAATATTTTGGTTGACTTATTGACAAGTGATAATTTAGTCAAGTACATTAATTAGTTAAGTTGTTCATGGATCCCTCTTTGGGTGAAGGCCTCTTCCAATAGTTTCCACTCTTCTCTGTTTTTTACTAGTGTCAGCCATTGATTTCCTGCTGTTGCAAGGATATCATCAACCCACCGTTTATGTGCTGGGTACTTACCGAAAACAATAACAAATGTCATTTTGACGCTTTTGATCTTCGCTCTGGGTATGAGCCCTCGTGAGCTGGCCCTTCGCGAATCTGGATCACTTTCCACATGACCTGAAACAGTTCAACACAGTATATACTATAATGGTCAGGTTCAGAATACCTGTATAATAATAGAGCTTGCATGAAAATAGTTATGAAAGTGGAAGAATTGAAGGGATCGTAGCAAGTGAAATTCCATAGTCTCTAACCTACCCCAATGGGGATGCGGTTTAACTAAATGTAAGTTTATACAATACACATCAAAAAGTGTCAATTTTGTCAAACAACCGACTTCAAATTACCGAAATGGGACCAAATAATGGTCGGAATGGGACTAAATTGAAATGGGTCATTTTTCTTTTTCCGCGGCCTAAGGCCGTAGCCGCTCTCACGTGCGTTGCCGGGCGTCTCTGGCTCGCACGCAGAAGGTATTTCCAGTGACGCCCGGCGCCATGGTAGCACTTGGGAAGTAGTAGCTTTCATTATAAAATAATTTCAAAATCGGTTCCCACACTCCAGATATATGAGGTTACAAACATAAAAAACATACAATCGCATAGAGAACATCCTCCTTTTTTGAAAGTCGGTTGAAAAGATTTCATAGTCTGTTTGCATACGTAACTACGTAATACGTAATTCAGCTACTTTGATGTTTTTATAGTTAAGGTCGATTCACACATATCAGTGAAGCCTCCGACACAGTTCAGTATCAGTGATTAATCTAAACTTCTAATCAAAATGAAATCTAAACTTTTTACTACTATTAATATTTTTTGTACGCCAATCTTTGACAGACCATAGAGAACGCTAATAATGTATTTTGAAGACTTGATTTTACCTATGATCACAAATAAACTGTTTGATTGATTGATTTATGAGTGCAAATTTCATACATTTTCTATGAACGTCCTCACATTTCAGTGGCAAATACGACTCAGTCATCAGGCTCATAAAAAAATATGAAAGAATATTTTGCACTGATTCTGAACTGTGCCGGTCGGAACTGAGGCTTCACTGGAGTTCGATTTTTGCTGAGCGCGTGTCTGGTGGCTTTTTAGGTTACCTCTGGCGCTCCACAAAAATCGGGTTTCCTGACACTCTCATACCGAACAACGTTTCTTGTCGTGCACCTGGAGCTAGTTAGGAATAACTAGTTCTTCTGTGCTCAATTAACTAATCAAGCATTACCTTGACATTGGCGAAATCATCAATGAACATCGATGGAGCCACGTTTTGAAAAAAGAAGAAGAGGCTTCACTGATATGTGTGAATCGACCTTTAATCATGGAAGCTGTGGCCGCAAGCTTGTCAGCCGTGTCTGTTTCTTGTTACATTATAATGGCGGATAAAGATTTTTATTGTGTTATTTTGTTGGGAGTCTTAGAATCAGTTTGTTTATACGTAACAGTGAGTAGTTCACATCTAAAACTATTTTAGAGTTGTAAAAAATTTCATTAGTTTTATTTCTTCATTAACATCATCTCATTAACTGAAATGTTTTAAATAAAATTGTTTCCCGTTTTAAATAATGGAATAATTATGTTGTTTTTCGTTTTATTAAGTTATTGTATTGCAATTGCAAAATGAATTGCATAGTATTGTGTTATGACAATGAATGAAAAGAGTGGCCGTGAGATTTCTTGCCAGATTCTTACTCACAGGCTCTAACCTTGTTTATTGCTTGGTTACTGATTGTTGCTTTACGAATCTGGCAGTAGATGTACATCTAGAATCACTCTTTTTAATTTTGACATTTATAAGTGTTTTAATAACACAAATGAATAAACTTTTTGAATGTTTGTTGAGTACAAAACACACATATTTAATTTAGGTAGGTATATATTTCCCTGTACCTATTTATCATTAAAAACCTGACCTGTTTTGCATTACGGCATTATCAAAGAGGTTCATTTACCACAGACCTACATACATAATATCTTCGCACAATTTATGTATACATTATACATCAACATTTCATTGCAAGGCAACGGGTTTCAAATTTGGTTTTCAAAATTATAGAAATATAGCTGCTTATTTTATAAAAATTAATTCGGGCATTTTGGACATAACCCACTTTCTAGAGTGCCGGGTGACGGCATTAGTCTAGCCCCTTATTACGTGGGACTAAAAATACTGGCAAATTGTGGGTGTTTAATGCGCTTCTGCCTACCCCTTCGGGGATTTAGGCGTGTTTGCATTTATGTGTGTGTGTGTTGAAGTGACGTAGCATATAAAATTTGAATTGAACGTTATTTTAAAGGACTTTATATTTTATGTATGTACCTACCATTTCTTAAGGTTTTCGTCCTTCTTGAATTAACCGGTGGACTCATAACAACAGCTTTACTCTTGGTCCATATTGTGAGCACAATGACTGCGTAGCATGCTGCTATTGTTAGTGCGGGTAGCACTAAGATCATTATAGAGACCAGTGTCATCCATATCTGCCATCGTCTCGGTGTGCCCAGTTCTATCCAGCACTGTACTTTACCTACAAATATAAAATACCAAAAGTTATACATCATCATAATACATCATTACACATCATTACACATCATTATACTTTACATAATAATTGACCGAGCGAGCGAAGCGTCAACTCGAGGACTGGCCGATTTGGCGTTGTTTGTCAGTATGGGTGTCAGTTTCGGCCTACAGGCCGCATTTTTCAGCCGATTTTCATGAAATTTGGCACAAGTGTTCTTTGTTGCAAGGCGCAACTTTTGTCGAAGGGATTTTTCGATTGGGGGGAAAATGCGGGAGAAATGGGGAAATAACGAAGATAACGCGAGGTCTACTGTTCGCAGAACTACTAGTACCTATATAAGTTGTATATCATCGTCATCAGCTTATCTCTCCCCAATCTAGTCTCCATTGTAACCGGTCAATAGCCGACTGCATCCAACAAGACCCAGCGCTTTTAGGTCGTTCGATTGCACATTAAATACAAAATGAAAAGAATGTGAAAAATAAATACGGTTCTACTTTATATATTCAGAAGCTTAAGGATTCCATTTTCTAGGATAGTAATTACTTAAGTCTCAAAATAAACTTCAAGAATATAATATTCAGTTTGATATTTACAACTAGTATTAACTGTTTCGTATTTTTTTATAGTTTATTTATATATTTATTTTAAACTTTTTGCACAGTTATTGTACAATGGAGGATTTAATGCCACAGGCATTATCAAAAACTATCAAGTTATAGTTGTCATAGCAAAACCCTGTTTTGAAAAATATTATAACACAACGCACTCATATTTCCTTATTCATTACGTTGTTCTACATTACAAAAAAAAATGACCTAATTAATGGCATTGAAAGTTACAAATGATAACATTAATTTAACAGGGAAAATCGTATTTCTCATGTCACAATGTTTCCTTTTGGAGACAAAAGTGGGTCACGAAGTCACGATTATAGACTGGACTATTTTTCCATTAGCCATGCCTGCAAGACCCGTCTCGCACCTAAAAAATGACCCATTTCGATTTGATTGTTTTTGTACATTCGTAAGGAGTTCAATATAAAAGGAAGACTGAATTTGAATGTATATAAAATTCTAAAGTTTTTTTTTAATTAAAATTCTTTATGGACAATCTATTATTACTTTGAATGTTTATATTGTGTTTTTACCAACAATAAACTTGTAAATAAAAAAATCAGACTCTAGTCTACCTGTCTTTTTTAAAGACAATAATTATAGCTACTGCCTAGGGCCACCGTTTTCTTAAAGCAAGGCCGAAAGTTCTAGGTATTATTATTAAAATATACAAAAGCAAGTAGTGTGTTCATATGAGAAAATTATTTAATATGTTTTATAAGCTATGCAGTATGCTAACTTTTGCCTCGAACCATCCCTCCAGTTCCTCCTTGGAAAGGGATCAGTCGCCGGTTCGATTCATATTGTAAAAATTATAATATGAGAAAATTACTGTCTGAAATAGAGCCTTATAAAAATAAGGAATGAAAGAGCCTTATAAAAGTAGGGAATGAAATAACAGTATAATATTGAACTAAATTACTTTATAAAAATAACGATATTGGATGAGGTCTCTCAAAGATTTGCAGTAAGGAACAAATACCATATTATAGATAGGCTTACCTTGAACTTCTTTCACTTCGTATAATATTAGAAGTGGAACAGAGAACAGTATGCTGATCAACCATGCTGATATTATGAGAGCTCGTGCTCGATTCCCTATTAAACAAAAAAATACTACATTAATATGAACTAAGAGCTAAATCTTAGCACACTACGAGTTCACCATGCAATTGCAAGCCGATGGAATACTAGATTCGCGTAGGAATACTCAGTTGGTGTTTGGGACCTGCTACCCAAAAGTAAGAGGAAGGTGGCCAATCGTTGACCTTTACCAACAGACCACCTCTCTGACTAACCAGATTTGGCAAGATTTATAAGTGGCGCTGATAGGACGTATAGTTTATTTATTATACATCTGTATAAGCCGTTAACTGGAATTAGTCCGGAAGTAAGGGTACAAGAAAATCATATTTTCATAATAGGGTTGCTAACGGTATAAAAATGGCTTCAGAAGTACTTCTTTTTTTTTATTTGCTAAGTAAACCCCATTATTAACGACAGATCCTGTATAATGTTATAGAAGGAACGCGTGGAATGGACTTAAAAATAAGTAATACTATACTTACAGCTGCCAGAAAAATTCATAGGATTAGTGATAGCGTCACAGCGATCTATACTTAGGGCGACAAGGACGTATGTTGAAGCATACATCACCACCGCCTGAAAAATATAGGAAAATACTGTAAACCATAAAATGCCTCGGTGGCGCAGTGGTATGAGTATGCGACTGCCGTCCCTGAGGTCTCAGGTTCAATTCCGGGTCGAATCAAGTTATTTGTCGACAAATGTTTGTTTCGGAGTTTGGGTATTTTCTATGTATACTTAATATTGTTGTTTAATAATATTGTGTAATTGATGACTTGCAATATCGTATTTGTGAACACTGTGAGTATATTGTAAAAGTGATTATAAATAAATAAATAAATATAAAATATATATAATACACAAATTTCTGAACATTGACCAAAAAAAAATCCTGGTTTTAATAAAAAAAATAGTTTGGTTAATGATTCAATCCTCCGTCCGTCGTCGGCCGAAAGGTTTTGGGAGTTTTTGGTTTGGATAAACATTACTATATACTGCGTATATACTAATATTATAAAGCTGAAGATTTTGTTTTAACACTTTAATTTCAAGAACTACAGAACTTCCAACGAAAAAAAAACCAATTGTGTTGTAAATCACATTTATCGAGGACTACTATAAGCTATATAAAACCACGCCACAACCAATATAAGTGGAGCAGTAATAATAATGCTGTATAAAAGGGGGAAAATTTACTTCTTATAAGAGCAAAATAATGCTGTCTAACGGAGATTTTGGCAAACATACCGCAATAGACGCGCCCTTGGTATCTGTAGAGTAAGGGGAATATAATGATTCTGTGATCTGTTTTCTTACCTGAAGAAACTTGACAGATTTGCACATAAATTCTCCGGCCAACCATGCTATGGTTATCTTCTGTATAATATCTGGGAATACGTAGATGAGACCAACGAGAAGATCTGAAAAAGATAGCATTGTGATATAAACTAATGGCCCTACTTTTAGGGTTCCATAGTAAGTCTCGCAACCCTTATAGTTTCGTCATGTCCGTTCCTCGACTTTTCTCCCAAACGGTTAGTGCTAGAAACTTACAATTTTTCATGGATATTATAATATTTACTACGCCAACAAAGTGCTACAATAAAATTTTGAAAAACATTTTTTTGGGGTGCACGTAAAGTGTGAATAATATTTTTTTCTTGCGTCTACTCCATCGTGTGGGGTATCATTAGAAATGTCTTTTAAAAACATTACGAGGTTGCAAAGATGGTTGTTTTGATTTACGTATCTGTTTGCGAGATATTTAGCTTTGAAGAGCATGTTTTTGCAAAAACAGACCACTCCCGTCCCCCCTCTAAAATCTAAACGTCTGTCAAAATCATGATGGTAGTCCATGTAACTGAACTTTGAAGGAAAACTATAACGGAGCATATAACTTTGTTAGTTCAAGAGTTATATAGGCTATTAAAGGTGACCACGGAACCCTGTTCTATGCGTGTACCGACACGCATTTGGCCGGTTTTTTTTCATACTAACACTGGTTAAACATGTCACGCAGCTGAACTGAGATCAATGATTGAGGATATTGATACCAAAACTGTTAGAGTTTGTCTGAGCAAATTCTAACTCAGTTACTATTTAGACACAGCAGAGGGCTTCAGAGCCCATAGCCTACCATAGTTAGTATAAACTCTGAAGCTCTCTGAAGCGATAGGTAGGTGAGTCGCGATACTGAAAACTAGTGGTTCTGTGAACCGTAGACTTCGGGAGCGGCTTTGTTTATTCTTAAATTGTATTTATTTATATGCTTCTCAGGACCAGAAGGCTGGCTATTTTCTGGCCCAAAGAATAAGTATCGCCATCCAACGTGGCAACACAGCCAGCATTCTGGGAACCTTCCCAGTCGGCAATGACGCGGAGGATTTTTTAAACGATATTTTGTAATGTAAATATTTTTAGTATATAATTATGTATATTTTGTACATTCTTATTGTAAAGAAACACATTCTTTGCATGACTTTTGATTTTATTTATATGGGTTGCTATGATTACGGATTGCATTCTTGACAGACCGTAGACGTCGGGAGCTTTGTTCAGAAAATTTATTTTTCAATTTTCTTTATTACTCTTTCATTTTTCATCCAATCCAAAAAATATCATCCACATGTTATTCATTGTAAGCAAGGAGTGTGTGTGTAAAGTTTCATGAAAATGGGTTGATAAATACGGCCGCAAACATGATCTGACAGAACCCATAGATGTAGAGATGTGTACAGACGAAAGAAATTCTCCCCAGTCTGCAAGTTGAAACGGAGACTTCGGTCGCTTCGCTCTCTCAGTCAATTATAAGTTCATGTATAAATAAGAATGCAAATTTCGGTAGTCTGTTGGTATGAGCTTTCCTTCTGAAAAGGGAATAGTCAGTGGTCCAAGTCTTACCCAAGACTAAATTATATTATTATGTAGGTATAGTACAAGCAACATTATTTAAAACCTAAATACCTAAGAAATACTTTCTAGTGCATGACGCGGAGATAAAAAATACATGATTTAGAACATTTTTAATGTCTTTATAATGGACGTTCTTGACAGATGTTATTCTGTTCATGATTTTTGGGTCAGCTTCATCATATACAGCGGTTACATTAGTTTTGTAAACATTGAGATTTTAAGTTCGTACATTTGTAAACTTTTTTTTTTTTTTTTTAGGAAACTGCCAGAAAAACAAATCTTAAACCATCTTATGCCTGCGTATTACTATTATTACTTACTCCTAGGAAGATTAGGACTAATTGACCTGGGCCGCGGAATTTAAAAAGTAAAGAACTAATTGACCGTTGAGCGAGTCATGCGTTATCGAGATTGGACAGTTTTGCTTTCGTCCGTCTATCTGTCTGCATGTGTTCCGGGCTAGCAGCTACAGTTTTTATCCGATCTTCACGAAACTTGGGGCAAGTGTTTTACGCAAAACATTTTTTTTCATCGTGATCTTTTTTGGATTGTGTGCAAGGGCCGAAATCCCCAATTTGACTCAAAATGCATATATAATAAACCTTTATCAAACAATAAAGGGTATTCAGATAAGCGTGTGTGGTTCAAAACCGTTCATCATCATTTATCGTGACAAAATGGTCCTCCTTTATGAAAATATATTAACCCCTCAACTGTTTTACGAACACACCGAGTACGAATTAAAACACCAACTTCCTATGACCACCGTCCAGCTCCAGCAACAGTATAATTTTGACTTGAGCGTTTCAAAATGTTTGCATAAAATTCATATTTGGTTTGCGCAAGTATGATTACGTTTCACAGTTTCGAGTTAGGCTCAAGTGGTTGCCAACCCGTTCTCGCCGAAATACGCATATCCTCTCTCTTCTGTACAACATTTTGTTACCCTTCTAACCCTACTTAAAGAGCCGGTTCGAGTTCCTACATGAATCGCATGATAGGTGCTTGAGATCATCAGAGAATCTACGGTTGAGAATGCCTCAGCATTCTACAAGCTTCTTCGATAAATCGTTTACAGTAACTGCCATCCGCTTGTGGAATAGGTTACCGGTGGAGATAAGGCGAGCCGAGACAATAAATAAATAAATTTAAATTGTTAGTCAGAGATCACTATCTTCAATTAAAACTTTGAGCTGCAGGATTCTTTGTAGGGGCGGGGCCCCAAGTGATCTTTGACTACGTCCACGCCGTCCGCCCTGGACCCCAACCTGACCACCGTAACGGAGTGGCAGGTTGGGTGACAGAACGTCAAGGTCTAAACTTGTGTGGCCAATTATTTATTTATTTAAAGAAGAATAATCATGTCGGATGAACCCGAAAGTTTTGTGACCCCCGGTCTCGGTACTGCCGTTGTCAAGGTAGTGCCGGACCAAAACGACGACCTAATGCAGGATTCACGGACGCCGAACTTGCCCAGCGGTACGGAGACTCGCGTCGCGCTGCCCAGTCGCAGCGCGACGTCGACGCCTTCAAGGTTTGAACTACCATTTGCTGCCGGAACTGACAGTGAGTCAGATCCCGGCACGATGGAAGCGGAGACGGAACCAGAGCCGGCGCGCTCTATTTACCTGAAGAGGGGCCGTCAGAAGAGCGCGCCGGTGAAGAAGTCGCATTCGACGCCGAAGGACGGTCCGTCGATATCAGTGGTCTCCAGCGAATGCGAGGAGCCACCGGTCAAGGCGGTCCGAGTCCGGAAGCCCGGCTACGACGCCAAGGGGCGGGCACCAAACCCCAGCATACAGGTCCCGTTCCTGCCTAGCGGCAGGGACAAAGAAGTGCCGGCCGCGCGGGTGCTCATGGGGGCTCTTGCCCGAATCATTGCCGCCATGAGAGGTGCCAAGAATGTTTCGGGGAAGAAGAAGGTGGTGTCCGAAGCCATTGCCGACGCCCACCTGTCCCTCGATGAGCTCCTCGCGCGGAGCGTGTCCGAGGAGGAGGCAAAGCTCAGAGACCAGGTAGCGAGCTTGGCTGCTGAGCTCGCTTCCTCCCGGAAACAGACGGAGGCCCTGCGACAGGAGGTCGCTAACCTTACCATTTTGGTCAAAGGGCCTCCGGAGACCCAGCTGACGGGACCCTCTCCGCCTTCACCGACGGCTAGACCGGCGCCCAAAGCGGCACCTAGGAGCGCGCCCGGAGCGCCTCCTGCATCGCCGCTGCAGACTGCGCCGACACCGACGCAGATTCTGGCGGCGATTGAGAGGCGACTCGCGGTTCTTGAAGACCGATCATACCGCCCCCCGCTGGCGCGACCCGCGCTGTCATACGCGGCTGCCGCCAGTGGGGCTCTCGCTCCTGGGTCCGGTCCAAGTAGGTCTGCTGCCCGCCCAGCCCCGCCTATGTCCGCTTCACCAACCATTCGGACACCGGCTAAGCCGGCCACGACGGCTAAGCCGAAGAGAAAGGGGAGGCCTAATGCCACCCCTGCTGCCCCCGCGTCCCGCGCCACTCCCACTACACATCCTTCCAGAGGGGAGGGATGGGAAGTAGTGGGAGAAAAACATAGGCGGAAGAAGGCCGCCAAAAAAGCGGCCCAAGCCACCGCGGCGAAGGCGCCGAAGAGGCCCCGCCCCCCTCGCTCCACCGCCGTCGTCCTGACGGTGACGACGGAGGGTGTAGAGAGAGGTGTGGGGTACGCCGATGTTTTGAGGAAAGTCAAGGCCTCGGTGGACCTCAAGGCCCTCGAGATACAAGGGGGGCTCCGGTGCAAGACCACCCGCACCGGAGCTCGCCTACTCGAGGTCTCCGGCGCCTCCAGCGGCCCCAAAGCTGATGCCCTCGCGGCTAAGCTGAGGGACACGCTGGACGCAGAAGCCGTCCGCGTCTCCAGACCCACTAAATGCGCAGCACTGCGCATTTCGGGCCTGGACGACGCGGCCACGACGGATGAGCTAATCTCCGCCGTCGTGGAGGCGGGCGGCTGCCCCCGTGACCAGGTGAAGGCTGGAGAGATCTCCTTCAGCCCCACCGGTCACGGTACAGCAGTCGTCCAGTGCCCCGTCGCGGCGGCTCTTAAAATTGCGGACGGACGAAGCCTCCTCGTAGGGGGCTTCCTCAAGGCGCAGGTGCATCTCCTGCGTGCCCGGGAAACCAGGTGTTTCCGGTGCATGATGGTGGGGCACGTAGGAGTGCAGTGCGCAGTGGAAGACACCGTGGGTGATCGGTGCTTCCGCTGCAGCCGGCCCGGTCATAAGTCCAACGCCTGTGATGCACCGCCTCGCTGCTATAGATGCGAGGCGGAGGGCAAGACGGCGGACCATCGGGTCGGCAGCCGTTCCTGCGCCGCCTCGAGGCCAAAGCCTCGTCCGTCCGCTGGGGGCAGCGGGGGTGCCGCTACTGCGCGGCCAGATTCGCGGCGGGATGCGGATATGGACGTCCATTAATGGACACCCATATCCGCATCCTACAGGCGAACTTGAACCACTGCCGCGCTGCTCAGGATCTTCTGTACCAGAGCATCGCGCAGTGGTCCATAGACCTGGTTGTGGTCGCCGAGCCGTACTATGCCCACCCGGGAAGCCTGGTGGCGCAAGACGGCTTGGCCTGCATCTTTGGGGGGTCCGCCGCGACCACCTCGCGGCTTGCAATTATTGCAAACGGCCGAGGCTGCGTTGCGGCGGAATATGAAGGGGTGGCAGTCGTGGCCGCATACATCTCGCCGAACAACATTAACGACGCTCAGTATGAGCTATGGCTCACTGAGCTCGACGTCGTCTTCACTGCGTGTCGTCCTCGCCCTGTCCTTCTCCTGGGAGACTTTAACGCCTGGTCTACGGCGTGGGGCTCCCGGGTGACCAATGGCAGGGGGAGATTACTTGAGGACTGGGCCACTACACGTGGACTAGAGCTCCTCAACCGGGGGAATGTCGCCACCTTCTGGCGATCGGGGGCCAGCTCGGTCGTGGACTTAACGTTCGCGACCCCTGTCCTCGCCCGCCGTATTATGGGCTGGTGCGTGGAGGAGGGTGTGGAGACGCACTCGGACCACCGATACATCCGGTTCGAGGTCGTCCCCCCACCTACCCTTCCACAGCCGGTACCGAATCCCCCGGAACCGCGTTGGGCGCTCAAGAGTTTAGACCGGGAGGCTCTCCTGGAGGCATCCATCGTGCAGGCCTGGATTCCGGCGCCGGACAGGCCTGTCGATGTGAATGACGAGGCGGAGTGGTTCAGGAGAGTCATGTCGCAAATCTGCGATGCGGCGATGCCTAGGGTTACACCCGGGCCGGCCAGGAAGCAGGTGTACTGGTGGTCGTCGGAGATCGCACAGCTGCGTGCAGCATGCGTCTCCGCCCGCCGTCAGTATACCAGGTTTCGCCGGAGGCATCGTCGACCAGACGACGCGGCAGCCCGGGAGGCGGAGCTATATGCGTCCTACAGAGAGGCTAAGGGCACCCTCCAGGAAGCGATCACGCGGGCTAAGACGGCAGCCCGCGAGGAGCTCTTGGAGACCCTGGAGCGGAACCCATGGGGGCGCCCATACCTACAGGTCAGAGGTAAACTCCGACCGAGGGCGCTTCCACTGACCCAGAGTCTCCAGCCGGATCGGCTGGAGGGGGTCTTGGGCTCTCTGTTTCCGACGAGCGTGGAGGAGCACATCCCTCCGCGCATGGCTCCGTCTCAGACGCGCAACGCGGATAGTAGCAGCGAAGACGACGTACCCGAAGTCAGAGAGGGTGAGTTAGGAGCGGTGGTACTACGGCTCAGTCGCCGGAAAACCACCGCCCCTGGACCCGACGGCATTCCGGGCCGTGTATGGGTCCTGGCCCTCGAGGAACTCGGGCCTCGACTGAGGGGGCTCTTCAGCGCATGCCTCGAAAGGGGCCAGTTTCCCAAGGTGTGGAGGACGGGGAAACTGGTCCTGATCCGGAAAGCGGGGCGGCCGGTGGACTCACCGTCCGGTTACCGGCCGATCGTGCTGCTCGACGAGGTGTGTAAGCTCTTTGAGCGAATTATCGCGGAACGCCTCGTCGAGCATCTCACGCGTGTGGGCCCAGACCTGGCGGACAACCAGTACGGTTTTCGTCGGGGACGGTCCACCGTGAGCGCGATCATGCGCGTGAGGACCCTGGCGGAGGAAGCAGTCTCGCGGGGCGAGGTGGTGTTGGCGGTGTCTCTTGACATCGCCAACGCCTTTAACACCTTACCCTGGAGTTGCGTTAGAGAGGCACTGGTATACCACGAAGTGCCTCTCTACCTCCGTCGTATTGTCGGGGCATATTTATCCGAGAGGGCTATAACATACCCTAGCTGGCTCGGGCCAGCTCGGCGAGATGTGTCGTGCGGTGTTCCTCAGGGGTCGGTCCTAGGACCTCTCCTGTGGAACATCGGATACGACTGGGTGTTGCGGGGTGCGTTGCCTGAGGGCGTAGGCGTAACCTGTTACGCCGACGATACGCTCGTCACGGCGCGGGGAGTAACGCACCAGGAGGCAACACTCAAGGTCACGACTGGGGTTGCTGAAGTCGTGGGTCGGATACGGCGGCTGGGACTGGACGTGGCACTGAATAAGTCCGAGGCGCTGTGTTTTCACGGACCTCGGCGCGGGCCACCTCCAGGATCCAGCATAAATGTAGGGAGCGTTAGCATCGGCATCGAGCCCACAATGAAGTATCTGGGGCTTGTACTCGATAGCCGGTGGAACTTCGGACCACACTTCCGAAGTTTGGTCCCCAAAGTGACGGGAGCGACAGCCGCGCTTTCGCGACTGATGCCCAACTTAAAGGGACCCAACGCTTCCTGCAGGAGACTGTACCTGGGGATCGTGCGGAGTATGGCCGTGTACGGGGCTCCCGTATGGGCGCCGAGACTGACGGCCAACAACGCTGCCATTTTACACAGATCGTTGAGGACCTTGGCCGTCAGGACAATACGAGGGTACCGCACGATCTCCCTAGAGGCTGCATGTCTCCTAGCCGCGACCCCTCCATGGGACCTGGAAGCGAGAGCCCTTGCGTCATTGTTTCAATGGCACAAGGAGGCGCTGGAGCGGGACCACAGGCCTGCGTCTCGAGAAATCGAGGCCCAGCGGTCCCAACTCCGACAGGATCTCATGGAGACATGGAAGGTGCGACTTCAGCAACCAAAGTGGGGAACCACCACCATCGCGGCGGTGAGACCGATCATGGAGGAGTGGCTGCAGAGGCAGCACGGTGGCCTCACGTATCGTGCGACACAGATCATCACTGGGCACGGAAACTTCGGTGAGTATCTGTTTCGCATGCATCGTGAGGTCACACCCGCGTGTCAACACTGTGAGGCTTCCGGCGAGGACACGGCATTCCACACGTTGGTGGAATGCTCAGCATGGGCGAGTCAGCGCCGGGACCTCGTGGTGGGCCTGGACGTAGATACGCTCTCGCTGGAGACCATGCTACGAGCCATGGTCTCTAGCGAGAGCCAGTGGAACGCGGCCGTTTCCTTCTGCGAGCAGGTAATGCTCGTGAAGGAGGCGGCCGGTAGGATGAGGGAGCGTACCCTCCCCGCTGAGTTCCGAAGTGTGCGGCGGGGACGCCGCAGACGTGACTACGCCCAGGACCATCGACCTCCATGATCGGGGCCTGAGGACGATGGATTAGCAACCCACCGTCCTTACAGAAGCAGGCTAGAAGGGCTGCGTGATGTGGGGCTTCACTCCACGCACGACTTCACTCACCGACGCGGGATTTAACCCGACCCCAAGGATGCGGGGTAACACCCGACCACCACGCAGTGGCCACAATGGGGGCCAAGGTCCGCCGGGCGCCACTGGGAATTCTCTCAGTGTCTACCGGAGGCGCTCGGCAATGGACGTAGGTGCGGCCGCGGCCCAAGGCAGCGGAATAAAAAAAAAAAAAAAAAAAAAAAAAAAAAAAAAAGGATTCTTTGTACCTACGTACTAGTATTTCTCTTCTTTAATCTATTTGTATATATATTTAACCTTGCTATGTTTATGTATATATAAGTGTTTGTGTGTGTTTGAGCGTATGTATCTCTCTCTCTCTCTTTCTCTTTCTCTCTGTGTGTGTGTGTGTGTGTGTCTGTGTGTGTGTGTGCAAGTATGTACCTACCTTTACTATGTTTTCATATTATGTAAGTTTATTTAACTACGCCCACTACTACCTTTTCGTCCTTCAGATCTATCCATCCAAAGGTTGCCTGGCAGAAATTGCTCTATGCAATGAGGCCGCCCATTGTATTGCTACAAAATTTTTTAAGCTCTTTGTATGATTTAATACTGTATTGGCGTACAATAAAGAATATTTAAATACATAAATAAAGAAATAAATAAATAAATAAATAAATAATTTATCGAAATCACAATATATTGTTTAAATAAATAAAAAATACCTCGCAAGATTTGTTCTCAGACAGCCGACGGGTTAAACCCTATTTAGACGTTAAAACCACCTCATTGACCGAGCGAACGAAGAGACATTTCTACTGGACAACTTTGCTTTCCTCTGTAAGTATGTATGTGTTATATAGCCGGAAATGACTAGAAGTCACATTTATTATCAGATCTCCACGAAGACAAGTCTTCCTTGGTATAATACAATTTTTGTATCGTGAGCGTTTTTCATTAGGTGGCAAATGGAGGAAAAAGCTCAAAATAATGTTTTATATGTTCGCGAGTTCCGACTACTATGGTCCATCCATACCATTCACCGAGCCTTTTCCCAACGCAGTTGGGGTCGGCTTTCCAGTCTAACTGCGCTGTACTTCGATATTTTCCGTGAAGCGACTGCCATCTGACCTCCACAACCCATGGGCGATATCGAAGTTCTGTAGTTAGACCGGTCGGATTTTTTGATTTAGGGCTCCAACTACCCCTAACGACTGCCATAGATAAATAATAATAATAATAAAAAGCCTGCTGTACCAGCTTGGCAGTGCAGAATTGAACGGCGCATCAACGAGGCTAGGGTGCTCATTGGCAAGCTACACTGCTTCAGGACGGGCAATACACGCCCGAGAGTCATGCGCTTTGTGACCCGTGCATTCGTGGGAACTAATATTAGGCCCTGTGAATACTCTGTTCGGGTCACAGAGCGCATCGATTACCTGAAGCAGAAAGTTTATGCGTGGGCGAACCGCATAAGGCGGTACAAAAAAAGAGTGGACAGATACACTCAGAATCGCTTGTTCCAAAAAAATTAGAGGTGGGTATATAGAGGGTGGGAGCGACCTAACTCGGATGTGACTGATGGGAGTCTACCTGATGCTGTTTCTACAGTTAACTTCTGGAAAAGCATCTGGTCGACGCCCGTCAGTCATACACAGGATGCGTGGATTAGGAATGTTGAGCGGGCGTGTGAACCAATTCCAGCTATGGAACCTATAACCATATCTGAAGAAGATATTGGTTGTGCAGTTCGTTCGTTGCCAAATTGGAAATCTGCTGGACCGGACGGACTGCACAACTTTTGGTTAAAATGGTTCCGTAGCTCACACGCTTGCTTGGCATCTTGCTTCCAGTCATCCCTTGAGTCATCGTCGCTTCCAGCTTTTATGACTACCGGAGTAACCCACCTCCTACACAAGTCTGGTAGTACCACAGACCCCAAAAATTATAGACCTATAACTTGTCTACCTACCATATACAAACTTTTTACATCCATCCTGAGAGTAAAAATATATTCACATGTACAAAACAATAACATCTTGTCAATCTCTCAGAATGGATGTAAAAGTGGGGCACGTGATACGAAAGAGCTCCTTATTATTGACATGGCTGTTTGCCACCAGGTACGCCGCAACCGAAAGAACCATGGATTGACTATAAGAAAGCGTACGATTCTGTGCCTCATACATGGCTTCGGAGGGTGCTAGAGCTGTATAAAGTTGATGCAACTCTATGCACCTTTTTGGGGTCATGTATGAGACAATGGAGTACGGTTCTTGTTTATCCAGGGTGTCGTAAGATTCTAGGAGGTGGTGTACCAATAGGGATTGAGAGAGGTATTTTCCAGGGTGATAGTTTGTTCAGCACTGAATCCTCTCAGTACGTTACTAGAGGGTTCAGGGTTAGGCTATCGGATGCGCAGAGGGGGTCAAATTTTGTCCCACCTTTTTTACATGGATGACCTAAAGTTATTTGCCCCTAATGGCCCCGATTTGATGGCTTTGCTAAAAGTTACTGAAACTTTTAGTAAGGCCATCAGTATGGAGTTTGGGGTAGATAAGTGTGCGGTCATGCATGTAAAAAGGGGCGGGATTGTGGAATCTGAAGGAGTCAATCTTTCAGATTTCACACGATTTGGGTCGCTCTCCGCAACCGAAACCTACAAATATCTAGGATCGTTTCTTTGGCCGCCTGAAAAAAATACTGAAAAGTCTTTTATCAGGCGGTAACAAGGTGCGTGCTGTCAACGGCTGGGCCATGCCAGTCTTAGTATACTCTTTTGGCATACTTAAATGGACTCAGACGGAGTTAGAAGCTCTGGATAGGAAGGTGCGTTGTCTATTGACTTCATATCGAATGCACCACCCACGTTCGTCGGTAATGAGGTTGTATATACCACGGAAATGCGGGGGTCGGGGATTTTTAAATACCAAGACTCTCCATAACCGTGAGATATGTAACCTTAGAGAGTATTTCCTGCAGGTGGACGTGGATGTGCATCGAGATTTTGTGGCAATAGACAACGGACTGACCCCGCTGTCCCTTGCGAAACAGAACTGGCGCAAACCTGGAATATTAAGTGTATCTGATCGGAAGGAAATATGGAAGAGCAAGGAACTGCATGGTCGATTTTATCGGGCTCTAAATGGGCCCGAATTTGATTCAATAGCATCGGTATCCTGGTTACGATTTGGTGATCTCTTCGGAGAAACTGAGGGTTTTATCTGTGCAATCACTGACGAAGTCGTGATGACGAATAACTATCGGAGATTTATTGTCAAAGATGGGACGCTAGACATCTGTCGGGCATGTCATCGTCCCGGAGAATCTTTAAGACATATTATCTCTGGTTGTTCCCGTCTTGCGAACGGTGAGTATTTGCACAGACACAACCAAGTAGCCAGGATAATTCACCAGCAACTTGCTCTAAAGTATAATCTTGTCGACGTGGAGGTACCTTATTACAAGTATGTGCCCGACCCAGTTCTTGAGAACGGTCATGTCACATTGTATTGGGATCGATCTATTATCACTGATAGGACTGTTATAGCTAACAGACCTGATATAGTGATAATGGATCGATTAAAGCGCCTTGCAGTAATTGTCGATATCACTGTGCCACATGACGAGAATCTCGTGAAAGCAGAAAAAGATAAACAAATTAAATATTTAGACCTAGCTCACGAGATTGTCGACATGTGGGATGTGGATTCGGCGATTATTGTTCCGATAGTCGTATCTGCGCATGGTCTAATAGCCAAGAGCCTCGACCTCCACCTACAGAGGCTCGCGTTAGGCAGCTGGATCAAGGGCTTGATGCAGAAGGCGGTTCTGTTGAATACGGCCCGTATTGTGCGGAAGTTCCTGTCTTTGGAGCCCTAACCACCGGTAGCTTGGTCCCTGTACCCGATGCCGGTGAGTTACTGTTTTTTATATTTTGAAATATATTTTTTATAAATCTATTTAAAAATGTAATAAATATGTGTTAAGTGTTAATAAAGAGAATAATAATAATAAATATTTTTGGACATTCTTACACAACGTCATCTAGCCCAAATTAAGCTAATATAAGCTTGTGTTATGGGATCTAGACGACTGATAAACATACTTATATATTTCATCATAGCAAACAGTTTGGTTTCACTAAAGGCAGAAACACAACGGATACAGGAGTTGCACTTGTGAAACATATATTTGATGCATGGGAGGAAAAGCAGGATGCCATTGGTATCTTTTGTGATCTATCAAAAGCTTTTGATTGTGTTGATCATGAGACTTTGTTACTAAAATTAGGTTATTATGGAGTTTCGCACAGCTCACTTGGCTTACTGGAGTCTTACCTCACTGATAGAGTACAAAAAGTTAACGTTAATGGCACCGACTCTTCTGGCACCTAATTAGTCATGGGAGTACCTCAGGGCTCGATATTTAGACCCCTTTTATTCTTAATATACGTAAACGATCTACCCTACTTCACTAAAAATCTTTGTGAAATAGTATTATTTGCTGATGACACATCATTAATTTTTAAAAGTGATAGACGAAAAGTAGTACTTGACGATGTAAATAATACCCTTTCGGAAATACTGCATTGGTTCACAAGTAACAACTTGCTACTCAATGCGAAGAAAATAAAATATGTAAAATTTACTATGCCCAATGTTAGACAGGTGGATACTCATATTACTATGAATAATGAATTAGTTCAAATAGTCAATACCACAGTTTTTCTTGGAATAACTTTAGATAGTATACTGCAATGGGGTTCTCATATCACAGCCTTGGCAGGAAGACTTAGTTCGGCTGCCTATGCGGTTAGAAAGATAAGGTCACTGACTGATGAAAAAACGGCACGATTAGTTTATTTTAGCTACTTTCATAGCGTTATGTCATATGGTCTGCTGCTATGGGGCTCAGCTGCCGATATTGAGACAATATTCATATTACAGAAACGAGCTATACGAGCAATCTATAGACTCGGACTCCGTGACTCGCTGAAGGAACTATTTAAAGAAATTAATATTTTAACCGTTGCTTCTCAATATGTTTACGACAACATCGTGTATGTACGGAAGAACATAGAACTCTTCAAAAAAAGATCCGACAACCATAATTATAATACAAGAAACAAAAATAAACTGGCAATGACAAAAATTAGACTTCATAAAGTTGGTAATTCGTTTGTAGGCAAATGTATAAAAATATTTAGTAAAATTCCGCAGGATCTGGTCGACATGCCTCTTAATAAGTTTAAAATAGTAGTGAAAAAACGTTTGATGAAGAAAGGCTATTATAATGTAGACGAATATCTTAATGATAAAAATGCATGGTCACCCTAATCTGCTGTTGTTAGCCACTCGTACAATACAAATTGTAACACAATGTAAACAAAACATTATTAAAAAGAAAATGGATAATCTACCTGAGTTTCTTGCTGGTATCTTCTCAGGAGAACCAACTTACCGAACCAGCGAAAGAATCATTTTCAAATGGTTATTTATGTAATTAATTTAGTATTTTTATAATAGTGCTTGACATAAAATTGTAAAATTTTGACATTCATATGTGCTCTTTATGTGCCTAAACTGAATAAATGAAATTGATTCTTTGATTCTCTCAATACATACATATTAAACATAGAAAATACCCAAACTCCGAAACAAACATTTGTGGATCACACAAATAATTTGAATCGACCCGGAATCGAACCTGGGACCTCAGGGGCGGCAGTCGCTTACTCATACCATTGAGCCACCGAGGCAGTCACAGATGTTCGTACGACAGCCGGGAACGACGGCTTAACTTGCTCTCCAAGGCACGGAGGGGTCTCAGTGTCTTAAGAAATGGTCACCCATCCTAAGACCGGTCTGACCAGATGTTGCTTAACTTTTGCAATGTGTTAACATTGTCGGTAACCACTAGACCACGGCGACCATTGGTGGTAATAATTTATTATGAATATATTTTAGTCGTGTTCTATACGTATTGTGACAGGCTTTTAACCCGTCTATATATATAGTTTATGTCTATATATTGTGATTTCGAAAAGTTCTTGATGCTAGAGCTGGACGGTAGTCATATGAAGCTGGTGTTTTAATTCGAGCTCGGTGTGTTTGTGAAACGGTCGAGAGCATAGCTTACAAGTATGTAATATTTGACTTAACTTGACCACCCAGCGAGCAAGTTATCTAAACTCGTATTAGAAATTAAAAAACAATTCAATCAAAGAAAACATGACATATTTTTTAAAAAAGAAACAATCTGCTGTCATTATTATTTTTAATAGGTTTCCTTTTGTTTGCAAGTAAAATAATAATATGTGGCTGGTTACTTTCTCTTTATCAATGACTATACGTCATAATGGCTTTAAAAAAATACAAATATTGTTGGTTTAATAAATTACAAGAGCAAGTCGGCCACTAAGATTTGAAGCTACAGTTTTAGATACATTTGCGCAACCATTGAAAAACCGCGAAATGAATGGATCAAACTCACTTAGTTTTGTACAAACACAAAACGTCGTTAAATGTCTATAAATTGCTACAAAGCAATAATATCAAAAATAGATTGCAAAATAAACTGTGAAAATATAAAAAAGAATTCTGTTCGTAAGCTTTTCAAACTCCCATAAATCTGTTTATGGATTTCGGTTATTTTTGTAACAAGGTTTTAGATACTGTTCAGTTGGTGTAGGAAACAAATAATGGAAATTCTTCAACAGTTTACGCTTAATTCTGATTCTGACGAAGGGCCGACAGCTAGGTAGCTCTAAAGTGATATACTCGTAATAATATTGTATGAATTCATGATGATGTGAAATCCTTTATGAAAGAAGTATACCAGGATAGTAGCAAGTGGAAGTCCGTGGTCTCTGCCTACCCCACTGGGATACGTGAGTTTATGTATGTATGAAATCCTTTGTAGGGGTCCGCAGTAAAAGTCTCGGAACCCTTATAGTTTCGTCATGTCCTGTATGTAGTGCTAGAAATATGAAACTTTGCATGGATATGTATATTTACTACACCAGCAAAGTGATGCCATAAAATTCTGAAAAAGATTTTTTTGTGTACCTACTTACTTTACGTGTAGAGGAGATCCTCTACACGTAAAGTGGAGATGATATTGTTTTCTCGCGTCTACTCCATCGTATAGGGTATCATTAGATAGGTCTTTTAAAAACATTGAGAGGTTGCTTAGATGATTTTTTGATTTAAGTATCCATTTGAGAGATAGGCTCCTGGAGTTTGACTACCAGAAAACAGAGAACTTGCTAATATTCCTGCAGTGATAGCCCCATTGCCACATTTACACACACATGCATTGTATTGCAAACACAGTGAGTCAAACTCACAAACATGGCCCCGTTCACACTGTCCTCCAGAATACAGGATTTCACCTAGTTTGGAGGCAGTTTAGTGTACCTAGTTATAGATGACTTGCTCAAATATTGTTATATGTTTTATGAAAGTGCTTTTTGTGAAATAAATTATTTTATTATTTATTTATTTATTTATTATTATACTCAACTTTGAAGAGCAAATTTTGCAAAAACATGGCTTCTCCTCCCCCTCTCAAAACTTAACGACTGTCGTGAAGAACTTAAAAAAAATCAAGATGGTAGTTCATTTCATGAACTTTGAAGTAAAACTATAACGGATGGTATAACTCTGTTAGTTCAGGGCTTATAGAGTTTTTTTTAGGTAACTACGGAACCCTATCTTATACGCGGTTCGACACGCACTTGGCCTGGTTTTTAATAATAGGATAAAGTATTTGCGTTACGTTGAGTCTGTTTTAAATTAGTTTTAAACTCGCCTGCCACCATTATTCTGAATTCTAGTATCTATCAATAGAATTATAAGAAAACAGGTCAAACATTGACACAAAAATCGACTTCAAATAACCGAAATGGGATCAAATAACTGTCAGAATGGGACTACATAGGAACTACTAGCTTTAAAAAATAAATAAATTTTAAAACCGGTTCATTCAGTCGCAAATTATGTAGGTTTGAGATAACAAACATAACAAAAAAAACATAAAATTGAATTGAGACACTCCTATTTCTGAAGTCGGTTAAAATCGTTTTACGTAACTTTACAAGATGTTGTATTTATATTACAAATTGTGATGTTAATATAACAATTTGTCAAGTCGTAAATCAAATCCAGGTCAAACATTTTAACACGAAAATGTCTCGCCAGATTTTTACTGCAAACTACTTCCTAATACATCGGTTTTGGCACAAACATCGCAAGCTGGGTAATGTCACAATACAGTTCCCGTATCATAAATCAACGATATCAGTATAAGAATACGTTTACACTTACCACGACAAGTGTACCATTACCACATCTGTTATTTTTCTTTTAGTATGAGTACTACAACGGTCGGTCATAAACTAGGTACTTATTCAGTAGAGTAAACAAGATAATAACGATATAATATATAAACAATATAATACTCAAAATAGATTTCTATTGTGGTTAGAAAAGGAGCAAGAAATAATATATGTTTACGAATATTTTATAATGGTCCTAAAAGTTTAGTGTTCATATTATTATTTTGTTTGAAAAAGTTTAATGTTTTAGAAGATGGAGCTTGGGTATTATGACAGCTATTACAGGTACCTATAGTTTGGCTAAAAGTATTTCGCGAACATTAATATGTACGTGTGTGTATTTATATTAGTTAAGCCTATTTAAGTACGCCTACCCATTACCTTTTCGTTCTACAAGATCTATAAATTCGTCTCACGATCAGTATGTCTAAGTAGCTAAATGTCCAATAGCGCAAAACGTCTAATGAGCAGTAAGTCTAATTAGCAAAAGTCTATGTAGCAAAACATCCAACTATCAGATGGCAGACCATCTGCTATACAGATATAGCAGAACAACTATTTAGCAAATAGTCAGATTCTCAAAATGACTGTATACTCAAGCACAAAATTCATTGCTCCGGGTTACCTACATACAGACTCTTTGGTATAAGTACTTCGTAGCGTATATCATCATTATTTTTTTAATGGTGACTGACAGTAATTGTAATTGGTCTCATCAAGCAGTATTTTGAAATAAACATAATGGCCATTAAATGCGATTATGAGATAGCGCTTATCATTGGAATCAAAGATGCTTTTCCGAATACTCAAAAAACGGGATGCTATTATCATATTAATAAAGCCGTTTGGAAAAAAGCGTCAATATTGGGTCTTCCTGGAAACAGACAGTGCAGAAACATTGTCAAAGCATGTTCCAATTTACCTTTGATACCTTCTCCATACATCAAGCCTTCGATGAAGTATCTAGGGATCGTACTTGATAGCCGATGGAACTTCGGACCACATTTCCGAATATTTTTGTATTTCAAAGCAATGAGTTTGCTTAAACTATTCTTAAAATATTCAGAAAGAAATTATAAATAGACCACAAAAACTGATGTCATCGGCGGGACTCGAACCCACGGCCTTTCCCTAACAGCTCTGACCAACTGAGCTACGATGACCACTACCGACGACATCGAATTTTTGCTTCATATCATATTCATAATTTCTACATCGCGCTATTCACATTTCCGAAGTTTGGTCCCCAAGGTGACACATGCATTGGTCGCGCTTTCGCGACTGATGCCTGATGTTTTATTTGATAGAAAATAATAAAGATCTCAGATTCTCTATCTTAGTTATCTTATTGGGTATATAATATATTGTAGACTCTTCTATATTTAGGTAAGTTTATTATAGTACAGTATGTATTTATTTATGCATATATTATAATGCACCTATAGTTTATGTAGGTTTATTTTTATTGCACTGCACACACGTTGCCTTTTCACCTTTACATCTCCTCTCTGGCCTTAAATCGCTGGGAGAGATTCTTTTAGGAATAAGTAGTGCCCTTGTACTAACTGCTCACTGTTCTTTTTGTACTCTACTTATGTTTTATTTTTCTCTGTGTGTTGTACATAAATAAATAAAAGAAAACAATGAAAAAAAATATATATTCAATTTAGCAGACGCTTGTCTGCCCTGTTACTTTTCCACTGGAACCCATTGCGTGAATAAAATACACCTACATTTATCTGCCTAGTTCCTTCTCAGAAATACCGTCAAAATTATTTATGCCGATATTTTATCCTAAATAGCAAAGAAAATAATTAGAAACATCCGTAACCAAGTCTATGCATAAAAATACTTACGATTATACTATTGGACGCACAGTCTCTGCCTAGAGAAAGAAGGGTGACCTTATGAAGATAATAATGTAAGTATGTTTAAGTAAATAATAAATATAATACCATTGCTTTGCTTAACTTCTGGGAAAAATGTGTAATGAAATGTATTTGTGTATGTGTACTTATAGAGTTTATATGAGAATTTAAAACTTGATACTTATCATTCTTATCTGTCTATATAGGATAAAATATACACTGTTTAATAGGTCAGTAAAACAGATCTAACGAGAGAATATGTTACATGAGAGAAAACCCGATTATTTTCTCTAACTGCCCCTAACCGACACTTTTAGTGCCCATTTCTTTCAGGATTTAATAAGGCAAGTCTATAGCCCAATAATTCTTGCCTTCTCAATATATTCAGTAGATAAAAAGTTACTTGGAGTATAAAATTGTAGTATCAAAATAAATTTTATATATGTAGTAATATTGTTTTTCAATAAAATGTAGGTACCTACCTACTTACCATATTTTTAAGTACCTACTTACCTAAGACTGCGTAGGCGTTCGATAAGCGTCTGCGCTGCGCGTACGTTCATCGAACGCCTACGCTGGATAAACGCTAGTGTGAAGGCAGTCTAATTACACTGTGATTATCATAACCCAAAGATTCGCTGTCGGAGATAAATAGGTTTGGCTAGATACTTTATTAATTAGTACTTACGCACATACACAACCCAAAAAAATAGCTCAGTCTGTATTTACCTCTATACCCATTATATTATAACAATCAGATTAGAAGAAAATCTATGGTTACAAATTGTGCCATCTCATTCAATCACACTATCGCTGAGAAACATAGGCGTGCACACAAACACTTGCATATGGTGTTTATAGATCTCGAGAAAGCATACGACCTGATACCCAGAACGGTTTTGTGGTGGGCATTGAAAGAGAAAAGTGTGCCTGTGAAGTATATAGAGTTGATCTGTGCAATGTATTGTGGATCGAGAACCTACGTACGATGTGCTGCTGGCAACACTGACGAGTTTAGTGTGGAGGTAGGCCTGCATCAGGGCTCAGCGATATGCTAGTACCTCTTCCTGTTAATAATGGATGCCTTGACATCGGAGATACAGGAAGAGACCCCCTGGTGTAAGCCGTGTATTTGCCGATGACATTGTTCTTGTCGGTGAAGACGGGCCGGAGGTACAGAGCAGGCTGGAGAAGTGGCAGTGTAAACTGGAGAGTGTAGGCTTGAAAATCAGCAGAACCAAAACGGAGTACATGTTCTCCGATTTCGGCGGTCTCTCCAGCTTTACACCCATAACGCTAGACGGCGTACCATTGCCAGTCTGCTCCAGCTTCCGATACCTCGGCTCTCTTATCCAGGACGATGGGGAAATCGATCGTACAGTGAAGCACAGAATTGACGCAGGTTGGATGAAATGGCGGCAGGTCAAAGCCACTATATGCGACCCCCAATTTCCTCCGAAACTTAGGGGAAAATTTACAAGACTGTCGTCAGACCTGCCGTCCTGTCCTTCAACCCCCACCTGGACTTTCATGTGTGGCCGTAAAAGCGACGAATGAAAGAAAACTGCATGTAGCGGAAATGCGAATGTTAAGATGGATGTCTGGTGTAACAAGGATGGATAGAGTAAGGAACGAGTATATTAGAGGAAGTTTGAAAGTTTCCCCAGTAAATGAAAAAGTGAGAAGCGAACGGCTATCATGGTATGGACATGTTATGAAAAGAGAGGAAAGTAATGTGGTAAGAAAGGTGCAAAATATGAATGTAGATGGCTTGAGAACTCGAGGTAGGCCCAAGAAAAGATGGATGGAATGCGTGAAAGAGGATATGACCAGGAAAGGAGTAACTGAGGACATGACGTGTGACAAGGATGTATGGTAGATGAAAATATGTTGCGCCGACCCCAAATAATTGGGATAAGGGCAGGCAGATGATGATTCAAAAACACTATATTAAAAAAAAAAAAATATTTTTTAAAAACAAATTAACATAAAAAAGCCGATTGAGTCGTTTAGATTTTAGAATTAAGATTTTTTTTTCTTATATTTAGGTCGACGAATTGACGCCACCCGCCTGATGGTAAGCTGTGGCGACGTCTGGTGATTGTGGGCGACTCTCACAGTACACAGGAATACTATGGAGTGGCCCTCAACTTGACGACCCAGTGATGTGCCTCTTCACGCATCGCTTAAAGAACCCAGGGTTATACTCGTATGTTAGAGGCAACACGTGCGCAGGCAGGGCGTTCCAAGCCACTATCGTTCGTTAGAGAAACGAACGTTTAAAACAGTCGGTCCTCGCGAAGACGGTTTCCACGGTATGAGAGTGACATCTCTGCCCAGCACGCGTTGTTCGGGATCGGAAGGGAGAGGGTGGGATCAGGTTGAAGAGCTCTTCAGAACGTGGCCAAGGAAGCGATTGTTCGGCACTGAGCTAGCGGCTCAAGGCTTCCCGTTACCTCCGGACAGTCTATAATGCGACAAGCGCGTCGCGGCATAGCGTCGAGAGCGTCCAGAGCGTCCAGCAAATACTTCGAGGAGCTTTCCCAGAGGTGAGAGCAGTATTCGACGCAGGGTCTAATCTGTTTTCGTTTCGTTTATACAGCAGACAGCTCTGGTGCGGTGTAAAGAATCGCTTTACCTTGTTCAGTATTCCTAGTTTTCGCGAAGTTAGCCCAATACATCTCTCAATGTAGTTTGTGTTATTGAGCTCTCGACGAACGTCTATGCCAAGGATGTCTAGATTGTCCTTCATTGGTAATATTGCATTCTGAAGAGAAGGGAAGTGGAGAAGGGAAGGAAAGAGGATTTTTTCGCAGTAAATGCACACGCCTGTGTTTTGTGGGCATTGAACTCGACAAAGTTCTCGGCACCCCATTGGGAGATACTGTCGAGGTTACGGTCGAGATCAACCACGAGTCGTCGTCTGTCCTCCTCAATCTCAGATCGCCCCACCGTCGGACGAACCGAGTAACTCCCGTGCAGTGTGCTGTCATCTGCATAGCAATGAATGTTCCCGAGGGATAGCATATCATTGATATGCAGAAGAAAGAGAGTAGGTGATAGTACGGACCCCTGCGGTACCCCGGCATTCACTTGCAAAAAGCGAGCAGCCTGGCCATCGCAGAGGACCCGCACTCGGCGCTCGTTTAAAAAGCTGGCAATTCAGCTGTACAGTTGAGGAGGTAAACCATATGCCGGAAGCTTGGAAAGGAGCGAAGCATGCCGGACCCTATCGAAAGCTTTGGCGATGTCCAGGCTAATAGCCAAGGACTCGCCGTACCTTTCCATAGCCTCACCCCATACATGCGTGACGAATGCCAGAAGGTCACCCGTTGATCGTTTTGGCCTGAAGCCATATTGCCGATCATTGATTAGCGAGTGATCCTGTAGGTATCGCATGAGTTGCTTATTTATAAGGAGCTCAAGCACCTTGCAAATGACTGAGGTGACAGCTATAGGTCGATAGTTGCCTGGACCGGATCGATCCCCCTTCTTGGGTATCGGTTGTACATGCGCCTCTTTCCAGACCTCTGGCACGAGCCCTGTAGAGTATGACAGGCGGTACAGACGCGTTAATACTGGAGACAAATCAGCAGCACATTTTCGAAGCACCACCGCCGGAATTCCGTCAGGGCCACTGGCTTTCCGCGTGTCGAGTGACCGCAGCACTGCCCGTACATCACATTGCCTGATAACAATATCAGGCATAGTGTCGCCACGGTCGTCGACACGGGAATTAGCCGCAAAGAGGTCTGCGAGCATGTCCGCCTTCTCTTGGCCTTTGTGAGCCAGTGATCCATCAGGATGACGCAGTGGTGGCAGCAAAAATTGGACTGCACGACTTTGGCCAGTTGCCAGTATCCACGGCTGCCCGTGGGATGGGATGTGAGCTCCTGACCAAGCCGCGCGATGCACTGGGCATCCGCTCTCTTGAAGGCCCTCTTGCTGAACCTAGTGGCCCTATTGTACGCTGCTTTGAGGCGGCCCACGTTCGGGTCACGTGCCGCCCGAGCCCTGACCAAGGCGCGATATGCTGACTATTTTTTCTGGACAGCTTCGGCACATTCACGCCCGAACTAGAGGCGGGCTTTGCGGATGCTGGCGAAATCAGTGTATGGGATATAATATTCTATCACTAGACTGATCTCGCCAGCAACGGCAGGAGCGCTATCCGAAGGCGCCTTCCCTACAAAGCAGCGCTGGCTCCACGGGACGGACGCAAAGTAATCGCGGAGACCGTCCCAGTCTGCCGACGAGTAGTGCCATAATCGTCGAGTCATTTGCTCAGCACGAGCAGGAGGTGGCACTTTCAAGCTGGCATGCACCACACAGTGGTCGGAAGTACCCAGTGGGGCGCACAACACACTGTACTGAGCTGGGCGACTCGTCAGCATCCGTCAAGGCGGGCGTGTGGTCTGACCTGTCAGGTATCCGGGTGATCCCCTGTACCATCTGGGTCAGCCCGTGGGAGAGAGCGAATGCATGGGCGGTGCGTCCAGCATGATCTGTCCTAAGGGACCCCAGCCACTCAACGTGATGCCCGTTAAAGTCCCCCAGGAAAACCAGGTCAGCATTCGGAAACCGCACCTGCGCGTCGTCAGCCATCTCACTGAGGTATTTGAAAAGCCTTGTTGGCCCAGTGTCCCCTGTGTGGGAGCGGTAGAAGCACACGTAGATCTGGTTCATGGAGCCATGATCCACGTGCAGCCAAAGGACGGAGTAGGAGGGGTTCTCCAGACAGCGCAACCGGCGGCGGCCGTAGCAAACATCCGCCCTAACGAACACGCACACTTCGGCTTTATCGCGGAATTGTTCCTCAATGATATAGCCCGGGTAACAGAGGTAAGACGTGTCGTCAGGGCGGCGTATCTGTGTCTCCGTTAGGAACAGGAGAAATCACAGAAGGCCGTGCCGTCACCAGGTGATGGTGGACGGTATCGAGGTTCGCATGGAGTCCGCGGATATTCGCAAACTCCACCTCAAACGAAGTCATCTTTGTGGGGTTTCTAGGGGCCGCTGTGTACCGTCTATTAACTTGTTGCACTGTCATGGTGAGATATGGGGAAGCGTGAAGACAGGACGATATTTGGTGCGGCAGTAAGTATCAAAGTGCAGAGGCTACCTTCGTCTAGAACCGTGTGGTTAGGTCGGAGCCAACCCGCCGGACGGAAGGGCTCCCAAACCCCCCTGATGCAAGGCCGCCGTTACCCCACACCGGTTACCACCCGGAGCGGCAACCCCACAACAGGATTATGCGCAACATGTGGGGCAGCCTACTGGGGTGGTTGGTCCCAGGCGGGCCCCATGACTATGTTGCGGGCGGCCAGTTTCATGTTTCTAGCACTCACCGTTTAGGAGGAAAGCCGAGAACAGACGGACGGACAGACATGAAAAGACGCCTATAAGATAATGGACTCAACCGACTAAAACTTTAATACGAGTATCTCCTTATACCATTAGATCAATGAATTTGGTCCCTGCTTTATGCCTATATGTACTCAAAGACCCGGGTACCTAATCCCTTAAAAGAGTTCGAAGCAAGGCCGCTGGTAATTAGTTAGCGACCGATAATACGGAAATACTTTGGGGGATAAGTAAGTCCACAATGCTAAGGTTTACTTCCACCCTGAACTTTTAGAAAAGGCAACAGAAATTGACATTAACAAATTCATTTGTATGTAGTTAATGCTTGGTGCCGAACTTTTGAAGCATTTGGTAATGTAAATTAACTTACTTTCGGGTCGATTAATTAAGAGTTGGTTTGTGTGAAAATCAGATTTGACTACATTAACCCTTCGTTGCGGGTAGTTGTTTGAAATTTATGAACTTTTGAACTTTCCCAGCAGAGGTTAAACGATATATGACATCTACGATGTTTTGATTAATGTGTTAATTACTTCTTCTAATTATCATTATTTAATTTACTTGATGACGGTTTGTTTTAGATCTATTACAGAGTTTAAGACCTCTATGAATCAGGTTTTAAGGAACCCCATGCACCCCAGCCTCTAGAGAAGCACTCTTTTTTTTTATTAAGTACGCCATATTGACGCCACCCGCCTGATGGTAAGATTGTGGACGACTCTCACAGCACAATACCATAGAGAGTGGCCCTTAGCTTGACGACCTAGTGATGTGCCTCTTCACGCCACGCTTAAAGAACCAGGCAGGCAGGGTATTCCAGGCCACTATCGTTCGGCAGAGATACGAACGTTTTAAACGTTATATCTATTACTGAAAGCAGCATGAAAATCGGTGTAGTAGTTTTTGAGTTTATCGCGAACAGACAGGCAGGCGCTGCGGAGGACTTTGTTTTTTTATAACACTATCAGACTTCTGCGGCTTCGTTCTTGGCAAACTATATACACAAAACCCTTCCTCTAGAACCACTCTATCCATTGGTAATAACCGCATCAAAATCCGTTGCGTAGTTTTAACGTAAACGTGTGTGTAAGAGAATTAAAACGGATTTGAGTATGTAGTCCATTTGAGACTTTAATTCAGTTTACAGATTTGTTTCGACCAGTAAGATAAAAATAAAAACGAAAACGGAAGAGTAAAATAAACACCTTACATATCACACATTTGAGTATAAAGGACTAAGAAAGAAAGATACTATGTCCTGTATAAGAACCTGAAGGCCTTTGATCCAGTCAGGATAGTTCATCGTAAATAACACGATTCGAATCCAAAATTCAATAGATTATTAAGAAGCGTACTTACCTGCGGTAGCAAGCTGCATGATAAAGAAGTTCATCCGACTCTTGCGAGCGTTTGTGCAGAGGAGAGCCGCGATTACTGACACATTGAGCACTACTATCGCGACAAAAAGCACCCACATCACCGTGAACTGAATCGACTGAAACAATAATACAAGTTGTGAAATGTAATGTTATTTTTTCTCCTCTAATCCTACCAGATCGTATACAGTCAAACCAACTGCGTCGGTGGCGTGGTCGGTAGTGCATCGGCTTCGACTCCGGAGTCTCGGATGCGATTTCCGGGTCGAATCAAATATTTGTGTGATCCATAAATGTTTGTTTCGTAGTTTGGGTGTTTTCTATGTATATTATGTATGTATTTAAAAATATATAAGTATGTTTATCAGTTGTCTAAATTCCATAGCACAAGCTTATACGAGCTTATACGCATCCACATTATTCACCTGATCTGGCACCGTCAGACTTTTTTCTGTTCCCTAACCTAAAAAACCACTTGGGAGGTCAAAGATTTTTGACAAATGACGAGGTCAAAGCAGCAGTAGATGCATATTTTGACTCTTCAGGAAGAATCATTTTTTTCCAACGGGCTAAATGCTTGGAAGGGAAGATGGCAAAAGTGCATTGAACTTGATGGTGATTACGTTGAAAAATAAAAATATATTTCATTTATAATGTATTTATTTTCTTGGTTAGGCCAATTACTTTTCAATCCACTCTCGTAGCTTAGTTTGGACTAGGATGACGTTGTATGAGAATGTCCCATCTGGTCCCATCACATACATAATTAATAATATGATTGCGTTAAACTCAAAATTTACTATACTGATTTTTATTTATACCGATAGTGATTAGGTGTAGGTATAATTTATGTAAGATTTTTACATTATTGTTATTTAAAACTGAAGCTGGTATGTTAATTTTCATTTTGTAATAATTAAATACCTACCTAATAATTACCAAATGAATAAAAGCCATCATAAATCAAGTCACCAATTATTAACTCATTTCAGTTTTGATGAAATCCTTTGACTTAATAATGTTATTTAACTTCCTATAATTTTCGGAGATCTGTCTTAAATTCTAAAATTTTGATTTGATATTAATTAATGAACAAAATTAAACTGTACTTCACAGACGCTATTATTAATAGAATTTTCTTATAATTGATTGATTGATTAATTGACACTCGTGGAATATTTTTCTAGATCCCAATTCCTTCGGGCACATATTCCCGGGATAAAAGTAGCCTAAGAGACCTACCCTTATACCATCAGGTACCTGTGAAAGACATGGATGGTCCGACTTTTAGGGAAAGTACCCTTCCCCTGAGTTTCAAAGTATGCGTCGAAAGCTTCGCATACCTACAAAAAAAAAACCCTAATAACCTATGCCTATAGACTATCGGGTCCTAGAGGGGTCGGATAGACTGAACAAAGAAGACAAGCAATCTGAAGGTGGAACAGATGATAAGTTTTATAAAGGACACGGGATGGTTTGACGGGGGACCGTGAGAGAGCTGGATCAACCACACTCTCTTCAAGGGGAGAATTGGGGAAATAGACGAAATGCCCCGCAAACGTCGCGGGTGGGTCGTCCGTCTGGCTGCCGGGCGGGCGGCGTCCCCGTTGGAAATAAGGCCTATAGACTACTGTCCTTTATGACCGGGGCCTGAGTACGGCAGGTTGGTACCTACGTTTGAAGTAGTTAATTAAAACTATAAGTGTATCGTGACTACTCTATGTGAAAGCTCAAAGTATTGAAATATAGATAACGTTTCCATTGAGTGACAGGCTCTCAGCTCCTATGACGCAAATCTCTAACCACCATTAAATGATTAAAACCTTTCAGCGTTTATTACTCATAGGTATACGTAGTTTCAAAATGACGTGGGTAGTTTTAATTAATCCCTATATTAGTTTATAAAAAAATACACGTAAATAATTGAAACAGTAACCGACTTTAAATTACCGAAATGGGACCAAATAATTATTAGAATGGGACCAAATTTAAATGAAACCAGTTGGGAAGTACTAGATTACTTTATTTCGTTGTTCACGTAAAAACGGATTTTGCAGTGTGGTAAAAATGAGTATCGATGTTTTGGAACCGTAGCTGGTCTTTTACGTCGCGAACGAGGGAACTATGAGGAGGAAGTTGCGGGTTTTTGCTAGTAAATAATATAACAGTTAATAGTAAGTAGCTGTTAAAAATCTCTTTTCTTTCTGGTGCGAGAGAGTAGAGACTTGAATAAACACTTCTCTTTTGACCCTTAACACTGTTAACGATGGTACGGTAAGAATATCTATATTATATATTCTATATTATATATATAGAAATGGGGAATGTAATTTTTGTCCCCCCTTAGCTCTCGAGAACTGCTTAAGCTCCAATAATGGTTGACCCCTCTATGGATAGCCCTCGATCTGGAGGCAAGCCAAAAAATCGAAAATTTTACGTAGCCCTAAGGGGTCAAAAGTTATAGGCCAAAACCTATGGCGTGGTGCGGCGCGAAGCACCGCCCCGGACACCGTACTAGTTGCTTAATAAGGAGTTATTTTCTGCATGAGCCTTGCAATCTATAACATTATACTTCACGTCCAAGAAGTTGGCACTACATATTTATACTACATACCCATTATACAAACTTAGTCGTAAAAACTTGTAATTAGCTTAGTATATATTATTATTCTACTTTGTATAGGAAATGATTGGTTGTTGGTTTTCCTAACATAAATAAAATTAAATGATCTAGGCAACCCAGACATTATCAAGACTATCTAGCCTTTGAATGGGTAACCAAAACTGACTTAAAACATCATACGACGTATGCCACGCGACGTGAGAAACAGCGATACACTGGTCCTACGTCTTACGACGTCTGACGTTTACATTATCTACGCGATATGACAGTTTAAACGTGTGTGACAGCGTCGTACGCGTGGGATAGCATGGGAACACGCGAATCTGGCGCGGTGACGCGTAAGACAGCGTAGTGAATGACCAGTGTGTTCGTTACCATACAAATTGTATAGGCCAGATCCTGTTCAGATATCATAATGCGTGGTGTATACGTCGCATGTGATGGATGAGTTTGCCCGTTCCTTAAGGATGACGTATACGCGTATACGTAATGGTATGCTTTCGCAAGTCTAGTATAAATGGTTTCCGCAAGCCTAATTTGTACAAGAATTGCGCAAGTTTACCGTTATGTGTATTTCATCCATTAAATGTCTGACCTACTATTTTAAAGTCACAGTACAGTGTCATGGAGGATCTGACCAACACTGAGCATACGTTAAGAAGAATATACCTAACTGTTGCTAGTTATTCGTAGCGCAATCTGCGCAAGTAATAATTTCGTAAAAAATGTAAAAAAATAAAAAATAAAAAAGACTTTTGTCAAAAATGTTCCTTTCAAAAATAGCACGCGCGAATATATTTTTTTGTGTTTAATTTTAATTGCTACTAAATCGCGCGCATAATCCTAAATCCAGTTTAAATCATGTTAAAATTAACTTTTTGTCAAATTTCTAATCTTATCGCACCAGTTGAGATCACGACCTTTCCAACGGTGTGCCACACTTGACTGTGCGACTCTTAGTTTAGGAGGAGAAGCGGCTTCACTGGCGTATTATATATATAGATAGAATAATAATTAAAATTAAGTAACTAGTCCGAGACGCCCAGGACTAGTCCGAGACGCCCAGGACTTTAATTGGCTGTACGATAGCCACTGGCACGTAATATTTTGTTGCCTTTCATCAACATATCATCGCGAGGCAACGGATTTAATTTTTTTTGTCAAAATTACAATAATGCTGCTACTTTCTATTAAATTCATTCGGCAATTTCGGACATAACCCATTATATGTGTGCCCGGTGATGGCAATAGGCTTGGCCCCTATTACGTGGGACTAAACATACTGGCAAATTGTGGGTGTACCCCTTCGGGATATAGGCGTGACATGTGTGTGTGTAAGTAAAGAACACAGCTATGTTCACAGGCTATTTTCGGTTCCACTTTCTCAAATAAATTTTAACCGCGAATTAAATATTATTTATCAAATTGCTAAATCTAATGGTTACAGTACCAAGCTTGTGGACAACTTAGTTGGAAGGCGGCGAGCCTCAATTACGCGTAGTTTACTATATGCTGTTCCCCCGGATCGTGACGTCCATCGGTATAGAGCTAGTCTAACTTATTTAGGTCCGATATCTGATAAAGTTGCCAAAATTTTGCGTAAAAATAATATTCATGTCGCGTTTAGAACGGACAACACTATCCGGAGAAACATTTGCAATGTTAAGGAGAAAATTGGGGATGACAGGAAGTCAGGTGTGTATAGGCTTAAGTGTGGGGATTGTGAGAGTGTTTATATTGGCCAAACCGGCCGTAGCTTCGCGACGCGGTATAAAGAACATATATCAGCTTTTAGAAACAATCGCCCAGAACGGTCTCATTTCGCAAAACATTTGTTGGACTCCGGTCACTCCCTACCTAATCCTCACACTTATGACGTTCTGCACACCTGCAACAAAGGACTGAGGCTTTCGGTTTTGGAACAATTAGAAATCTACAAACATAGACGCTTGAACCCTAATATTTTAAATGATCAACTTAATTTCGCCTCTTACCCTTTGCTGCGGGTAGGTATACGTCATTCAAACAACGGTGGTGGGTACACATAAAATAATTTGGTATTATGGTTGTGGGTAGAAATAAAAAACCTAGGATATAAATAGGTGCGGTTTAGTTGTGGCTCATTCGGTCGCCGTGCGCCGAGCCATCGACATCTCCTGATGATGCCCCTGGTTGGGGGCGAAACACGTGTCGAGGTTTTTTATTATTTTTTGCATGATAACACAACTCTCATATTTATTCTATTTTCAAAATTATTTCTCTATTCTTTCGGCCTAAGTGGGATTGGAGGGCGGACTTGTGCATGAATAAATACGAGAGTTGGGTAATTTGCATGTGGCGGAATATTGCAAAGTAGTTAGATTAATTTTATTTAACTAAAGAACCCTACTAAAATCTCACATACGATGCACCTGCTCGCTCTAAACTGCGTAGGACAAACGTGATTGGTGAAATATGGGTGTATTGACCGCCTCTGTTTACCATTTCGAAGATAAAGTGTGTGAAGATAAAATACTTACGTCATAAAAGTAGTAAACATCAAGGTTATTTGTAGCGGTAGTGTTGTTCTTCGAAATATGGCTGTGGTTACTATCGGTAGTGAACGATGTGGTGTAGAATAAAGAGCGCGGTGTCGTTTGCTCTTCCATTTCCTCAATCATCATGTCAGGTTCCATAGTTCTGAAACAATACAGATTAACAGTTACAGTAACAATCGATAGTCACCACACTACTGTGTGTCTAGTCTAGTAGTTCTTTACGCTAATTTGCTCGAAATACGTTTTCGTATTCCTCCATACATTTCACACAGTTCCCTGATGTTACCGCTAGGGGTGCTGATGTGAAATGTGTGGAGAATACGAAAACGTATTTCGAGCAAATTAACGTAAGGAACTGGTACTAGACACTCAGATGTGAATACACTGCAAGCACTGTAAGATTTTTCGCTAGAAGGATAAATGGGAATATTCTAGTAACCAGTTAAAAATACATTTTTTATTATTTTATACCTCTACTTGTAGCATTTTGTCGGCGTGATTATTACACATAAAAATGTAAATGCAAAGTTTCATTTTTAACCACTAACCGTTTGTAATGAATTTCGAGGGCGGACCGACATGACAAAACTAGGTATAAGTGTGAGACTACGGAACTCCAAAAAGGGTTCCCACCACTACCCAGAGCAAAGTGGTCCCCTCAACGTCGGAACTAACCGTACATACATGACATTAGGTTTGTGGTCTCGTTCCCAATTCCCACAGAAACTCATTACCTAAATAAAAAGTATACCTTACCTAATTTTGTCGAAGAGGAAAGTGGTCTATGCGTGTGCTAATTTCAACTAAATCTCAACTTTCAGACGAGAGACATAGGTATACCGGATGTTACATAAGGGTTATATCAACCTGAATACACCCCCATCAGCTGCTCATTCAGAATGCATTTCGATATGTGTCGACCGCCAAACAAGAAAAAAAAAGTTCATAAAAAAACATTATTACCGAATAAAATACTCTTGTTTGATCAACATCAGCTAAAATCAGCTGAAACGGTCACCGACATCAAGTAGGTTATACAAATAACCTGTAAAAAACCTTCTCTCTCTCTCCTGGTAGGAACATTTTGTCTCTGTTTCGCATCAAAGGTTGCCGCACGATTCGCTCGGTTGCCCGGTCGGTCGGCGTTTGAAGTTTCCTAGTATTTTCTTTAAAAATTATTTAGTCAGGTCACAGGTCAGTTCAGTTGCATTCAGTGCTTTGTGCAGTGCAGTAGGTAAATAGTTGTTTAGTGTGTTAATTTGTGAGTTGTGTCAAGTTGTGTGTGATAGTGACTGTGTTGTAGTAATGGCTCTGAGTAACGGAGAGTATTACAAGATGATGCTTTGTGTAGGAGCATCAGAAGGCAATTTGAGCACTGCCCGGGAGTTGTATCGTGAGCGTTTCATAGTCGGAGTACGGACGAGGATCGGGGCACATAATTATGTGTTGGTCAAAATTTTATTTACATAAACAAAAATAATCCTTTAAGGACGCTGACAAAGGACGCCCCCACAGCCGCGATGCCCGCGCCGCCGCCAAGGGCGTTCATTGTACGTACCACGCACTCATTGTCTAGTAGTAGGTACGTTAAGCACTAGTGTTGGGACACGTTTGTTTTTATTTGAAATAACGCATATTTTAAATTTTTGATGATTTTTATTTTCTTGTTGATATAACCCTTATATAACACCCTGTATAATCTGTAAATCTAAGTAAATATGTTTGTCCTTGGAAACGGTAATCACATCGCCCCCTAGTAGGTCCAACAAATTGCCAAATATAATATGAGTGTATCTATGGACGCCTCTGGGATTGTGTGTGTGTGTGTGTGTGTCTGTGTGTGTCAGGGTATTCCCTATCTAAAAATAAAATCGGTTTTAGTCGAATTGAGAACCTCCTCCTTTTTTTCAAATTTATAATGTAGTCGATGAATGAAAGTCAGAAGTCTAAATAAAAGTCTAGCGAGATACTCGTGGCGATCGGAAGCAATTTATAGAAAACAATTTCAGCAAAGTAAATTAAAGTTAGACTTGAATGAAGTCGAACGTGTTCATATCACGCTTGTTCCCTCGTATCGTATACGAGTTTAAATTCCACTTTATACGTGACTTGTTCGTATAATATATTCTGACATCAAAGATATTTGAACTGAATTCATAACTGGACCAATTTGAACGGGAATTTTACTTTCACTGATTTTATAAAGGAGTATAATTATATAGGTCGATTCACACATATCAGTAAAGCCTTCAACACAGCACCAGTATCAGTGATTTATTAGTGCAAAATATTCATTCATAAATTTTCTATGAACGCGTCCGCTAATGTCAGTGTCAAATACTACTCAGTCATCACTAACACTGATAGGTAGTGACATTTACGTAGAAAATGTATGAAAGAATATTTTGCACTGATACTGACATGTGCCGCGGTAGGTACTGTGTAGGAATCGGAACAGGCTTTATTGATACCTGTGCGAATGAACCATTAACTTTGGCAACTTTTTAAGCCGGGAATATAGTTCCCGTGCGAAAATGGGAACTATTCCGTGGTTTAAGTTAACTTTAGTTGTTTCCTATGTATAATAAATAATATGTATGTATTTAGAAATTGTATATCTAAGTATGTTTATCAGTTGTCTAGATCCCATAGCATAAGCTTATAGCTTAGTTTGGGCTATATGTCGTTGTGTGAGAATATTTTTTAAATGTCATTTTTTTTTTGACATTCTGTCACAACGTCATCTAGCCCAAATTAAGCTAATATAAGCTTGTGCTATGTGATCTAGGCAACTGATAAACATACTTATTATAAATACATACATATTATACATAGGAAACATCCAAACAAACATTTGTGGATCACACAAATTTTTGATTCCAGTGAATCAAACCCGAGACTCCGGAGTCGAAAGCCAATGCACTACCGCCACGCCACCGAAGCAGTTCCATTTACATTTTTTATTTATTTCACGCGAGCAAAGCCGCAAGCATCTGCTAGTGTATTTAGAAAACTCATAAGTTCTAATATCATGCATCATTTCCAAATGACGAAGCTGTTGCCAAATGCATTGAGCTAGCACTAACCACAAGAATTTAATTAAAGTTTTCACTTTAGAAAATTCTGTTTTCACTGCATTTCTCTTGATTATAAAACGCTTTCTGTCTGAATGACAAACTGAATGCAGTATTCATTTGCATACTGACTTTTAATAATATTAATGCAGCCTTTTCAACACTAGTCTCTGAATATATTTGAAGCGAATGTAGCAATCCTAAGATTTATATATTAAGATTATAATATTGTATATTAATTTCCTTTCCATTCTGGAAGAGTTCACCTAATTAAAAGATAAGAGGTAACAAATATAAAAAAAAAATACTGTCGAACTTAAGAACTCCTCCTTTTTGAAATCGGTTAAGAAACGACTATCTCTCAGCGGAATGCTGTCTTCAAAGCACAAGACAGACCGCGCTATAAATGCTGTTAAAATCCCTTTATTGCGTGCAAAGGGATTTTAACAGTAATAGGTAAATAAAGGTAATATTTTTAGATTTAGAAAAAAAATAAAGATAATATTTTTAATTGAGAGCTCCTCCTTCCCGAGTGATCCTATTACTATTTGGTCCCATTACGACAATTATTTAGTCCCATTCTGGTAGAGTGACGTCGGTTTTTGTGTCATGGTTTGACGTGTGCTTCAAACTGTAATCCTCATATTTGAAATCTCAATGAAAACGAATTTTGACAACGCTAAAAAATAGTCATGAAATAGTCATAAATAGTCGTACATGTAAAAAAAATAGTCGTATTATAGTTTCGGCGTTACAGCTATAAGTTAATGAGGATTATGGCTTGACCGTCAAGCTGTAATCCTCATCTCTGTTGCAAGCAAACGGTAAAGCCTATCGAATTGGTTTAGGTTCCAAAAAATAGTCATGAAATAGTCGTAACGACATGTCAAATCTCAGAAATAGTCCTTCAAAGGTTCCAGAGATATAAAGGTAACCTGATGAGGATTACGGCTTGAACATTTGAAAACTTCAACTTTCTCCGGAACGCCTGCGATTTTCGGTTTAAAGTTTATGCCAAAAAATAGTCGTGAAATAGTCGTATGAACGACTATAAATTTGAGCTGCTTTAATTTGAAAAAATAAAAGTTTTCGTTTGCCCTACATTTGTATGGAGTACAGTCGTGTACAAAATTGATAACTTCATATGATATTATTGTGAAACAATTATAATTTGTATCCTTATTTATTACAATCGAAAGCTTGCAAATACGTACATAACTTGTATAAATCTCATGTGTTTCCTGTCCGTTGAGGTTACTACCCTTATATTTGTGATTAGCTACGCCAAATATATTTTTATTATTGATTTAACTTCATCATAAGAAGTAGATTTTTTAATAGCTCTAATGCAATTGATATAAAAGTTTGCAACTCTTTTGTCTATATTTTTAAATATCGATTGGTGATGGAACAACTGTGATTATTATGATTAAAACTTTTTTGTAGTAGTAAGTTTTTAAGACAATGACAAGATATTCTGATTGTTTACACTTTAATAGGTACTTAATTTAGTTAGTACTATACTTTTATTTTATATAAGTAATTAAAAGTTTTTGATATTGTTGGTGTCGTATTCGTTTATGGAATTTGTGATTTTAGAAAATGCACTCAACCTATCAGCGTCAGCTATTGAAATTTTCTAGAAACAAACTGAATGAACTAATCCCACACCAACACGTATTGAACTAACTGTGATATTTGTGATCAAAACTAATTGCTGTGATATAAACATATATGTACTGAGATTTATACAAGTTATGTACGTATTTGCAAGCTTTCGATTGTAATAAATAAGGATACAAATTATAAATGTTTTACAATAATTTCATATGAAGTTATCAATTTTGTACACGACTATACTCCATACAAATGTAGGGCAAAAGAAAACTTTTTTTTTTTTCAAATTAAAGCAGCTCAAATTTATAGTCGTTCATACGACTATTTTTTGGCATAAACTTTAAACCGAAAATTGCAGGCGTTCCGGAGAAAGTTGAAGTTTTCAAATGTTCAAGCCATAATCCTCATCAGGTTACCTTTATATCTCTGGAACCTTTGAAGGACTATTTCTGAGATTTGACATGTCGTTACGACTATTACATGACTATTTTTTGGAACCTAAACCAATTCGATAGGCTTTACCGTTTGCTTGCAATAGAGATGAGGATTACAGCTTGACGGTTAAGCCATAATCCTCATTAACTTATAGCTGTAACGCCGAAACTATATTTCGACTATTTTTTTTACATGTACGACTATTTATGACTATTTCATGACTATTTTTTAGCGTTGTCAAAATTCGTTTTCATTGAGATTTCAAATATGAGGATTACAGCTTGAAGCACACGGTTTGACGTGTATTTTTATGGGTTCATCTTCGAAGACAATAAATAAAGAGAGTATATTAACATATTGCAAAGGTTAAGCAACATCTAGCCAGGCCGGTCTTAAGATGGGTGACCATTTCTTAAGACATTGAGGCGCCTTTGTGCCTCGGAGAGCACGTTAAGCCGTCGTCCCGGTTGTCATGCAAACGTCTATGGCAGTCGTTACGAGTATTTGGAGCCCTAAAACAAAAATACCTCGGTGGCACAATGGTACTATGTACGGACTGCCACACTCGAGGTCTCGGGTTCGATTCCCGAGTCTGGTGGATAATGTATAATTCTCTTTAGAATTTTACCCAGATAATTATCCCAGAGTCTGGAACTTGTGCCCGTTAAATGGCAATAGGCTCGCCCCCTATTACATGGGACCTAACATAGCTGGCAAGATGTGGGTGTGTTTGCACACCTCTGCCTACCCCTTCGGGGAAAAAGGCGTGATGCTATGTTATTTTATGTTATGTAAAACAAAAATCCAAAAAAAATATTGAAGTTCAGCCGCTTTGCAGTTAGACTAGAAAACAGACCCCACCAAGGTTGGGAAAGGTCCGATGGATAATGATGATCTTCTAAGATAATATCGGCAGTGACACTCCATCTAAGTGCTACAACAAACAATATCATCGTGAATTGAACTTTGTTGTGAAACTTTAGTTAAATGAAATCAAAGTTTAAACTTGTGGAAGTAGTCTACTGTGAAAGTCTTCAAGTGTAAGTAAGATGTTCAATTAATACAATCCACGAGGAAGTTAAGCTTACCGTAAACTTTCCTTCGATTTAATCCTTTATTTAGTTTAAAGTTAATAATAACTTATGCCTCTTGTTTCTGGATGAAAATTATTTATTTTTATATAGCATCACGCTACGACCACTAGAAATGGAGCACCAACTAAAATAAGGGAAATCTTTTGAAAGCTTATTTTACGTGAGCTGTGTAAAGACACGCAACAACTATGCCTACCCATTTGGGGAACCAAGGATGATGTGTCAATTTGGCATATCCAATAAAAACCACTTGCATATGAAATAACCCTTACATCATCATAAGCTTCAATTGTTATTAGAGGCAGAACCGGGTACACCATCGTAAAAAAATATATCTCACCTGACATCATTCTATGAATTTGTACTACTCCGGCGACTGCTGTTCTCAACGCTGTGCAGTTAACAGAGAGGTATGAAATGTTTTAAAAACTTCGAGACTCTTTTTCGACGTAATTGATGTATTGACTGATGAGGAGCTAAATTTTGGTTTATTATTAACTAGCTGTTGCCCGCAGCTCCTCCTGCGTGAAGCTTTCTTGATCACCAGTTACTGATTTATTATGTATAGCTGTTGAGCGATATTGTATCTTAAGATAAAATATTATAGTATCTTAGCCGTGTGCAGCGCCCCTTAGTGAACTCCACTGCGGGTGACGTAACCTATGACAAACTTATTATTTGCGGTTGGTACAGTAATCGGGTCTAGGGATCGAACCGCAAAATTAAGTTTGTTTTGTAATCACATTTTTGTAATCACATTTTTGGGTTTGGTGTCGGTCTAGTAACACCCAATGCCATTATTTTTTTTGATATTTTCAATGTGCAGAATTTTCACGTCTACAGATTTATTATAAGTATAGATTATTTAATTACCGCCGCACCTAAGTCCATTGCCGAGCGCCTCTGATTATACATTTTGGGTTGGTTTTACTAATGACCAATTCAATGAAATATTACGAGAAGCACCATCTCTAAGTGGAGAGAAAAATGTACAAAAAATAATATATCTTTGACGTCGTCTAGTGTACATTTCCGGTAGATTCATGACATAAACAGTTTCATAATTTATGCTTTCGATTGTCGGCACTCGGTGGAACTTATAGTGAACACCTCTGATGATGCCATAAGTTGAACCCGGTCAGGGTTTACCAAAAATAAAAATATTTGTGGAATAGTACACAAGTGAGTTTTTTTTCAAAAATATACAAGCTGTTTCGTTTCAGCTATTAGAAACTCTATTGGCGTTAGAAGCCAGTGTCCATACAAAAGTGCCCATCATGCTTAGTAGGCAGAACTTGGTATGTAACAATGCTCTTTTCTAGATACAAGTTCGCGTAAACGCGGCCGCTCTTACTTCCATTGTCGGGCGTCTCTGGTATGCACCAAAAGGTATTTCTAGTGGCGCCTGTCGGTGTTCTGGTACTAACAGAGAATTTGTCGAGTAAGAATTCGCAAGGAAAATGTTTCAGGTGTCGAATAGTTCGCAGTAAAAATATTATAAAACAAAACAGCTATATTTAGTTTGATTATGGGCCTTTAAATATAGCAAGGACAAGGTTGTTCGGATGCGCAAATTCTTGTAAACGTCGCCGTTTGTAGCACACATTTTTGTTGCATATAATATGTTTTATTTTCCTCCCACATATTTAATTGAGTATGAAAAATTGTTATCATGTCAAAATATTTGTGATGCTCGTGTCTTGTTTTAATATAAGAACAATAAATCTCTCACACACACGCACACACATACACGCACACACACACACACACATATCCCGCCTATATAGGTGAGTGTGTCCCACACACTCACAATTATTTTTAGTTCCACGTAATAGATGGCAAGCCTATGACTACGAATACTGACGGCAGTCACCAGGCACACACGGGTTATGTCCAAAATGGCTGAATTAATTTATTAATAAGTAGCAGCTACATCGAAATTAAAAAAAAAAAAAAAAACTGTTGCCTTGCGATGAAATGTTGTTTAAAGGCAACAAAATCTTACGTGCCAGCCGCTATGGTACAGCCAATTAAAATCCTGGGCGTCTCGGACAATAAATCTATCTGTAAATAATGCATGCTTTCTGATACGTTGTTTGTAGAGAATCGTGTTTCGGTATTCAAAGACAGCTTTATGTGCAATAACTCAAAAATGGGTCAGCTTATTATCTATAATCGCGGATATTTTCCGTGAAGCGACTGTCATCTGACCTCCACAACCCATGGGCGATATCAAAGTTAGTAGCTACACCAATAAGGTTTTGTTATAGGGCTTCAAATACTAACGACTGCCATAGATGTTCGTATGACAACCGGTAGCTATACGAGTATAACTAAGCGTGCTCTCCGAGGCACTTAATTGTATTTGTTTCTGAAATCTCTTTGATTGTATTTAACGGGTGGACAGGTGATTATCTATACTACTATCATAAAGAGGAAAGATTTGTATTTTTGTGTGTATGTTTGAGGAAAGATTTGTATTTTTGTGTGTATGTTTGTAATAAATAAACTCAAAAACTACTGTGCCGATTTCAAAAATTACATTACAGCTACATTCACCCTGAGTAAAATAGGCTACTTTTTATCCCGGTAATGCGTTCCCACGGGAACCGGGAACGAGTAAACTAAATCACGCTGGCGGAGCTGCGGCGATCAGCTAGTATCAAATAAAGGGAAAAATTGCCGTTGAAAACGGCTGTTTGAAACAGACATTTACAATCGTTTAGACCGTTGTTTTATTTTAAATTACGTCATACCCGTACGACGTTCTATTGAACACTGTTGGTTTTAAACAGCCAGCAAAAATATTTTTTAAATATAATAGTCGTTTCAAACCTATTTTCCTTTAAACATTACCAGCTGAAAACGTCGTCGTATACGTCGTTTAAAACCTCGAACATTTTAAAGATAAGCACTTCCACAGTCAATTACAATCTAATTAAACCTACTTAAGTAAAGTAATATGTAATGCATTCAAACAAAAGAGACCTACTTTTAACATAATATTATGTATTTACAATAAGAATTACAATATACAAAATAAACATAATTATAGACTAAAAATATTTGCATTACAAAGTATCGTTTAAAAAATCCTCCGCGTCATTGCCAACTGGGAAGGTTCCCAGAATGCTGGCTGTGTTGCCACGTTGGATGGCGATACTTATTCTTTGGGCCAGACAATAGCCAGCCTTCTGGTCCTGAGAAGCATCGATTAGGCGTTTATCAATGTCTCTATAAAGGCGGCGAGCACTCGGAACCCATGACCCCAGTGTCTCAACCCCAAACGGCTCAAATATGTAATCACCTGCTAGGTTAGCATATTTACGGCGTTTAAGGCCTTCAGCCGATGCAGCAGCAGCGCCGGCACATCCGGATGTGCTTGGAAGGTGTGAAGGTGCTAAGGTGTCAACGCATGTAGCGTCCCACACCAAAGGCCTTCCCATCTTCCACGGTAGCAACGACATACCGTCCGGTCTCTTTCCATCGCTTCGTGCTAAACCATTTGGTTCACGTACGGCCGGAAGACCTGCGGTGGACAGAGCCCTACGAATTATGTCGTTTAGAATAGCGTGCCGAGGTATACGACCTGCGCTTCTGCTACAAGAAAGGCCATGGTGTCCCAGATTATCGACGGCTACTCCACAGGTGCAATGATGCGGGGATACACAAGGTGTACCCAGCCGAAGGCAAATGGCAATGCGGAAGGTTGTGTCGTCCAACATTGTACCGATGTTGGGCGATGGGAGCGCCTGGATCCATAACCCTGACTCCCATTCTCCAACAGCTAGTAGGCGTGCACGCTCTGAAATATTGACAGAAGTGTTAATTAGTGTATTAATTCTCAATTTACAGAGTATCCCACAGTGAATCCCACAGTCGCTGTGAGCCTAGGCGTGAGGGCAGGTCAGTGTCGGGGCAAGACATCCTCCAAGCAAGACCGATGCCATAAATTGGCATCGGTCTTGCATCGCACCTCGGAATCAATCAGTGTATTTGACAAAATTTTCCTGACTAATTTTTCGGTGCTATGGACCGATGACAGAAATGCTGGCAGACTGACATCTGTGACACTACGAATACCATAATTTCTAATTTTTTCCAACATTGTCCTGAACGGAGGGCATGTGTAAATTTGGGTACGAAAAGACAAAAACGAAGAATAGTGAAAGCTGAATGAATACTGAATCAATAACCTGATCAAAATTTTGAATTTTTTCCTCGATAAAAGTGGAAAAGCCATCTTCTAAAATCGGGGACCCTAGGAAGCGTAAAGAAGTTTTGTCCAAAACTTTTATGTTGGGGGCCAAACAGTTGAATTTGGAGATTGTTGCTAATTTATCTGTGTTTTCAGATATAAAAATCTCACATTTATTCGGGGTCAGTTCTAAGCCAATTGACTGAAACTCGTTCTTTATTAGGGCTAAATCTTGTAAAACTGTCTCTACTTTTCCCCCTAAAGTCCCGTCGTCTAAGTACCAAATGTTGAATTTGGATTTTATTTTTTGAATTATTGGGTTAATGGCCAAACTGAAGATGACTGGTCCCAACGGATCACCTTGCTGACATCCAACGGCTGAATTCAAAAGGTGGTCTTTATAAATTAATTTTGTTGGCTGACTATAGGATTGCCAAAGAAAGTTAAAAATTTTGGGGGTTTCTAATTTGGCCTGTGTCAGCAAGGTGTCCCTGTTTACATAGTTGAAGGCGTTTTTCAGGTAATAATATTATATTTTATTTTTACATAATATTGTATTTTATATTTTTATATTGAGTATTTATCCTCCAAACACTTCAACAAAGTAACTAGTTTTTTTTTTTAAACAGCTATCTACCAACATAAATAATCGAATCTGTAAACAAAACAGCAATCTTTCATTAAATCTGCGCAAGAAGGAAAACATCTTCTCGCCGCAGAAAAGCGGTCGAAAATATAATTTGGTGTTGGTTATACAATGGGCGAGGAAAATATTTGAATTTTTATTCATAAGACCATTTCGTTCTATCAATTAATCTTTGGAAGTCCTTGGACGTTGTCGGCTATAACTTGCACATAAAAAACAGTACGAAAAGTACTTACTTTATTACAGAAAGATATAACTTTTATGGTGTAATATACCTTGTTGTAGGAGTCGTCTAGTCATCACTATAACTTGATTATTATAAAACAAAGTCGTTTCCGTCCGTATGTATGCTTTGATGCGGTTTTCACCAATGAATAGAGTGGTTCTCGAAGAAGGTTTTTGTGTATATATTTTGTCAAGTGGGCGAAGCCGCGGGCGTCCGCTAGTATTTCATACAACAAAAGAAGTTTAGTATATTTCTACGGGGAATTATAAAACGATCGAATAATATTCTATCCGTGCGACCACATTACTAAGTGAGCGACTAGAAATACAGAGAGGGTTAATTTCTTCTTTAAACAAAATGGGTAGGTTAGGTTAGGTTAAAACTGACCTCCTACGCCGCGGCAGCGGCTGGCGAGAGCCAGAAACGACTTGCATCGCTCAAATGTTATGAGTCGCTCACTTAGTATAGTCAGTCGCTCACTTAGTAATTCTCGTCACTCGCAGTCAGTCATTCCCTTAGGTAATACTAGTATTACCTAAGGAAATCAATAAACCTAAAAAATAATTAAGTGAGCGACTAGTCGCTCACTTAATTATTTTTGACACTTAATACTTTATTTTACAGTCACTCGTTTTAATACTACCCTATTTCTATCAGTGATCTAGTTCTAATACACAATCTCTAATTACTTAGTTTTTAGACTAAATCGCGACGTAAAACACGCACAATCACAAGTCGCATTTAAAAATATTTTGAAAGCTCACTATCTCTGATTGTGTAAACGCTTTCCATCAGGTCCATGTTATTTAATCCGTATAGCTAACTATAATTATATAACATAAATACATAGGTAGTTTTATCATAAATTTTTAGTTATGTATGTGCTCCTTGTTTTTGTTAATATTATTTATTTATTAACTGAATTTTTTCACGATCCACTCTTTTCTTATATTTTTTTAACTTATTACTTTAATATTACTTTGTATACAACCCTTATCATCTCTTCCAGTTTCTTTCCATCCTAAGGTTTCCTGGAAGAGATTGCTCTTTAGCAATAAGGCCGCCTATCGTGCATTATTTTTAAGACATATTTGTATCTTTTTTGTGTACAATAAAGAGTATTTATGTTATGTATATGTTATGTTAAAACGTCCTAACTTTATTATTATTTACCATATCTATAAACTGTACTTGTGACAATAGAACTGCCCTTCAATAAATCCCAAGTGTCATAAAATACAGCAAAGAAATAAAATTAATATCACATATGTAAGAACTTCCTTGATATTTTATTGAAATACCCCATGGTACGGGTCTGACAGTAAAATGACTGTTTTTCTTCCAATGGGATTTTTCACATGGTCGTACATTTTCCTTCTCGCGTCAAGGAATAATGTCCACAATATTGGTTTGTATACTCGTAGATATAAGTATCTATTTTTCATGCGTTGACCCAAATATTATTAGTGATACCCGAGAGTATTGAATATTGAGTTTATAAGGATAAGTTTTTTATGTACAAATTATATTGAAATAATATTGTTACACTTTCAGCTTAGCAAGAATAATCTGTCTTACCTACTTTTATTTCATTGTTACGTTCACACTGATGAAATGCTCCTTTCATGTTACTTTGTGTAACTGTGTACCACCTTTAGGCTGCATTCTTTTCTTTTCTGTTTCAAAAACTGTACACTACCCTTTTCATTTCTTTATCTCGCTATCCATCCTAAGGTTGTGTGGAAGAGATCGTCGTTTAAGCGATAAGGCCGCCATTTGTACTTTCTATAAGTGATGTCTCCTAATTGTGCATCTCTTTTTATGTACAATAAAGAGTATTTGATTGATTGATTGATTGATAATATTTAGAGCATTTGAAGTGTAGGCAAAGACGTATTTGATCAAATATTTGAAGTGTTAATAGTCTGGAAGCGGTCGATGGTAGCAGGTGTTGAACATCTTCGATCAAATAAAACTGACTTGCTTCTTTAGTAACTTTGATAAAAAAAAACTAGTTTATTTGATCGAAGGTTCGAGTAAAGGTTGAAGCAAGGTTAGACTGCCTCGGTGGCACAGTGGTATGAGTATGCGACTGCCGTCCCTGAGGTACCAGGTTCGATTTCGTGTCGATTCAAATTATTTGTGCGACCCACAAATGTTTGTTTCGGAGTTTGGATATTTTCTATGTAGGTATAATATATATGTATTTAGAAATATACAGGGTTATTTGTAATTAACTAGCATCCTCGTAGGGGTAGATAGCTGACATCATAAGTAACAACGTTTGTTCTACGACTTTTTATAGTTCATAAAATTTTACTTTCATACTAAAATAAATATTTATTTAGTTTCGCGTCTGACAGTTATTAACTCTACGCCGCCGCCCGCAGTTTACGCGCATCGTAAAAATTAGGTAAACAAACTCGTATCATCAATTCATGCAATGCACAGATAGGGACGGGGCGCGGGGCGGCGAGCGCGGCGCTAGCGCCTTTGACCTTGACCCATTTCGCTCGCCAGATGCTTGCTTGGAGTGATGATAATGTGGCGTAAGCCTGCCGCCAATTTGCAGTAAGGTTTACAAATGTACCTACACCGAGCCGGGCAACGTTTTTATCTGCCACACAGCGATTACGCGATTACGGTCAGTTCCAGCCCAGGTTCAGTGATAGTGGTCGTCCACCGAGGGACTCAGTACGGGAACATGAAAGGATACTGGAGTTCTTTGAGGATAATCCCGCCGCAAGTACCAATGACGCCGCGCTACGGTTTAATGTATCACAGTTTTTCGCGTGGAGTGTCATTCACAACGAAGGCAAATATCCATTCCATCTTCATCGTGTCCAGGAACTCACCGACCAAGCGCGCGCGAACGTGCGTGCGTCGACCTTCAGTTTATGAATGAAACATAACTTAATAGTGTCGCGTTATAACAATAACAACTTGAATACTCATTATTAAGTAATGTATTCAGTTTTATTAAAAGTCGTAGAACAAACGTTGTTACTTATGATGTCTGCTACCTAACCATGGGAGGATGCTAGTTAATTACAAATAACCCTGTATAAATATATCTATCAGTTGTCTAGATAGCACAAGCTTATATTAGCTTAATTTGGGCTAGGTGACGTCGTGTGAGTGAGAATGTACAAAAATATTTAATTATTTTATTTATATATTTACTACCTTCTATCTATCTGCTACTAGGTATGCCAACTGCTACTACTGACGATGACGTAAACAATTTTTTTATGTATAAATAACTTTTGGATAAATCTTTTTGTATTTATGTTTACTTTTAATAATAGGATAAGCAAAGAGTTTGCTTACACTATTCTTAAAATATTAAGAAAGAAATTATAAATAGATCACAAAAATTCAGTGTTTAAATATCGTTGTAACACGATACACTGATACCGTCAGTTCGGTAGAACTGCGGTAGGTGGATCCAACGCTACCCTTAATAGCGCGATGTAGAAATTATGAATATGATATGAAGCAAAAATTCGATGTCGTCGGTAGTGGTCATCGTAGCTCAGTTGGTCAGAGCAGTCCCCCTGTTAGGGAAAGGCCGTGGGTTCGAGTCCCGCCGATGACATCAGTTTTTGTGATCTATTTATAATTTCTTTCTTAATATTTTAAGGATAAGCAAACTCAAACTCAAACTCAAAAATATTTATTAATATAACACTTATTAGCGTCAGCACATAAGAATGTACATGTAAAGCCAGTCTCGCAAAGCAACGGGTGGAGCCAAAGAGAAAAGAACCTGGCAATAAAAACTCCCGGCCACTTTTTTCCAATCATCAGTAACTACAGTCATAATATAAAACACACAACCTATCCAGCAAGATGCTGCAAGACGAACTCAAGAAGAATCAATCAAAGAATCAATTTCGTTTATTCAGGCACATTAAGAGCACATATGAATGTCAAAATTTTACAATTTTTTGTCAAGCAATATTATAAAAATACTAAATTAAGTACATAAATAACCATTTGAAAAAGATTCTTTCGCTGGTTCGGTAAGTTGGTTCTCCTGAGAAGATACCAGCAAGAAACTCCGGTAGATCATCCATTTTCTTTTTAATAATGTTTTGTTTACATTGTGTTACAATTTGTATTGTACGAGTGGTTAACAACAGCAGATTAGGGTGACCATGCATTTTTATCATTAATATATTCGTCTACATTATAACAGCCTTTCTTCATCAAACGTTGAAAAATTTTTTTTTAAACATTGAATGTGTCCATTTTTGCGCTTTAGAATGGTTGTAACTTCTTTAAAATGCATTTTTTCGACAAAAACACAAAGACAAAGTGTTCTATTTTGCCCGTTTTACCCTTAGAAATCATTTTCCAATATAAAAACCAACTTTTTATCAGTTTACAAATTGATATGTTTATAACAATTAATAGCCACCGGCACAGATCTTGTTTTCTTACCAATCGACGCCTTCAGTCAGTCATTTTAGTTTTTCAGTGGGTTCGCCGCTTGCCTAAGTATATTATATTTTTTCTTCAAATTCGTCAAAAAAATACCGTACAAAAAATATGATTTGAATATGAAAATGTACTGATTGCACAGCAAAGCCTACTAAAGTCTTAGGGCAATCCGACTTGGATAGATTAGCTTAGCAGACTAGCACAGCTCCCGCATTTAGTCTTCGTAGGTTTTTTAAAACCTAGAAATATCCTTAGATCAATCCGACTTGTATAGATTAGGTTAGGTTAGAATTTTTAAATAAATAGCTATGCGTCACGAACTTAAATTGCTGCTAAAATTCATATATTTTGAGGTAATTATTTGCTGCGCAATCAGTATTTTGCTTAGGAAAGGGATTTTTTTAGTACAAAACGAAGGTTTTTTGATTAGCAGTTAAGTACTACTCCTACTTAAATACATAGATTACACACTTATCATGTCCAATCACTGTTTAAAAGTAAACATTAAGCATTACGAAATAAACTCACATGTTCCACAATTATTATTTCGAACCTTTTCGGAACGGTTTCGCCCTTTTATTATCAAAGGTATTCTTTTACACTGATTCACTTCCATTACATACTCGTAGTTAATATTTATCAAATAATACCAAACAAAACAATCTCGAGGCTAATTCAAGACTGATGTAGGTATATGCTAATAATATGTTCCACCAAGTGCCGACAATCGAAAGCATAAATTATGTAAACATTATACATATAGATATTTATTATATTTTCTTCTATATACCTATAGATCTGGGTTTGGGAACTAAAGCCGAATAAAATGCCAGAAAGCTTTTTATTTATAAAAACCCAAACTACCTTTAGTAAATTCTTTGTGTAAGAAAAGAATCTGTTTACCCTTGTTATACTCTACCTTTTTAGAATATTCACGAAAGAGATATTTACTAGGAATTTAATGTTTTAGTTATTTTGTTTACAGTTTAGAATATAGGTAATAATACCCAAGTGCCATCGCCAAAAACAATATGATTTATTAAAAAAAAATAGTCATTTAGATAGGCACCTACTTAAGGTATTCGATCTAAACACCAAGGTACTAAATTTTAACCTACAGTTTACGACACCCGACTTTATAGGCACTTAGGGCTTCACCACAGCATATATGTTTAGTACAAGTACTATGGCTTCACCAAGAACTCTGCATGCTAAGTTATTTTCAACAGTACGACAGTAGTACGATATGTACTTTGATTACATCTTCTCCGGGAATCCGAAACGTGAACACTGTTCAATGCAAGATACCTTATAATATTAAGTACCTGTAATCTTCGATCGAATAATATATCGATGCCTATAATGAAACATGAAACTATAAGATTTCGGTAACATTATCTTTTACTTATATTGTACCCATGTACAAGGTAACAAATGATTACGTAATTACTTATCTACGATGTGCCTCTCCTATGAAAATCAATTATCTGACGTCATTCCTATGGGTTAAGAATTGGAGAGGTGGCTTGATCAAGAATGGTTTACCCGTGAACGTTTGTTGTGTTTACGTCTATCCGCCTTAGGCCTAATAGCCAATTAACCATTTATCAATACATGATACGTAACATAATTATTCATTCGACGAAGTAAGATGTTTACCTAATAATAAATCCGTATTAAAATGAACGGAGAGGGTTTTAATTTTCTAATTTAAACAGAAAAAGAAAATAAAGGTTACAAGGAATAATGTTATTTCAGCTTTTAACATTCAAACTAAATACTTAGATATTGATCGGTCCTATACCAGGAGGTATTAGACTTTGTTCAAAGTTTGAATTAAACACAATAGGCTTGTGTCCCAAATTTCAAAAATTGATTAAATTTGTAGTTTTGAATCTATATTGTCACAAAAATGTATTAATTGGATTTAAAACAATCATTTACATAGTTTATTTTGCGATCTAAAAAATGTATTTAAATTGGTAACGAAAACGCTCCAATCTGTCATGGCGCCTTGGGCTATGTCACACGTTGCGAAACAAATCAAAATGTGTTTGACGAAGCTATCCTGACCAAAAAACGAACGAAGTTCGCTGCAGCGATTAAGCTATAAATTAGTCGTCTAATCATAATATAAATATTCAAGCGCAAGATCGCTTATTAGTTATAGTTTTTTCACGACCAAAAGGTCAAAAGCGCCGTGAATATCATGGCGCTTACGCGTTTCCTTCAACGTATTCCAAGAACATGTCACTTGTAAGGATTATACACTATAGACTGGACACTCATAGCTTTTTACCTACGACGGAACGGAAATTGTATATGGGTTTGGGGTGAGAGGATGTTTGTGCAAATACATGTTGCCATTTTTCTCCAAAACTACTGGTCGGATTTTGATGCAGTTTTTCGTTATGGGTTCAGGTTTGATTGGTGCATGTTCTTAGATAAATGTTACGATGACAACTCACCAGGGGGCGCTGCATTGAACATTATTTGTGAAAAGCAATGTTGCCAATTTTCTCAAAAACTAGTAGTCCGATTTTGATGCAGTTTTCAGTTATGGGTTTGAGTTAGATTGGTACAGGTTTCTAGATAGATGTTACGGTGACAACTCATCAGGGGGCGCTACAGCTAAAATTATTTGTGATGAAAATAAATTTTGATGCGGCTTTTTTTTAGGAATGGATTTGTAGTTGATTAGTGAGGGTTCCTAAATAGGTGTAACGACAGCAACTTACTAGAAGGTGCTACATATTTATGCTCTTTTAGAATTTTAAAATGAAAATCAAAATTAAAAATTTTGAATACACCCACGACGATTAAAAAGCAATTGAAAAAAAGGATAAAATAATTTAAAAACCTCCAGAAAGTTAAAAATAAATTGTGTTGGTTAGCCCTTTAACTTTGATATAGGTGCCTAGCAATATTTTGATTCAAGCGTTGTCTCGAAATGCACATCGAAATAATGCGCCAAAACTGCGTTTTGTCCAATCTACTTTTGTTAGATTTATAATAATTTAACTTTAAAATTAACAAAAATTCGTAAATTAATAAAAACGTATGAACAATTAAATTACACAAAATCACAGACACAACTTGAACAAGAAGTCAGCTCTTCATACATACTTACTCTATGGTGTGAGAGCGCAACCTGAGACGTCATATTTTCTGATTGGTGTTTAATATCACGTGTCTGAATGCCTAATTTTTCCAAACTTATTTTCTAAAAATAATAGTAATCTTTATTCTGTCTACTAATTTATATTACTTTTTGTTGTCTATTCATTGGAAATAGTCATAAGAAACATACACCAATCCGATTTATTCTTAGTGGACACAAGCCTATTGTTGCGTTGAAATGATGAGAAAACTATTTGGGGTGTGTTTGACAAACAACAACCTGTTAATCAGTTTGTTTAAAACAAATAACATACGTACTTATTGTAACTGGGGCCATACTATTTTTAAGGCCTATTCAAACATGAGCGGTATTTGCTGCCGCTATAGGTAAAGGTACATGCCGCGCGGATTTCGCTCAGGTATTTAGTATGAAGTTCCGCGGCTAGAGCGCAATACCGCAAATGGTAGCGAATATCGCGGTTAGAGCGGAATGGTTGGTGCCATAGTACCGCATACGTATTTTTCGCTTGTTGGGCGAAACAGGTTTCGCCGGTCGACGCGGCGCGGGAGTCGGTATACCGCCGTTTGCCCGAATTTTATTTGCCCTAATTTCATTTGCCATAATAGTCAACAGACATAATATTATATGACATAATATTACCTACACTTATTTGCTATGTTATTCACGTGCTAGAAGCTTTGTTTCTCATAAAGTCACTTACGATAATATCATTTGTCATAACCATTGTAAGCCCTAATTATCACATGCACTAATTATCACATGTCGAAACATCAGTGAGGTTTAGGTTAGGTTAGAACATGAAAGACAACGCAAGAGCCGCGCGAGCGAAGCGAGCGTGTCACGGCAGCGGCCGGCGAAGTGCCACAATCATTTGTCATAATCATAGCCCTTTTTTAAAGCCTTGACGTGGCCATACTGCGTCCATTGCCGGACGCCTCTGGTAGTTGCGGTGGTATTTACCCAGTTAATCATAGCCCTAATTATCACATGCCATAACATCATTTGCCATCGTCATTGAGGTTTAGGTTAGGTTAGAGCAAAGCAAATGCATAGTTTGGAAGAAGATTCGAAAATATTTTTTATGGCGCTTAAATATCATGTGTAATGATTATTATTGCGTTTAAATATTATGTCTAATAATTATTATGGCAATTAAAAATATGAAAAACAATACGTATGGCACTCGTATCTTATGGTATCTAAGTTTCGGGCAATTAAAAGTAGGTATGTCATAATATGTCTTTTAGGGCAAACAAAACATTCGGGCAAATGAAATTCGGGATTATGGCATATAATCTTCGGGCAAACAATAGACAACCGCGGGAGTCAATTAAAGCTAATAAAAGTAAAACTAAAAAGTAAAACTTTCTCTTCATCGATATCCATCCCTCTTTCAGATGCTCTGCAGCAATTACAGCGTGACTGACGTGTATATTTTTTGGCCACACAGAAATGACTAACTGCAGAAAAGTTCATATTTTCGTGAGCAAAACTCACGCGATATTCTACCCACAAGGATAACGAAATCCGCTTTGGTGTGAACAGTAGTATTACCGCATATCCACTCGGATTTCTCTGCCGCAGACGGTAGCGAATACCGCCTATGTTTGAATAAGCCTTTAAAGGGAATTAACACGAAACATGACAGAGATTATGTTTAAGTAGGAACATGCCTTTTATTGACTGTTGTTGGGACCGTTTGATGGTGAACCGGCCGTGGTCATAGGCTGACTTTCAGTCTCGTATATAGTTGGTATCCTAGTTAAGAAGTAGATTATATAGATAACTAGCGAACATCCGCACCTTTGCCCATATGTGTATTCTAAAACCTTCGTCGCGAATGCTATCCATTGGTGAATGAATGGTAAAATCCGTTGCGTACTTTTCAAGATAAGGATACATAGGGATGGACAGATAGCGAAGCGACTTTGTTTATGATGATGATGAAACACGAAAGTTTGAAACTTAATGATGTTGAATTAACTACATCTGGTAAATACATTTACTCGCCATAACCGACAATAGGCTCGCCACGTATACGTGGTGTTAACGAAGTGACTGGCGAAAAGTGGGCGTTATAAACGCCTCTGTCTACTGCAAATATTATATAACTCAGGATGAGTAATTATACGAGTAGGATTTATTTACAATAATAATTACAATATACAAAATATACATAATTATAGACTAAAAATATTTACATTACAAAATATCGTTTAAAAAATCCTCCGCGTCATTGCCGACTGGGAAGGTTCCCAGAATCTTAGCTGTGTTGCCACGTTGGATGGTGATACTTATTCTTTGGGCCAGAAAATAGCCAGCTTTCTGGTCCTGAGAAGCATCGATTAAGCGTTTACGAGTAGGTAAGTAATTTATCTATTAAACATTGTTCTATTAATAACTTATGTTCTCCATTCTATAGTTTGAATACAATGCCTCCTATTGTCATGTTATTAACCAATAAGCCCTGTACAAACAATTGGATATTACTATAACATAATCCTCTCAGTATGTTCGATTTGAATGTTTGCGTACAATCCTATCAGGATCCATAGGTACTGTCATAATAATTAATAATAGAAATCTTCTATATAATTAATATAATTATCAAAAAATGAATGTAGACGACATACCTATTTTTATACCGTAATAAACACCAGTTCTTATTTTTCTTTTTTTAAAAACGTGGCTCCATTGTTTATCGATGATTTCCCCAATGTCAAGGCTTGATTTTTCCAACACAGAGGAACTAGTTACTCTGAACTAGTTCGCGGTGCAGAACAAGTAACGTTGTTCCGTATTGCAATTAAGCGTTTGGGCCTGTTTTTTTAATCCCTCCGATTAAAACACAGGTCCAAGGCCGCGGCCGCACCGACGTCTATTGCCGAGTGCCTCTGGTAAGCACTAGACGTTAGAGCGTCCGCGGCATTGGGCCGCAGAATTCACAAAAAAACATCACACTGTAGTCACTGAACCTATTTTATGTTGTTCGTGATTTTCCTCACAATAACAGAGATGTTTTGAAACATATTTTGTAAGTATGGTGTAAGTTATAAAAGACCAAGCAATATTTAATTTACTTTTGATAATATACTACTCGTAGTTAGTAATTAAAAAGAATTTTGCCATATATATCGTGGCAACACCGCGAAAGGAGATGACCCAGATACAGAAACAACAAATATTAAAAATAAATGTTAATTTATGTCGATCCCAAAACACAATGTAGGTACTTCATTAATTTTTATATTTTGTTGTCAATATCATGTGATACTAGATTATCATGTGGTAATCTAGCAAAGTTTGACATTATAATTTAAAGCTTTGATTATTTCCTCTATTGACTACTAGATAAGTATACCTACAAATATGAGGATTGACTAAATTAGAAAATTATTATTTAATACGATTTTAAAATAGAAACGTGGTGATCCCAGGCAACCTACGTTGCGATCAACATCTCTCAAACCAACTACAATATCGCAATCAAGTCTGGTTCCACCCAGGTATTATATCAATCGAACAATCGAACACCCAATCGAAGAAGGTTTCACTAAAAATGCTTGAAAAGAGTTTGCATTTCTGCAGATGACATAATACCTACCTACAAAAAATCTGTCATGTCGTTTTAAACTCACACCAATCACCAACACGTCCTCGTAAAGTTAACACCAAACATGGCTTCTTACATTATCCACTAAATCTAGTTAAATTGTTAACCTTAGCTACTCGTTTACGAACGTCTGTCGCATACTGATTGTTTTGACGAAATAGAGTTATATACGAGATTATCGCACTCGTAATTTCGTAAAATGTGTCTCAAACAAACGTGAGCAATTTCATATTACTTTTACAAATTTAAATCGAATAGTTTTTGGTTTGGTTTAATCTATTTTAATTATCAAATACCTACTTCACTCAAACTTATTACTATTAAGCTCTCCACTTAGACCAACAACACAGGGACCATTCTGTTGCTGTATGGCATAGAGTCTATGCCATACAGCAACGGGCCATAGAGACTATGGCTCTCCCACGCAGTTGCACCAGCTCTACTTCGGTGGCGTGGTCGCTAGTGCATCGACTTTCGACGCCGGAGTCTCGGGTTCGAATCCCGGTCGGGACAAACTTTGTGTAAAGACGATACGTTTGTACCGAGGTCTGGATATTGCCTATGTATAATAATATGTATGTATTTACAAACGAAAAATGTATACATGTATTTATATCAGTTTGTCTAGTACTCATATCACAAGCTCTGCTTAGTTTGAATTTTGTGCGTTATGTGTATTGTAAATAAAACTAAACTTAAGGCTTTGACAAACAGAAGGCGTTATTAGCGCAGCGTAAGCGTCGCGTTCTGACGTCGCGCTATTATCATGTCACACCAAAAGATTAGCCCGACGCTCCTACGCGACATATCATTCGCCAGGGCACTACAGATCGATAGCAGTGTGAACATTTTGTTCGTTATTTGAGATGTCAAGTGATTCTAATGAGGAAGAATTATTAACTTTATATGCTCTATCACGGTCACAGAGAAAAAGAGTATGGGTGCACGACAATAATAAAAAGAGGAACGATTTAGGAGAATATCATCGTATTTATTTATCATGGGTATTTTCTAACAAATTCTATAAAATTTTCGGAAATTATGCATTAATTAAAATACATTCACGCCGAGACGCTAAAATAAAATCTGGCTGCGTTATGCCAGCGCTGGCGCTCTGTTTGGCGGTACATCACCATCGCAGTACAACACAGCTCGGCGTCGATCGTAGCGTCGTGTTATTAGGTTAGCGCCCTGACGCGCGATGATAACGCGTTCTGTTTGACAAAGCCTTAGGCTTGGGCAAACCAAAAGCAGTTGCAGTGCGGTAGCAGTGCGTCTATGTTAGTAAATAATATAGTTATATGAGGGATGACACACTGAACAAACGCGGGCCCGCTGAACCTACCTGCTCCGCCACTGCGCCGCGCACGCACTGCTTTTCGACAAAACATTTGGACGGGAGCAGCGCAGACGCGGGGCGGTGGCAGCGCAGGCGCGAGGCGGCCGCAGTGAGCACACGTTGTAATACTACCTCCGCCATTTTGAGTGGTCACACTAGAGCAGTTGAGCGGGACAGACGCAGCGCAGGTTGTACACGGTAGTAATTTTTTACAAGTTTATCATGGAACCAAATGAAAAATTGATTGAGTTGGTGAGAAAATAAATGTTTATATGATTTGAAGGATAGATATTATAGAAATATGGTTTACAAGATGCGACTATGGGGGAAGATAGCCCAACAACATCACTCAACATCTTGAAATGTGTTGAGTGTGGCGATCGATACGACACACATAACGCGGTTATAAAGCAGGACCCGCCTTCAAACTGCTTTCTGACTGCTCATTTTTCTAGTGACATCAACCGCGACGCAACTGACCTGCCCTGCTAAGGAGCTGCGCCTGTCCTGCTTTTGGTTTGCCCAGGCCTTTAGTCTGTTAGCACTCTGTTAGCGCTATAACAATTCGTTTCAGTGTATAGTCTGTTAGTCTAAAAGAATTATATAGTTGATACAAATATTATACCTACATAAAAGAACGCACATAAATATTACATTTTATTCCGAGGATCGCACCCGCGACTCCGGCGTCGTCAGCGTAATGCACTCCCAACTACGGCATCGAAGAACTCCTCACATCTTTATTTGTTTAATTTATATAATTTGATGTTGAGTTATTTTGCAACTAAAATGAAATTATTTCCGACTCATCAGAACCTCATGAAGTTAAAAATAAATAAAAATAAATAAATATGTTAGGACAATTCACGCAACGCCATTTAGTCTCAAACTAAGCAGAGCTTGTGATAATGAGTACTAGATAAACTGATATAAATACTTATATACATTTTTTTTAAATACATACATATTATACATAGGAAACACCCAGACTTCGGTACAAACGTATGTGTCATCACACAAAGTTTGTCACGACCGGGAATCGAACCCGAGACTCCGGCGTCGAAAGCGGATGCACTACCAACCACGCCACCGAAGCAGTCGCACCGAAGCAGTTGAAACAACGTAAGCCTCAAAAGATATTTAGCTTATTTATTGACTGCGTAATGGCGTGATGAAGTGTTTATATTTATTTATTTGGTATTTTTAAATGTGGCGTGAGTAAAACACTCGTTAGTATGTTGACTGGTGTACTTGTGTACTGAGCCGTTTGAAGGAAGGATTTATGTTTCGCTAAGGCTCTGTTGCTTTTAATCGGTCTGTTGGCACTTGCTTTCGATACTTACTGATATAATCTAATCTATACTTAATATTAAAATGATGAAGCATTTGTATGTTTGTTTTAACCCATTTATCTTAGTTACTGCTGATTTAAATTGAAAAATTCTGGTAGTGTTTGGTAGTCCACGTATCAAAAAAACTATACTTTAGTTAAATTACCCAATATTATGCTACAAGCAATCAATAGAAGCGGAACACACACATATCACGCCTATATCCCCGATGGGGTAGAAGAGGTGCATTATACACCCACAATTTGCCAGTACTTTTAGTCCCACGTAATAGAGGGCAAGCCTATTGCCGTCACCGGGCACACATATAATGGGTTATGTCCAAAATGGCCGAATTATTTAAATATAAAGTAGCTTAAATATTATAATTTTGACAAAAATATTAAAACCCGTTGCCTTGCGATGAAATGTTGATGAAAGCAACAAAATCTTTACGTACCCGCCGCTATGGCAAAGCCAATTAAAGTCCTGGGCGCCTCGGACTATTGCGGAACAGCGGAACAGTACTGACAATTTTGTTGATGTGGCAGAATACGAAAATCTCTATAAAATGCCCATTGTGAATTAGTGTACAAAAAGACTTAAAACTATTATTACGAAATAGCCCAACTTTTGAGTGGATTTTTAAGCCACACGTCTGACATGTAGCTAAATAAGCCTTAGGCCCATCTAGCCTTTCACAAAAGTATAAGAACACGTTGTTATTAAGGCCTTCTATTTACATAATAAATAATACATAGGTAATCGTGTGAAATATTTATAAAGTTGTCTAATCTTTGTATTCTTTAAAATTTACCCGAAGAATAAACTAAACTGTGAATGAATTTAAATAGAGTTACGTGATGAACTAGCTGTTACGGTTTACCAAACGTTTGCAAGTTATGGGATTATAATCTTTGTAAGATATGAGGAAGTGTTTTCTAAATTTATTTTTAAGATAAAAGCAATGGAACAACAGTTTAACAGGCATAAAAGTATTTTAGGTACATGTTGTTTTTGTGTATTGTGCGATGAGAAGCAACCCACATAATATTTTTATAGTGTACTAGCTGATCGCCGCAGCTTCGCCCGCGTAATTTAGTTAACTCGTTCCCGGTTCCCGTGGGATCACATTACCGGGATAAAAGGTAGCCTATGTTACTCAGGGTGAATGTAGCTTTCCAATGGTGAAATCGGCACAGTAGTTTTTGAGTTTATTCATTACAAACATACACACAAAAATACAAATCTTTCCTCTTTTTAATAGTAGTATAGAAGACTATACGAAACCAAATAAAAGTAATAAATACTTTACAGTGAGTCAACTCGTGTGCTTCAAGCTGTAATCTTCATATTTGAAATCTCAATGAAAAAGAATTTTGACAACGCTAAAAAATAGTCATAAAATAGTCATAAATTGTCGTACATGTAAAAAAATAGTCGTATTATAGTTTCGGCGTTATAGCTATTAGTTAGTGAGGATTATGGCTTGAACGTCAAGCTGTAATCCTCATCTCTGGTGCAAGAAAACGGTAAAGCCTATCGAATTGGTTTAGGTTCCAAAAAATAGAAATGAAATAGTCGTAACGACATGCCAAATCTCAGAAATATTCCTTAAAAGGTGCCAAAGATATAAAGGTAACCTGATGAAGATTATGGCTTGAACATTTGAAAACTTCAACTTTCTCCGGAACGCTTGCGATTTTTGGTTTAAAGTTTATGCCAAAAAATAGTCTAATACTCTAGAGTCTTACATACATACATCCCACACTAAAGCGAAATCTTGGAGTGAAGATATGATAAGAAAAAAGGAGTAGAAAAGCCAATTTCAAAAGGTCATGATTTGATACTAGTTCATGCGGGAAATTAAAAAGGCATTGGACCCGGTGCCTTTTTAACGTATAAATCCACGGACACTATATGTGACTTTCACAATGAAATGAATAACGATAACTACGAGAAATGGCTCGTTAATCAATTAATCAATTAATCCCAAATATACCCAGTGATTCTGTTCTAGTTATCGACAAAGCACCCTATCACCATAAATATGTTGAAAGACCCCCCAACTCAAACATCATTAAACAGGAAATGATCAACTGGTTAAACAGACACGAAATTCCAGTTGAAATGGAAGTTGATTGAGAATTAGAATTATTTCTATTTTTATTTAATTATTAAAAGAAGCAAATCATAATTGTTTTAACAGCTCCTAATAGATACCGGACTGTTTGTATATCGTGCGACAGAGATAACGCTCTACGAAGCCGAAATTAGCCGATTGTCTCTTTCCAAAGGTCGATGTGCAATATTTATCGCCGGAGTCCCTGATGACGATGTAGTAAAACTAGGAGCTGCGATCGCTGCCGTGGTACTGCGCTGCAGCATGCAATTGAGCGAAGTGACTTATTCCTATTAAGGCATTTATCAATCTATAAGGAGCAGTTTTTGTTCGAGACCGAATTTTGATTTGGGATCCTCAAAAAAAGTTATTGACATATTTTTGGTCAATAACTTTTTTTGAGGGTCCTAAATCAAAATTCGGTCTCGACAAAACCTGCTCCTGAAAATGCTTGATTTTTGAGTGAAAATATCATGAAAATCGGTTGGGTAGTTGTCGAGAAACAATTTCACATCGAGTTGCATTTGAGTGACCTGATAAGGAGCTCCGCTCGCTACCCTCGCTTCGCTCAATAAATTTAGTGCAAAAGTGTTATGAGTTTTGTTGTACTAAGTACCTATCGACAGTCTAAATAGTCATTAAAATTTATGTGCAATTAACTGTAAATTATAGACTATAGGAAACGTCTAGAGTTTATGTTAAATTCCAAACTTCCTTATACTAAACTTTAGTGGATTTCATAAACAAAATGATGTTCAAACGGTTTTACTCCACTCGTAATCTATCGCCTGATTTAAAGCAATAAATCCATCTGAACGATCTGGATTAAACCAAATGCAGTTTTCAAATGGAAACTTTACATAATTAGGTATACCAGATGGATATGCGGGTATTTAAATAGGCATTGATGTAAACTGTGCCCGGGCCTAGGTTTTAGAAATAGTTTGTAGAAGTTCTGGTGCAGTGCACAGAGTGGGCGAGTCAACGACAGGACCTAGTTGTAGGTCAAGGCGTAGACACTCAAGAAACGGACCAAGGTCTTCAGTGGGAGCAATTGGTATTTTGCTGCGTCCTTCTGCGGTCAAGTCATGAAAGAGGCGGCCGAGCCTTCTGCTGTTTCTAGGAACTTAAGTTTTAAGATTTCTTACAGGGTTGGTTCGTAGTTGACACGTGTGCAGATTATGGCGACTTGATTTTTTTAGTGTGGTATTTATCACTTGGTAGCTGTTATCTTCTATATACTCGTAATATGTTTCTCTAGGTTATCTTGCAGAGAATACGATACTAAATATTTATTATATAGATTTTATAAACAACTACTACCGTGACTGTTCTTTAGAATTTGTTCGCGACAAATGCTTAAATGACATTTTAAAAGTGAAAATGATAGAGTCCGACATTAACAGTGACTTTGTACATACAAAATAATATCGTGTATAAGTAGTAGGTATTTAACCTTTTAATAGTAAATTACATAACATTTAATCCTTTTCATAGCTCAGAATAGTTTATTTTGTATTGTACTATGATCTAGATGTTTTAGGGGATCTAGGTCTTTAGCCGCACAAGTATAGACTTTGTTGTGTGTGTTTCACTTGATGCGCCAAGTGGAACACCATCATTTAAAATAATTATTATTTTATAGTGTAATTTAATATAATAGTTAATGAGTTTTTGTGTACATAAATTTCATTTTTTTTGTTAGTTTGTTAGTTTTTATAGTATAACTTTATTTACAGATAGATAGAGAAATAAAACCATTTATACATATAAGGATAGCCCTTATTGTGCCCTACATGTCTACACTTAGGGTATAGAAATAGTCCTAATATAGTAATAGATATAAGTAAAAATGTATAGTTTTATAAGTAAATAAACATTCGAAATTGATGAGGTTTTAGACTGGCTCTCGCTAAGGTAAAGTTAGGGGGAAGCTAAGCGTCACAGGTTTCTTCAAAAACGCGATCCAATCAGATCAATAGTTACTACAAGTCGAAGAACAGCGCCCTCTACCTCTACAGAGCGCCAGTCAAGTCCTCAGTACTTTGCCTATGGAAACCGATTGTTTTATTCGTTGAAGAACCACAAGATGTCAGGCTTCATAGAACCAATACAGTTCACAACATCGTGTGGCAGGACGTCAGTGAGTGGCTTGTAGGCTGTAATAATAGTCAGCTCCGAGTCCACCCGTCCCGTACAGAATTGATCAATTTCTCTTCATAAACCCAATAGCTACCGGTCTCGTAAAAGCCTGCTATATAGCGTCCAGGTTATGAAAGACCGCGTTCAATCAAAATAATAGGTATATCACGTCATAATCAGTCTTTCTTGTATGTTGAATCTTTCTCTCATCATCATCTAGTCTTAAACTAAGCAACGTATAAACTAAAAGAACTAGATAAACACTATCTGGAAAATAATAAATAATTTAAAAATATGCAAAGAAAACAGACAAATTATTGATATCTGGGGATCGAGTTAGGAGACTTAGGTGTCACAGCCAAACATAGTTTGCGAAACAGTTGACAAACTTTGCAATAAACATTTTACAACATGAATCACAAAAACTATAGTCTTGGGCTGGACTCGAACCAACGACTGATCCCTTTCCAGGAGGAACGTTCTACCATCTGACCAAGCCACCACTAGCCGAAGACATCTAATTTTGTGATCACATTGTGTTAATATCGCGACTTACAGCTCCGCCAGAGCGCCATCTACCGGTAGTTGAGGAACTAACTACCATAGTAGTTAAATACCATAGTAATTAAATAGTTATAAGACATGATAATATCATATATACTTCAACTACGGTCAAATTTATCTTCCCTATTCTAAATCGCTATCGCTTATGACTTGTGCCGAATTCTGTGACACAGTTTACGAAGCGAATTTTTGTTGTTACCTTTTTACGATGTGTAGGTGTGAAGCCAATCAAATCACAATGAGAGCAGCACTCGAACCGGTCACGCCATAGGCCGTTACTTTTAATAAGCCAAATTTTAACTGACTATATAAAAATTATATTGTTTTCATATATCAGATTTTTTGTTGTCCTTTCTTAAATTGAAGTATCGATTATTTAGATGTTTGTAACCACGTTAAAAACCTAATCCACTTAGCTTATTTCCCAACCTATTTGGGGTCTTCTTTCCGGTCTAACTGCGATGCGGCTGAACCTTGATATTTTCCGTGGAGTGACTGCCATCTCCAGAACCCATAGGTGATATCGAAGGTCTGTAGACTAGTCGGTTATTGTTTTTCTAGATTGTACCTATTATTTTATTTGTACTTTATATCTCGATAAAGTAAGTAAATAGTCTTTATTGTACACAACAGAACAAATGGTTTATGACAAGTCTTAAAAAATATTATAATGTACAACAGGCGGTCTTATTTCTAAAGAGCAATCTCTTCGGGGCAACCTTAGGATGGAATGAAAGTTATAAGAAATGATAGGGGCTGTGTACAATGTAATATAATTATATTTAAAAAATATAAATTAATACTAGTGGTTCTGTGAACCGTAGACTTCGGGAGCGGCTTTGTTTAGAAAATTTCTTCTTCAATTTTCTTTATTACTCTTTAATTTGTCATCCAATTCAAAAAAATATCATTCAAATGTTGTTCATTGTAAGTAAGGAGTGTTTGTGTAAAGTTTCATGCAAATCGGTTGATAAATACGGCCTCAAACATGATCTGACAGAACCCGTAGATGTAGAGGTACAGACGAAAGAAATTCTCCCCAGTCCCCAGCAAGTTGAAACGAACAAATAAAACCGTGCTCTTAATGGAATTGGTTGGTATTGTCCTCTCAATTAGTCATCATTCACCGAGCCTTTTCCCAACTTAGTTGGGGTCGGCTTTCCAGCTAACTGTGATTCGGCTGAACTTCGATATTTTCCGTGAAGCGCCTGTTGTCATAATCAATTAGTAATTTGTTTTAAATATATTTTCTAAAATATTTTGTTTAAAATGGGTCTAATTTAAATTTGACGTTTTAAATAAATGATGTCTTACATGAGTTATTAATTAACGATCATATCCCAAAAGATACTCAGTTGTAAACTTTGGCAATTAACAATATTGAGCTCGACACACATTATGAGCAATTTTGAAATGTTTGATAATTTTATATCAAACTTTAAGAACCTTTCTTCTTAAGTCTTACGATCGATTTTCTGTATAGAAAAGACAAATCAAAATCTGCTGGGGTATTTTATATATACCTATCTTAATAATTACGAATGTATATTTGCATAATACTCGTATAAAACAAAATCGCTTCCTACTGTGTGACCTGTTAGGTATGCTTAGATCTTTAAAACTACGCAACGGATTTTGATGCGGTTTCTTATGGATAAAGTGGTTTTTTGAGGAAGGTTTTAGTAAGTATATAATTAATTGAGCGCAGCGAGGTGACTCAAATGCAAGTCGATGTGAAATTGTTTCTCAACAACTACCCAACCGATTTTCATGATTTTGTCACTAAAAATCAAGCATTCTCAGGAGCAGGTTTTGTTCGAGACCGAATTTTGATTTAGGACCCTCAAAAAAAGTTATTGACCAAAAATGTGTCAGCAACCGATTATCATGATTTATTCACTCAAAAATCAAGCATTCTCAGGAACAGGTTTTGTTCGAGACCGAATTTTGATTTAGGACCCTCAAAAAAAGTTATTGAGCAAATAAAGTTATTGACCAAAAATATGACAAACTAATGGTCGCCCGCGACTTCGTCCGCGTGGTAATTTGGATTTTTTCCCGTCGCGCCGCGTCATATTTTGAACAATTCACACAATATCTTTATAAATTGTAGCCTATGTGTTATTCTGATGTATAAGCTATATTATTGTAAAGTTTCATTAAAATCCATTCAGTAGTTTTTACGTGAAAGAGTAACAAACATCCATCCATCCATACATACATACATACATACATACATACATACATACATACATACATACATACATACATACATACATACATACATACTTACATACTTACATACTCACAAACTTTCGCGTTTATAATATTAGTAGGATAGTCGCTTCGCTCAATAGCATGCTGCAGCGCAGTACCACGGCAGCGACCGCAGCTCCTAGTTAAGCGAGCAAACTCGTGGGCGTCCGCTAGTATATTATAAAACCCGATTGGCAAACAAAAAATACGACTTCAAATACCGAATTATATGGTCCTACCAAATAATTCGGTGACATCGAAAGTAGTGCACTTTCGATATATCACCGAATCTAAAGCTGATTCTCGAAAATTGGTAACAAAACTGAACGAATTTGCGTGGATGTTGTACTAAAAGAACATTAATATGTCAAACAATTTATATTCCAGTCAAGTACAATATTCACTATACTCCATCCTGGGGACTGTATTGGAGAGATACAACTCCCATTTGCTGGGGTCATACAACGACGAACAATAGTTTGTAGCTAAATAAGAATAATATAACACACCCAATTTCAATTTACTAACATAGTTTATAAGTGAGTATTGTTATTAACCAATTATGGATACTAGTAGCAGGCCTTTGTCATACGTGACGTCAGCGACAACTTGAAGTTGTAAATCAGTAAGGGTTGTCTCTTGTTTGTGACACGACATTGACCATAGAGTTGATATTGAGGCATTAACGTCATAATTATTTGTCAAATTATGCTGGTATACTCGTATATTTTACTTTACTGGACAACCCTAACGTTCGAATGATGTTCTCTGTAAACAAAAGAATGTAATTTAATTAACGTCGGAGTGCAAGTTCTGTATGTAAGTACTATTATTCCCTATTCTGTGCTAGTAGTCCGAAATAAATGATTTTTATTTATTTTATTTATTATCGAGCGAGAGAGAGGAAGTGACATCTGTGGCAGTGTTGGGAACTAAAACTGGTTGCGTTCCAATACACACATTCTAACAAAAACAACACAATTAGATCGATTGGATACAGCTCTAGGGATGCAGCTCTATTTCTATCGATATACCTAAGTCATTTCACTGAACACGTGCGAGAGTATCTGACAATATGATACCTAATAGTAGCTGCCATTCAATCGGCATCAACAGTAATAGTATAGGTAAGAGAAAACTCTCAAGAAAGAAAGAAAGTATAAATAGGAATTTGTGATTTATGTTACATCCATTTGCCGTGTATTAGGTTTCAACATGAGCCATCCTTCAATGGTTAAAACTGACACGTAGGTATTTGTCAATGCTTTTTCTCTTCCCAATCTATATTCGTCTTTCGTTCACGGTCTCGTTTTTGTAATATTTTTACATTGCGGCTCCGCTGTTTACGATTCGTTGAATGATTTTATATAGCGCTACCTATAGGACTCTTAGGACGTCCCCGATAAATTCTACACACCCCGAAGGGGTAGACAGAGGTGCACTACACACCCACAATTTGTCAGTATATTTAGTCCCACGTAATAGAGGGCAAGCCTATTGCCGTCACCGGAAATACAAATAATGGGTTATGTCCAAAATGGCCGAATGAAGTTAATAAAAAGTAGCAGCTATACTGTAATTTTGAAGAAAAATTTGAAACGCATTGCCTTGCGATGAAATGTTGATGAAAGGCAACAAAATCTTACGTGCCAGCCGCTATGGCACAGCCAATTAAAGTCCTGGGCGTCTCGGACTATTATTATTATTCAACCAAAAATATTTTTTACTTCGAACCAGTAGCTTCTGAGATTAGCGCGTAACTAAACAAATCCTTCAGATTTATAGAATAAACTTATTCAGGGCCAATAAATAAAGAGTCAAATGTATAGCATTTAATTAAGAATAATTTTGATGTAGCGGATGAGTTTACATTAGTACTAATGTAAATTTCTTAATTGAATATCTTACTCGAAACCAAGGTTAGAAATTATTGAAAATTTTAATATTAAATCATCATTCAATATTGGATCAAGTACCAACAGACGTCCACGGTTTCACTCGTGACAAATTATATACTGAAACCTTCCTCGAGAACCACTCTATCCATTAGAGAAAGCAGCATGAAAATCAATGCAATAGTTTTTTTAGTTTATCGCGAACAGACAGACGCTGCGGAGTACTTTGTTTTTAATAATAATGAAGGTAATGATTGATTAATTCATTGATAAGTATAAATTAATGGTAACCATTATTCTCTAGACACTTATTTACGTAATAACTATTTGCATGCACCTGACATGTTATAGAATAGAAAGGTTAAAACGTAAAGTTTTCAACCGAACTTCCCAAGTTCAATTTCAATCTGGTCCCATTCCGACAATTATTTGGTCACATTTTGGTAATTTGAAGTCGGTCGTTGTGTCAATTTTTGACGTGTATTTTTTATTATTTGTGTTACCTCTAAAGTAACACGCAGGGACTAAATTTGTTGCGTTTTGGTTTTACTTATAGTACTTGTAGTCACGGGCTCATCTCCGCAAGTCCACGTCTAGTGCGCGGGTTTTGCGTGTTTGTGGAGTACGGTGTCGCACCACGCCATAGGCTTTGCCCTATACTTAACTTTTGACCCCTTAGGGCTAGGTCAAATTATCGATTTTTTGGCTTGCCTCCAGATCGAGGGCTATCCATAGAAGGGTCAACCGTCATTGGAGCATAAGCAGTTCTCGAGAGCTAAGGGAGACATAAATTACATTCCCCATTTGTATATATAGATAGATAGATCTTATCGCTACATCATAATCACAACATAGTATAAATCAAAGTCCCTTCAAGTCGCCTATGTATGCTTAGATCTTTAAAATTACGCAACGGATTTTGATGCAGTTTTCACCAATTGACAGAGTAGTTCTCGAGGAAGGTTTTGTGTAGGTATAAATTTTCAAGCGGGCGAAGCCGAGGGCCTCTGCTAGCTACAAATATAACAACTCAAACATTTTTTTATAACGATGTAATTTGAAGTAAATGATTGTGTGTAACGTGTCGACTGTCGAGTTACGTTCGAATATTCAAGCAAGTAAAAAAGTCAATTTGTCTTGAACACTGCTTCATATTAAAGATTTTACGCATCTGTGCTTTATGGGGTTACATAAATTATTTAACGTTAGTTTTTTAACTCAGTCTCATGTGACTTTAATATAAGACTCAATTTTAATACACACACACATATCACGCCTATATCCCAAAAGAGTAGGCAGAGGTGCATTACACACCCACAATTTGCCAGTATTTTTAGTTCCACGTAATAGCAAGCCTATTGCCGTCACCGGGCACATTTATAATGGGTTATGTCCAAAATGGCCGAATGAATTTAATAAAAAGTAGCAGCTATATATACAGGGTTATTTGTAATTAACTAGCATCCTCGCAGGGGTAGATAGCTGACATCATCAGTAACAACGTTTGTTCTACGACTTTTTATAATTCGTTAAATTTTACTTTCATACAAAAATAAAAATTAATTTAGTTTCGCGTCTGACAGTTATTAACTCTACGTCGCAGTTTACGCGCACCGTAAAAATTAGGTAAACAAACTCATATCATCAATTCATGCAATGCACGGATAGGGACGGGGCGCGTGGCGGCGGGCGCTAGATGCTTGCTTGGAGTGATGATAATGTGGCGGAAGCCTGCCGCCAATATGCAGTAAGGTTTCCAAATCTACCTACACCGAGCCGGGCAACGATTTTAACTGCTGCAAAGCGATTACGCGATTACGGACAGTTCCAGCCCAGGTTCAATGATAGTGGTCGTCCACCGAGGCACTCCGGGAACAAGAAAGGATACTGGAGTTATTTGAGGATAATCCCGCCGCAAGTACCAATGACGCCGCGCTACGATTTAATGTATCGCAGTTCTTCGCGTGCAGTGTCATTCATAACGAAGGCAAATAGCCATTCCATCTTCGTCGTGTCCAGGAACTCACCGACCAAGCGCGCGCGATTTTGCGTGGTTTGACCTTAAGTTTATGAATGAAACATAGACTTATCTAATAGTGTCGCGTTATAACAATAAAAACTTGAAAACTCATTATTAAGTATATTGCACAAAACACATATACTTTTCCACTGTTATAATTTTATTTTTCACTGACCGGTTTCACCTCACGGCATCATCAGAGATTAATACAAAATAAAGTTTTAATTGACATAAAAATATCGTACTACATATTCATACGGGCATCAAAACACTAGTATCATAATTAATTTTATGGGGGTATATGAAAATAAATTTAAATGATAACACCACCACTTCTAAATTTACCCCGTAAACTGGGAGAATAAGTACTAAGAAAATGTCTACTTAGAATATAATTTATGCTTTCGATTGTCGGCACTTGGTGGAACATATGTAATACATTATGAAATGACTCACTTGTACAGATATTCCACAATTTTTAATTATTAGTAGGAAAATTTAAAATATTATTAATATTATTTTAAAATTTTAATTATTTTAAAATATTATTAATATTATTTTAAAATATTAATTATTTTAAAATATGTGATGTGAATAAGTGTGGAGCACCTTTGAAGATGCCATAGAGCGAAACCGGTCAGGTCCTACTAATAATTAAAAATATTAATTATTTTAAAATATGTGATGTGAATAAGTGATGTGATTTTTTGGCTTGCCTCCAGATCGAGGGCTATCCATAGAGGGGTCAACCATCATTGGATAATAACCAGTTCTCGAGAGCTAAAGGGGGACAAAAATTACATTTCCCATTTCTATATATAGATATACATACCTCTTTATTACAACCTCTTTATTTACAACTTCAAATTACCGGAATTGGACAAAATAATTGTGTAAATAGAATCACACCGAAAATGGAACAGGAAGCTAATTTTCAATTAAAATCTTCAAAATCGGTCCACCCGCTTGAAAGATTGAGGTAACAAACTTAAACAAAAATACAGAACCTTCTCCTTTTTTTGAAGACAGTTAAAAACGAGCTGTTGCCCGCAGTTTTTCCTGTGTAGAATAAGTTCTTATTAACTATTAATGCTAAGTAAGTTACTGTCAGATAAGTAAGCACACACTTAGCCCTTTCAATTTTACTTCTTCTCTCAGGCCTGCTGGAAGAGATTCCTTTAGGAATAAGTAGTGCCCTTGTACTATGCTCACTTTATTCTTTTGTACTTCTGTTTCTTGTTTATTGTTTGTGTGTATGTACAAAAATTATAAATAAATAAAATAAAATAAGCTTTCTTACAATAATTGGATCACCTTCTGGCGAAAATAAAAATAAACAACCTAAAATTGTTCACATTATTTTACACACACACTTATCACGCCTATATCCCCGCAGGGGTAGGCAGACCTGCTTGTTACCAGAGACGCCCGGCAACAGACGTTAGAGCGGACGCTGCCTTGGGCCGCGGAAATAAAAAAAAATGCTTAGGCAAACCTCTGCCTACACACCTACAATTTGCCAATATTTTTAGTCCCACGTAGGGGGCAAGCCTATTGGGGTCACCAGGGCACACTTATAATGGGTTATGTCCAAAATGACCGAATGAATTTAATAAAAAGTAGCAGCTACGGTGTAATTGTGAAAAAAAAATTAAACCTGTTTGCCTTGCGACTTGTTGATAAAAGACAACAAAATCTTACGTGCCAGCCGCACAAAGCAGTGGCACAAAGTCTTTCTTAGACGTCTCGGACTTATTATTTTAACCATTTTGAAAGCTGAGTTGAATAATATTTAGGGCTGACTTTACTACGAGTATTAAACCGAGTTGATAGTTTATATTTGAAATTCATAGCAGCTTCGACACCTAACAACAGCTATGGGATTCTCTAATGCAGAACCGCTGTTTTAGAAACTTCGGTAGCTATCCGTTGACACTTTCCGTTGAAATATTCTCATATTTCGCTTTGAACTGCTCTAATATCAAAGTCAAAGGATATAGAACATTATTAAGCATGATACTTAAAACTTCCACATCGATCGTCAAATTCTTTAAGATGATAAAGGCGATAAAGTATGAAAGGGATCACTTATTAAATACTGTCTGCAAAAGAAAAAGAAAAAAGTTGTTATAGAGGCAACTTTTTAAAACTTTAAACTTAATTTTTTTAACTTTTTAAAAATTTGTTGTTTTACATCATCTGTGAAAATTTCAACTTATCACGGTTCATGAGATACAGCGCAAGACACACGGATGGACGGACAGCGAAGTCCCGTTTTACCTTTTGGGTACAGAACCCTAAAAAAAATATTTAATATTCCACGAATTTACATAAAACATAAAAATAAAATACATCTTAAAAATAAACAGAAATTAAAGTAAAGGTAGAAACAGTAAGATGTGGAATAAATGTGCAATAATGTTTAATCTCTATACATTGTTGTTGGTAAATAGTAGATTTATGACAAGGGAGTAAAATGATATATTGTTGTCGAAGGCGCTATTTTGAATCCAGAGCGAAGCGAAGGATTCTAGAGTAGAATCGCGTTCGTAGCGAGGGTTTCTAAAGTAGAATCCTAAGCGTAGCGGGATTCAAAGTACGACGCCTGAGAAAAAATAATTTTACTCTCCAGGCATCAATATGACTTTTCATCGCCTTCTATGAAAAAAAAAGAAGTGTATCTAGCAATGAAAAAGTTCACGCCTTTTGTTTTTTTTTCGGTTGGATTATGTACATACTATGAAAGATTCATGTACCAAATTCAAATCTCATGATTGCCCGCTAAATAGTTTCTGAACAAAAACAGCTACTTTAGGCGCACTGGAACAAAACGCCACTTTTTGAAAAGAAGTGATGAAAAAGTTATTAACGACTTACACATTATGTACTGTTTAATATTTATCTACTATAGGTATAGGGGACTAGTGAAAATTAAATAATATTTTCTTCTGTGGTAGGTATAGTTTGTAACCAACTTACTTAAAATAAAAATAATGTGTTCTTAGTATAGTCAACAATGCAACTAAAATAATTCATTTAAATGTATTTATTAAACAAATAATCTCAAACTATTTACTTTGTGTTCGATGTTATTAGTCTAGTATTTATTTTTAATCGTCAATAAATCACTACAAAGTATGTCAACATAGTTAGAAAGACAGTACAGATTAGTGACGTCGTAGTTCTGTTTTCAAACAAATTCCTCTAAGGTCTATTGTTTTGACATTTGATTAAAAAAAGCTGGTTTGATTTGACAGTCATCTACCCTATTCGACTCTACTATGTAACTTACATAGGTGCATTCTATTTTACAAGCTTTTATTTACTTTCACCTGTCCCGATGTCCGTGTGTAATCAAATCTTGCAAGTTAAATTTAACACACTTCCCGGTTTCCGATTGAGCTGAAACCTTGCCCGCGTATGTAAGTAGCATGTCAATGCAATATTATGATGATAATAGCTTGATTTAAAAAAAAAAAAATTTTTATGATTTTATTTAAAATAGAAAAAGTACACGAGTAAATTATATAACAAAATGCCCTCAATATAAGCATCACGCAAATGAATTGGTCTTGGGATCAAAGACATCTAAATTTAAAACCCATTTTAACGAGCCCTTTATCATCATCCTGTTTAGTGTTAAATTTTAACTGTTTTATATATTTTAAAGACTGACGAAACGAATATTTTTATTGTTCATTGTCGATGATTTTAAAAACCGGCCAAGTGCGTGTTGGGCTACGCATAGAACAGGGTTCCGTATCCACCCAAAATAGCCTCTAACTCCTGACCTAACAGAACTATATAATCTGCTATAGTTTTCCTTAGAAGTTCAGTACATGGACTACCATTATAATTTTTTTCAGGTTCTTCACGCGAGTCGTTTAGATTTTAGAGAGGGGGACGCCCTGTTTTCGAAAAACATGCTCTTCAAAGCTAAATATCTCGCACACAGATGCTTAAATCAGAAAACAATCTTGGCAACCTCTTAATGTTTTTAAAAGACCTATCTAATGATACCCCACACGATGGGATAGACGTAAGAAAAAAAGTTTCATTTCCACTTTAAATGTAGCCCAAAAAAAAATTTTTCTAAATTTTATGTTAGTACTTTGTCGGCGTAGTAAATACACAAATACATGTAAACATTCATGTTTCTAGCACTAACCGTTTGGGAGCAAAGCCGAGGACGGACGGACATGACGAAACTACAAGGGTTCCGAAACTTTTTCTACGGAACCCTAAAAAGAGTTTTTTTTATATTGGGTTCGCTAAATTGACGCCACCCGCCTGTTGGTAAGTCGTGACGACGAGGTCTAGCGATTGTGGGCCACTCTCACAGCACACAATACTACAGAGAGTGCGGCCCTCAACTTGATAACCTTGAACAATAGCTTGAAACCAAACTTGAAAATAGATTTTTTTTTCATTCGATTAATTAATTTAAGTGTTCGATTCTGATTCTGATATGTAATAAAAACATTTGCTCCGCTCAACATTTGCAATTAGCAGCATGCATTGCATACCTAGTATATTTCTAAATACATACATATCATACATAGAAGACACTCAAACTCCGAAATAAATATTTGTGGATCACACAAATATTTGATTCGACCCGGAATCTAACCTGGAACCTCATGGACGGTAGTCGCATACTCATACCACTGCTCCACCGAGGCAGTTGATTTATCCATAATTGCAATTTTTCGAATGTCCCTTTATTTATTTTTCTTTAATCCTAGAAATTTTAGCCAATTTACATGTTTTACGGGTTTTCCATTAGAATTGGTAACCGCTTCTGTTTGTACAAAACTACGTTTCGGCATAACTTCACCATATATTTTTCACAAACACAAACGGATAACATTAAAAGCTTTTCAAGTAAATATCAATTTTAAGACATTATCATTGACATAATTTTCTGAACGCCACATATTTCAGTCTGCGACATAACCGGGATTCATATTTAAATTTAGAACGAAGTATTTTTTTATTTTTGGCGCCAATTTTATTATTTATCTGTTGTATCGCTCGTAAAGATATAAATGCTCTATTTACTATGCCACATCGCTATTTCAATGTCGTGTTAATCTATTTATTAGGATAACTTCTCTACTATATCTTCAGTATTTGATTATTTTAATCTTAGTGAATAGATTTAGGGGTTTATAAGATTAAAGAGTTATAGAGATATACGATGCGTGAAGATTTAACATAATTATAAGTATTTAATCAACTGTTTATTATAATTATAAGATGAATTAGTAGTGCCCTCTATACTACGTATATATAGAGCGCTGATGACCGGTCTGAACCACTGACTCTGCACGTTTGGACTCTGCGTTATTGTGTGTTTGTAATTTGTAGTTTTGACGTGTTTTAAAGTAATGTGGCACCCCTAGTGGAACGCAAACATATATTGGGCAACCTATATCAGAATCGCTTAGTATTCGCCACGTAGAAAACAGGTGACACTCGCCCTCTATATAATATAGAACTAACCTAACCTAACCTATGATTTTTATAACCATAGATAATTATGTTAATTTATATAAACTGACCTAAACTGACAATTAAAATCTGTTCCCGCAACAATTAAGCTAATGCAGTACATATAATATTGTATTTATTGTTAATTGAATTTTAGTAATTACTTGTCAAATTATGCTGGTACTTTCCTGACAACTGAGTCCGAGCGTGTAATAATGTGTCTCATAATAAATTGCAAAACTATTTTGGTGACGTGAGTTGATCCATGACCAACCTGTATCAGGCCTATGTCACTCGCCTAACAACCGCAAAAAAATACGTGCCACGGCATTGACCATAGAGTTGATATTGAGGCATTAACGTCATAATTATTGGTCAAATTATGCTGATATATAATATATTTTACTTTACTGGACAACCCTATCGTTCAAATGATGTTCTCTGTAAACAAAAGAATATGCTTTAATTAACGTCGTACTGCAAGTTCTGTATGTAAGTACTATTCCCTATTCTGTGCTTGTAGTAACAAAACCATTAATCATTTGATTTAGCTATGGTTTGTAGTCCAAATATTATTTGTTTAACTGACAAACAAATTAATGAATTGTGTGTCAAAAACATTTGTACATTGAACAGCCATTTCCAAATGAATTCCTAGTTTTTTCTATTAAACAGATTGAGTTTTTTTCTAATTACTGATTTATTTAAAACTGACTTTCAATCTCGAATGTGATGATTTTTTGTTATCATAATTATCCGTATTAATTTTATAAAGAGGAAATATTTGATTGTTTGTCTGTTTAAATTTAATAGTCTCCGTAACTGCTGATTCCGTGTTCTAGTATAAGTATGATTGACAGTATAAAATATGTTCTGTTTGTTTTAATTAATATTTACAATATTTAGTGATGACATTTTATTAATTTCATTATTATGAGTTTTCAACTAGTAATGCAGATGACATTTTAATTGTAATGTCCTATCCTAATAACCTATCTACTTACCTTCCATTTATCTTTTTTTTATACGCCAATCTCTGGCAGACCATAGAGAAACACTATTATCAATTTTTTAAGACCTGTAATGTACCTATGATCACAAATTAAATGATTGATTGATTGACTCCTTTTGATTTTTTTTCACAGATATATGTAAGTAGCTACATTACCTCTGAGTAACATAGGCTAGTTTTTATCTCGGTCATGTATTCCCACGGGAATCGGGAAGCATTTTTTATCAAGGTACAGAGATTAACCATCACCTTATCGCTCATCCAACCAATCCAATCTGTTGTGCAGACCGAATTGCACCGATTCTAAAAATATTTTCTATTCTCGGGTAGTTGCAATCGTGTGGTCGAGCACATCGGTGTTATCTTACCAATTTATTGTCCTCTGGCGCCGCTTATTAACCCTTAATTGATAATTTATTGTAGGGGCTATAAAACTATTTTATGTGTTTTCTTAGCAGAGTGCGAAATAACCGTCTATTAGAGCAAATTCCCACAATATATAGTTAACAGCCGTTACTAACTAAATACGCATTGCCTTTGATATGGTGCGAAATGGAGGACTACATAAAATTAATTTGTTGCTTGATTGCTTTAGACAAAATGTCCCGATTTTGCACTTGTCAAAAAAAAGCGTCTACAATTAATACGTCTACAAACTTAAAGTTGCTGTTCTCTCTGAGACAGTCTTGAGAATGCCTCGTTTAGAGGTGAAACATTTGTCGACGTTTTAATGTCTTATTTTTGCGAGAATGATGCAATTATTTTAAAAAGTTTGAACATCTTACTTACCAAAACTTTGTCATGGATTTTCGCCAGGTAACGCCTGATTCTATCCAATATTTGAAACTTAAAGTTGTTTTTAAAGTCTTAATAATCAGTAAGAGGTCGTTACTTGCAGAAACACTGCTTCGGTGGCGTGGTCGGTAGTGCGTCGGTTTTCGACTCCGGAGTCTCGGGTTCAATCCCCGGGTCGAATCAAATATTTGTGTGATCCACAAATGTTTGTTTCGGAGTTTGGGTGTTTTCTATGTATAATATGTATCAATTTAGAAATGTATTAGTATGTTTATCAGTCGTCTAGATTCCATAGCACAAGTTTATATTAGCTTAATTTGGGCTAGATGACGTTGTGTGAGAATGCCCAAACTAAAAAATAAATAAAAAAAACACATTTGCACAAGTAGCCTATCTATTTAACATCTTGTTAAATTTTTATTTTCACAACAGTCTACAAAATGTTCCATATAACTAAAGTAACTGAAAGTAATTTCGATTATGTTGCTGCCATGATAGGTATATTTAGCCGGCGGGTGAAATATGAGATTTTCATGAAGTAAATACCTTACCCTTGATGAAATGAGACTTAAATAAAGGTAAAGGTTGTAGCAATCTTGGATCCCGTAAATCTACCGTCGGTATATGTAAATACCGCTTATTCGCAGTTTATTTTATGCTATGTACCTACTCAATTTCAGCTAAATTCGTTCAGTAATAAGGTCAAAAGTAAACTTAAAAATTTTGATATTTATAAAAATTACTAGCTTATAAACGCGGCTTTGCATGCGTTACATCTAGTATAATATTCTTATATCTGTGGTTACATGCAATTTAAATGTCACATGTCCAGTGAGACTGTTGATGTCGTTGGAACTGCACAACTGGACCCCAAATTTTGCAGTTTTATAGCAGTAACTGCATTCTATCTAACGCAGTAGTGAAAGAGTGCAGTCAGTAGATATAGCTGAAAAGTTAATTATCAACTACACTGACTGCATCGATATTCTTGAGCTTAAAACTTTTTGAAATAATATCTAATGTATGTGCTCTACTATCGAATAGAGCACAGTTCACATTCATCTGACAGATCTCGTCAGACAGAGCTAAGATGAGATTTTTGCTACTGAGCGCTTAGATCAGAAATAATTTTGTAGACTGTTGTCAGAATAAATATTTGACGAGCTGTTAAGTTAATAGGCTACTCGTTCAAGTGTTTCTGCTGCGGTTTCGGCAAGTAATGATCTGTTACTGATTATGAGATAGACGTATGTTTTTTGACAAGTTTGCACTTGTCAAAAAACAGCGTCTATCTCAATCGGGACATCCAATCTAAAACAAGCAACAAACAATCGATGTTCAACCGATTTCCAAAAAAGGAGGAGGTTCTTATTTCGACAGTATGATTATTTTATACTGGTAAAGCTGCTACTCAAGTACTCCTATATCAATTTAGTCGCATTCCGACAATTATTTGGTACCATTTCAGTATATTTGATCTAAGACTGAGCGGATATTCATTTACTGATTTGAGAATCCGCCAAAGAAAGTTCTGTCCAATGGGGTATGTCCGAGGAATGTGAACACTGCTTAAGTCTGTACAGTCAAGATCAAAAGTCGGTTCCCATTATTACAATGCTAACTTGACTGCATGATGATACTTCGACTGCAGAGAATAAAAAAAAAAATACCACAAGTGACATAATATTGATGGGGCTCTTTAGCGCATGCCTCGAAAGGGGCCAGTTTCCCAAGGTGTGGAGGACGGGGAAACAGGTCCTGATCCGTAAGGCGGGGCGGCCGGTGGACTCACCGTCCGGATACCGGCCGATCGTGTTGCTCGACGAGGTGTGTAAGCTCTTTGAGCGAATTATCGCGGAACGCCTCGTCGAGCATCTCACGAGTGTGGGGCCAGACCTGGCGATAACCAGTTCGGTTTCCGTCGGGGACGCTCCACCGTGAGCGCGATCATGCGCGTGAAGAGCCTGACGGAGGAAGCAGTCTCGCAGGGCAAGGTGGTGGTGGCGGTGTCTCTTGACATCGCCAACGCGTTCAACACCTTGCCATGGAGCTGCGTTAGGGAGGCGCTCGTGTATCACGAAACGCCTCTCTTCCTCCGTCGTATTGTCGGGGCCTATCTCTCGGAGAGGGCCATAGCTTTCCCCAGCTGGCTCGGGCCAGCTCGGCGAGATGTGTCGTGCGGTGTTCCGCAGGGGTCGGTCCTGGGGCCGCTTCTGTGGAACATCGGCTACGACTGGGTGCTGCGGGGTGCGTTGCCTAGGGGTGTCGGCGTAACGTGCTACGCCGACGATACCCTCGTCACGGCGCGGGGTGCAACGTACCAGGAGGCAGCACTCAAGGTCACGACGGGTGTTGCTCGAGTCGTGGGTCGGATACGGCAGCTGGGACTGGAGGTGGCCTTGCACAAGTCCGAGGTTCTGTGTTTTCACAGACCTCGGAACGGCCCACCCGAAGGTTCCAGCATAAATGTGGGAGGCGTTAGCATCGGCATCAAGCCCTCGATGAAGTACCTAGGGATCGTACTTGATAGCCGATGGAACTTCGGACCACATTTCCGAAGTTTGGTCCCCAAGGTGACGCAGGCATCGGTCGCGCTTTCGCGACTGATGCCCAACCTAAAGGGACCCAACGCCTCCTGCAGGAGACTGTACCTGGGGATCGTGCGGAGTATGGCCCTATACGGGGCTCCCGTATGGGCGGATAGGTTGGCGGTCAAGGGGAACGTGACTCTGTTAAACAGACCACTTAGAACCTTGGCCGTCAGAACCATACGGGGGTACCGCACGATCTCCGGAGAGGCTGCATGTCTCCTAGCCGGGACCCCTCCATGGGACCTGGAAGCGAGAGCCCTTGCGTCATTGTTCCAATGGCGCAAGGAGGCGCTGGAGCGGGACCACAGGCCTGCGTCTCGAGAAATCGAGGACCAGCGGTCCCAACTCCGCCAGGATCTCATGGAGTCATGGAGGGTGCGACTTGAGCAACCCAAGGGGGGTGTCATCTTCATCGCGGCGGTGAGACCGATCATGGACGATTGGCTGCAGAGGCAGCATGGTGACCTCACGTACAGTGCGACGCAGATCGTTGCCGGGCATGGATGCTTCGGTAGCTATCTGTTTCGCATGCATCGTGAGGTCACACCCCGGTGTCAACACTGCGAGGTTTCCGACGACGACACCGCACTCCACACGTTGGTGGAGTGCTCAGCGTGGGCGAGTCAGCGCCGGGACCTCGTAGTGGGTCTGGGCGTGGATACCCTCTCGCTGGGGACCATGCTTCAAGCCATGGTATCCAGCGGGAGTAGGTGGAACGCGGCCGTGTCCTTCTGCGAGCAAGTCATGCTCGCGAAGGAGGCGGCCGGGAGGGAGAGGGAGCGTACCCTCCCCGCCGAGTTCCGTAGTCGGCGGCCAGGCCGCCCCAGACTACGCGACTACGCCCAAGACTATCGTCCTCCATGATCGGGGCCTGAGGACGGCGGGATCGCCACCCACCGTCCTTACAGAAGCAGGCTAGAAGGGTTGCGTGCTGCGGGGCCTCTGCCCCATAGCACGCAACCAGATTCACTCACTAACGCGGGATAAAATCCGACCCCAATGACGCGGGATTCTCGTCCCGACCAAACACCCGCAGAGACCACAGAGGTGGTCAAAGTCCGCCGGGTGCCACTGGACATACCCTCTGCTAGTAACCAGGGACGCCCGGCAACGGACGTTAGAGCGGCCGCGGCCTTAGGCCGCGGAATTAAAAAAAAAAAAAAAAAAAGTGACATAATATGGTTTAACATACAATATCAATACAATATTCTCACATTGATGGTCGCTAGTTAAATATAAACTCCAACCACGTGCAAAAGGAAAGTCTTTGTAGGTATTTTTCATATAACTCAGTCATTAATCAATAGCCAGGTCAACCGGAGAGCGTGCATGAAGATAGTTATGAAAGTGGAAGAAGCGAAAGAAGTATGCCAGGATCCTAGCAAGTGGAATCCATAGTCTCTGCCTACCCCCATGGGAAAGAGGCGTGACAATATGTATGTATGTATGTAATGAATAAACTCAAAAACTACTGTGCCGATTTCAAAAATTCTTTCACCATTGGAAAGCTACATTCACCCTGAGTAACTAGGCTACTTTTTATCCCGGTAATATGTTCCCACGGGAACCGAGAACGAGTAAACTAAATCAAGCAGGTGGAGCTGCGACTATAAAATTGAAAATCGCATAATTTGTTAGTTACCACAGTATCTATATAAACCGTTGATGTTTTATCACATTAACATAATCGGAACGGTACATTAACCAGATTACGTGTAATTTAGGTTTTGCAAATGACGACCTCACTATGAAATGACATTTCATAGTGAGGTCGTCATATTCGCGAATATTATGCGCGAAGAACTAAAACATTATGAATTTTATATTTAGTCATCATCTTATACTAACACTATACTAAATTACACAATAAAATAACTAGACATCTACTGGACATTATAACATAACGCCGAAACATAAATTCAACCGCTACGCCTATTTGGTACTGTCAGCGTCAATAATATGGTCACAAACTTGGTGTTCATATTCTTAAACACGGCCAAGTAATAAATTAGTGACTTAGATACTAGTCAGTTAGGACAGAAGGCAATTTAGTTGCGAGGTATCCAGGACTCGAGTAATTTTCTTAACAATCAAGGTTAACTACCTCTCTGGTGGCCATTATTCGGTAAATAAACAAAGCACTTTATTGAGGGTGTTGTCTTTACATAGGATAAGGTCCCGGGCTTAATGGAGCCGTGAAGTAATTTCGGCAAAATTATCTTTAAATATTCGATGTTGTTCTCGGTAACGTTGTTCTGCATTTTTTATAACTACATGCTTTTAAGCTATTTAGTAATTACATAAAATCGATAATTTGTTCTGACACAACGTAATTTATTAAATAGGTATCAAGGTGTTTGTGATCGTCGATGGAGCGAGTCGGAGCGACTAAACGAGAGTAATCTCAAGTCCAACGAATAATCCACTTTGTATAAGATTCAAAATCACTTCTTTACGAGAACTTTACGAGAAGGTCTAGGATTATAAACCGGCAAAGAGGGGGGAAATTCAGCTTACATATGGTATATGGCTATACTTATTGGTATAGGGTTTTGTGTCGAGTTTACCTTCTCTAAGCCTACTTATGCCCAGCAGCGGGCGTCAACTGGGCTGAGATAATGATGATAGGTTTATAACCGGTGATACATTACAATAATTTGGTTATCTGTGAGACCCAAATTATACTCACCTTTACACCGTGCAGCTGTCGAAAGACGGACGAGAGTCTGCTCTGGCTAGTCCTCTATTACATCATGTTAAAACTAGTAGTTCTGCTAACAGTAGACCTCGCGTTATTTTCGGGAAGAAAGAAGAAAAAAGAAAGAAGAAATAGAAAAAAAAAGATACTGAAAGAAATAGCAACAATTTTTGTACTTCCCCATTTTCCCCCCATTTCTCCCCCATTGTCCCCCCAATCGAGAAATCCCTTCGACAAAAGTTGCGCCTTGCAACAAAGAACACTTGTGCCAAATTTCATGAAAACCGGCTGAAAAGTGCGGCCTGTAGACCGGAACTGACACACATACAGACAAACAACGCCAAATCGGCCAATCCTCGAGGAAACTGAGACGCTTCGCTCGCTCGGTCAAATAGACGAAATTATTTTTTCTTCGGAAAATAATCCTGTATTTTGTTCGCTATTCAATATGGCAATGCAAACAGCATTTTGGGAAGGGAACTCTCATAAACAGCAATGACGCGGAGGATTATTTAATATTTACTCCCTTATTTCGTAATCGGATTTATTATTTTTGCAATATTTCGACGTTCATGACATGTATTTATTTATTTAATTAAATAAGAAACGCTCATTTGTTTCCTTAAGTAGAGCTTAACAACTGACTTTAAATAAAATACAGATTTGATAGTTAATAATAGTCCACAAATTTGTGATGTGACTATTTGCACGTTACTTATCACTTATAAAGAGAATAGTGTAAAAAGGACAGCAAACAAACAGGTCTATTTCATATCTAAATAATTAATTTTATAAATTTTTGAGACACTGGGGTCATGGGGTCCGAGTGCTCGCCACCTTTATAGAGACATTGCTAAACGCCTAATCGATGCTTCTCAGGACCAGAAGGCTGGCTATTTTCTGGCTCAAAGAATAAGTATCGCCATCCAACGTGGCAACACAGCCAGCATTCTGGGAACCTTCCCAGTCGGCAATGACGCGGAGGATTTTTTAAACGATATTTTGTAATGTAAATATTTTTAGTCTATAATTATATTCTATAATTATGTTTATTTTGTATATTGTAATTTTTATTATAAAAAACCTTTTGAAAAAATAAAATATTTTTATTCTAAAACAAAAATAACAATCACTATCACAAGTAATTCTAAAGAAGACGACGAAGTTAACAAAACGTTTGAATGCAAATTAAGAGTCGACATTCTTTGAGGTTAACGACTCGAGACAAAAATACTCAAGTCTGTAGTAATTCTGAACGATATATTTAGAATAATGAACTTTCTGAGATACAATGATAATAAGATTACGTCTGTGGTGTTGTTTGCCATCCGGGATTTATATAAATATGGCGAAATAATGAAACGACCGAATTAAATGGCCTGACTTCAAGTGAAGGAGATTGAAGTGAATAACATATATTAATGATACTTATTGTAAGTATTTTGTGTTCTAGAATATACCTACTTTATTTTTAACCGACTTTAAAGAACTCGCTAAGTGCGAGTCGAACTTGCGCACAAAGGGTTCCGTACCAAATATAAAATAATCACGTTTATTGTATGGGTAAATATTTAGTATATTCTGTTTTTTAGTATTAGTTGTTATAGAGGGAATAGAAATACATCATCTGTGAAAATTTCAACTTTCTAACTATCACGGTTCATGAGATACAGCGCATGACAGACGGAAGGACGGACAGCGAAGTCTCAGTAATAAGGTTCCCATTTTACCCTTTAGGTAAGGAAACCCTAAAAAGGAGGAGGTTCTTAATTCGACTGTAATTTTTTTTATTAATTCCTTTAAGTTTGGGATCTCTCAAGTTGCGACTGGGAGAAGCGATATTGATTTTTTTTGGACTAGCTGATCAAACTCGAAGTCAGCTCCGCCCGCGTGATTTAGTTTACTCGTTCCCGGTTCTTTACCGGGATAAAAAGTAGCCTATATTACTCAGGGTGAATGTAGCTTTCCAATGGTGAAAGAATTTTTGAAATCGGCACAGTAGTTTTTGAGTTTATTCATTATAAACATACACACAAAAATACAAATCTTTCCTCTTTATAATAGTAGTAAGCCAGTGCTTAACATGTGATCCCATTTTAATTGGGTCTTATTCCGAAAATTATTTAGTCCCAATTCGGTATTTGAAGTTAGGTTTTTTTTCGTTTACAAACCGGGTTCTTTTCTACTGTTGATGTATTTCTCAAGGGTGCTAAGTTCTATCACACGCCCTACAAAGAAACAGTTTTTATTCATGACAAGAAAATACATTTTTATTCCTGTTTCCGTGTCGCTTTCGGTCGATTTATTATCATTTAGGGGATGTCACTGCAACCTAATTATAAGCTTGCTTCGAGGCTTTACAATGAAAGGTAATCGAGTGAAAGAAATCAGAATTGATTATTTAAAAGGAAGTTAATTCAATGAAAAGGAGTTATCAACGTTCTAAATACGAAAATTGGGTCGAGTCATGAAAAAGGTATTCGTTAGTTAATTAGTGGTTTTTTACTAGCTTATGCCCGCGGATCGGCCTGCTTTCGATTTCTCGTTAATAAATACCACGGAAACATATTCGTTACTCAAGTTTCCACGGATAATAATTACCAATGTATAGGTATTTAAACTATCATGGTCATTAACACTACGATTAGAATGTTCGGGATATCCCGAACATTCTAAAAGTACCCATGTATATTCTGATGTACTGCGCTATTTTTTTACAATCAATGACTGCCCGAAAGGATTAGTTACATTGGTCGATAACTGGGTCGTTAGCGCTATAATACGGAGGCCCTCCAAATGCAGGGTATCGACCAATGCAATTAGGTACGTCATTTGGTCGATTTTAATCATGCGGGAACTATCTTACTACTACTAGGCTATATATCTATATGTTACAAAGTTAAAACGTTCTAGAATAATTACTGCAGCAGTAAATGTCCAGAGATTACAGGTATAAGAACAGTTACCTACAGTAGCTACTTGTATAGATTTCAATTAGCTTGTAAACTAAAATTCAATCGAGAGGTCCAAATTGATGACACAGTAAATTCCAAACACAAAAATATTAAGCACTGCGATGTGTAGGAAATGGTATTTCCAAAGTACATCTAGATTTGAAATTGCCCGTAATTTGTGTTTCATGCGACAACGTAATTACGAAACGATCGTTACGTGCAAACATTTTTTAAACTCATTCCCAGATCGTTTACATACAATTAATAAGTACAATGCAAATATATTGTTTAACACACATTCATACAAATCAGGTCTTTAACCCCGAAGTATACAGAGGCTCTTATTACAACAAGATTTTGCCAATTCTTTTACCCTCACGTACTTAATGGGCGTTTTCACATTGCACGATAACGACACACGATATCGTAAGCAGAAACTTTAAGGTAAGAATGTAATACTGTGGACGATATCGTCACGATGTCGTGCAATGTGAAAACGCCCAATAGGTGGCGAGCCTATTGCGGTTTCTGGGTAGTATATTTGGCAGAGCTTCGTCCGTTCGTCAGCAGATCCACCGCCTGAAACGTGATGATGACTTGTGCCCTAGAGACGTTGGTAGAGCCCTTAGCACTAAACCTATATAAATACATTGTAATTTACCTTGAGTTAATTAATGGGTGTTAAGGGGTCTGTCAACATCTCCGAGTTCAGTCTGATATCTGCATGTGGTACACCTGTTGACAAGCGGACCAGACTGATAAATATATCCAAAATGCCACAATATGCAGGGTGCATCCCACTTGTTCCATTGACTTTGTCTCAGTACGGGACAAGTGGGTCTGTCTCGTTTCTTTTGTTCCAGTTGTCTCATAGGACTAGTGAGACTTACTTGTATGTTAAGCCTAGTTCGCACTGCTTTAGTAATTTAGTAGAGTAGCGTGTAATTTAGTGGCTAAACTACTCGCTACTACACAGAAATCGTTCACATTACGGTTTAGTACAGTACACAAGTGAGTGGTGTTGGCCACTAATGAACTCGACTAATCAACAGGTTCGGACTTGTTTAGCCGGTGAACCAGTGAGCACGGATGCGTGGTGGGAGGCGCTACTCGCCCGAAAATATAGAGTAACATGGATTGACTCGACTAAATCATTTACTAAAATACTCGACTAAATTTTTGTAGTTCGCACATATTTAGCTACTAAATTACTCGCTACTCTTCTAAATTACTAGCCTAATGCGAACTAGGCTTTAGTGCATGCCAGCAGTAAGCTCGCTTACGTGGAACCAACAAACTCACTAGCGAAATATGGGCGTATCAAACCTTTCTGGCTACCCTTTCAGGAGTAAATACGTGATTGTGTATGTATGTGTATGAAGTTCAATAAACTGAATGTTATTAACGTACGGTATTAAGTGATTCACTCTATTTCGTTGTAAGCTACACTTCACTACGATAAATACGCTGAGAGCTTATAACAGAAGTGTATTGATATTGAGATACGATAATAGAGGAAGGTCAAAACCAGGTATAGATCAAAGGATACCAGGTGACTGATATTATTTGTTCAAAAAGGTTATTAGTTTTCAGAAGTAAATACTTTTGAAACTAATTACCTTTATTTTCCGATGAACTAAGGTTCAACGGAAAATAATGAAGTCATTTTGAAATTAAATTGTACACTAAAAAGTACTGAACTACACATAGGCAAAGTACCTATTGTACTATGTTAACAGAGTTGTTGTGAAATGAAATGATGTATTTCTTTGTATAGGTCATTAAATGGCTCTTACAAACGTCAGTAAGTACTTAAAATAAGAATTATTATTGCTTCTATATTTACATGTAAGTACTGCCAGATTCGCAAAGCAATAGGTAGAACCGAGAGAAAGAACCTGGCAATAAAACTGTGCATTAAACTATAAACATTTAGTCTTAACTAAGTAGAGCTGATCCATTAAAACAAGGTAACTACACACAAACCACCCCATATAAACCTGACTCTATAATTCAACCGCCTCCGAGGAGCCTTTGAGTACGTAACCGGAGGTTCGTAACCAGTTACGATAGAAGAAAATAACCTCTTCATATGCAGCCAGTTTACGAAAGAAGAGGTTTTTGTACTCTTACGAGGAACCTCTGAGATAGCCGTCTCCACAGATTCTATATTCAAAAAATATCATCACCAAGGTCACCGAGACAATTGATATACTGAATAATACTGAATGCACATCAAATATTATGTGCATTCAGTATTTTCGTAGATCAGGTTCAGTTTTATTGAGCGACTTAAAAAAGGTTTTGCCATGGCCATCGGGAATAGGGCAATCAATTTCATAAAGGCAATGTCGTGGGTGTCAGCTACGGTTCATATTACCTATGTGGCCCAAAAAAAATATAGAATCATTCATTTTATTACATACATAATTTACTTTTATTTGTCATATTCTCTGCCCACTGGATGGGAAGCCTCGTCATATCAGTCACAGCCAATAAAATGTTTGCTTGCTAAACTAGGGATGTCCCAGGTAAATTGCTCTTAATCAATTTTAAAGCTTTTAAAAACCTGATTTTATATGAATTTCTAGGACTCAATTCCAACCAAATACCTATAGATGTTGCATTTACATAAATAAAACAATACTATAAATACTATACATTTTCAATATAACACAATATAACTAGATTTTTGATGTATAATAAAAATCGTAAGTGACACAAAATACGTAAATGATAATTAATATGATATATGTAGGTTCATCAAAACAAATATTTTCAATTAGCTCGACACAAGAGCCGAGCCCTAGAACTCCGTGTTAGCAGCTGTTACCGCAGTAGTAAATTCCATTTATATCTGCTTGTCAGTAATCAAAAGCTTCACTTAAATTCAACGTTGCAATGCTGCTAGCATTCTGGGAATCGTTCCAGTTGATAATGCGTGATGCGATGATGATGCGTAGATAAATTCCAGGAATGTTTGTAAATGTCCTGAAATGTAATTTTTTGCTTAGTAAATAAATATATAACTTATATAAGTGCTTGTGTCTAAATAGTGAATATCAGTGACAACCCTACAGACACATTTTTGCACACTCCACTTAGCCGACAACAATACGCCATATTATTAATTTCGGGTCAAGTACCTTTTAACCCTTGAACGGACATGCTCGGTAATAGAGGAAATCTCTTCCAAAGTAAACAATGATTATGTAATTCTTTGAACTAAATACTCTTACAGCTTCTTACTTGAATTTTACTCGTTAATTGCCTTGGAGATTACAACAAATGTTGTTGAGTGGTTTGGCTATTTTAGGCTAGCTTATTTGAGCTACGGTTTGTTTAGCAAGAATCTCAACTACAACTACATAATCTGTGCCATACTTTAGGTAGTTCTGAAGTCTCGTGTTTTAGGTAGATAGAACACCTACCCAGGAAAACCACCTCTAACAGTCGTTTTACATATCGAATAGGTGCAAAACTGTCCCAATTTTAATTTATCTAATAGAGAAGATCCGGCAACATAATAATACTCGTAACATTATGTAGGACGGTTAGGAAGTCTATGAATAGATTTCAACAAGGTATATTTATCTGTTCACGTCCGTTATTAATACATACATTTTGAACTGAATAATGGAGTACAAAAATGTATTGGTGATTGATAGTTTTTGCCGTTTTTAAATGTTCTAAACGAATATTTTTATGTACATTCAATGTTCTGATTTTTATTGAGATTGAAAACTATTTATAATACCTACGTTAGACTAGTTTTGTGTATTTGCTATAGTGGAAATACATCTTACTAGAGCGAGTTTCAGTTTGAATAGAAAAGGGTTCGGAAAATGATTCAAGCCGTTATTACGTTACACCCAAACAAATAAAAGGGATACAAAAGTCTGGACATAAAAATTTGGACATTAAAACTATATTTATATTTTTCCATGCAAATTAAGTTGGCTTTCCACAAATATTTTACAATATGAAAAAGCCATATAAAAAGTATTAAACAAAACAGTTTCTTTTTTTAAATTTGACAATGACATAATTAATAAAAATAATCTACTTTATGTCATTACTGTCAAATGCATTTCAAAAAGTTGAAAGCGTTGAAATTGAATCCTTATCGCGAAACCATGACCCCTCGAGTTGACACAGTTAAGAAATTACTGGAAAATTACTTTCTGTTTTTTGTCCCAATATTAAGTAAATTTCTTGTCAAATTACCGTCTTCTTGGTATCTATTTATCTATTAGTTGGACTGCTTTAAGAATAGTATATTCATTTATTTCAGGTAATAAGTAGCACCCATATACACAATTAAATTAAATCACAAGTTATGCCAATTTTAGAAATATTAAGTTGTATATTAAAATTAATTGTCAGCCGTATGTAGTCAGATCATTACTATTAATTCATGTCATAAAGTAGTACCTACTTTAATTCTAAAAATGTAACTAGCTTCATTGAAAAAAAACAGTTACTTTGAGGCGCTACGATGGTTAACTGCTTCGGTGGCGTGGTCGGTAGTGCATCGGCTTTCGACTCCGGAGTCTCGGGTTCGTTCCGCGAGTCGAACCAAATATTTGTGTAATCCACAAATGTGTGTTTCGGAGTTTGGGTGTAATAATAATTCTAAGAAAATATAATTCTAAGTTTTTTTTTTTTTTTTTATATTTACGCCACCCGCCTGATGGTAAGCTAAGGTGACGTCTGGCAATTGAGGGCGACTCTCACAGTACACAGGAATACTATAGAGAGTGGCCCTCAACTTGACGACCCAGTAATGTGCCTCTTCACGCTTCGCTTAAAGAGCCCAGGGTTATATGTTGGAGGAAACACGTGCGCAGGCAGGGCGTTCCAAGCCACCATCGTTCGGCAGAGAAACGATCGTTTAAAACGCTCGGTTCTCGCGAAGACGGTTTCCACGGTATGAGGGTGACATCTCTGGCCGGCACGCGTTGTTCGGGATCGGAAGGGAGAGGGTGGGATCAGGTTGAAGAGCTCTTCAGAACACTCACCGTGGTAAATACAGTAGAACGCGGCCAAGGAAGCAATTGTTCGGCGCTGGGCTAGCGGCTCAAGGCTTCCCGTTACCTCCGGACAGTCTATAATGCGAACAGCGCGTCGCTGCATAGCGTCGAGTGCGTCCAGCAAATACTTCGCGGAGCCGTCCCAGAGGTGAGAGCAGTATTCAACGCAGGGTCTAATCTGCGTTTTGTACAGCAGACACCTCTGGTGCGGTGTAAAGAATCGCTTTACCTTGTTCAGTATTCCTAGTTTCCGCGAAGCTAGCCCAATACATCTCTCAATGTATTTTGTGTTATTGAGCTCTCGACGAACGTCTATGCCAAGGATGTCTAGATTGTCCTTCATTGGTAATATTGCATTCTGAAGAGTGGGTGGGGGAAGGAAAGGGGATTTTTTCGCTGTAAATGCACACGCCTGTGTTTTGTGGGCATTGAACTCGACCAAGTTCTCGGCACCCCATTGGGAGATACTGTCGAGGTTTCGGTCGAGATCACCCACGAGATGTCGTCTCTCCTCCTCTATCACAGATCGCCCCGCCGTCGGACGAACCGAGTAACTCCCGTGCAATGTACTGTCATCTGCATAGCAATGAATGTTCCCGAGGGAAAGCATATCATTGATATGCAGAAGAAAGAGAGTTGGTGACAGTACGGACCCCTGCGGTACCCCGGCATTCACTTGCAAGAAGCGAGAAGCCTGGCCATCGCAGAGGACCCGCACTCGGCGCTCGTTTAAAAAACTGGCAATCCAGCTGCACAGTTGAGGAGGTAGACCATATGCCGGAAGCTTGGAAAGGAGCGAAGCATGCCAGACCCTATCGAAAGCTTTGGCGATGTCCAGGCTAATAGCCAAGGACTCGCCGAACTTTTCCATAGCCTCACCCCATACATGCGTGACGAATGCCAGGAGGTCACCCGTTGATCGTTTTGGCCTGAAGCCATATTGCCGATCATTGATTAGCGAGTGATCCTCCAGGTATCGCATGAGCTGCTTATTATTAAGAAGCTCGAGCACCTTGCAAATGACTGAGGTGACAGCTATGGGTCGATAGTTGCCTGGATCGGATCGATCCCCTTTCTTGGGGATCGGTTGTACGTTCGCCTCCTTCCAGGCCTCCGGCACGAGGCCTGTAGAGTATGACAGGCGGTACAGACGCGTTAAGTTATGTTCATTTGATGAATTCACCACTTCAGAGATTTATTTTAAAAACTTTGCAATAATAAAAATATATAAAGGCCTTTGATGTCAGTGAAATGTCGAGGAAATACGTAGTTTTACACGTTAGTAATGAATAAAAATTTCCACAACAGTGTTGTAAATAATAGTTGCACTTATGAAAAACTAAACAGGATTGACATCAAATGTTTGTTGGCAGTTAAATATTTTTAGCTCTGTACTGTGAGCGCGTAGACTTCAAATAAAATAAAAATATACCAAGAGTATTTCCGTACACAAACTTTTTAAAATAGATGCTTTACAAATGAATCATTCATATATAGTTAATGAGTCGTTAACAAAGTTTTTTTAATGGTAAAATTGTCAGTGCCACTTCATACCTACTGCTATAATTTGTTTAAAGCCACACTACTTACCTACATCAGTAACATACGAATGAAACCTTCGAATGGGTTATACAGCGCCCGGCCGTAGTCACATGCTTAGGGGATATGTAGGTAATGGGGGTCACTTAAGAATTTGAATAAACAAAAATCTATGAATAAACTGTTTATTAGTATATGGCTGGATTCGACCAAACTTGAAGATAAAACTATCACGGTAATATTTTTACTTCGACTAAAATGATTGGGATTTATTTCTACTAACTCTACTTGAAATGTCATAGTAATTTAATTTAGTTTGGATAATACAGTGAACAGTATAAAATGTTGACATTTACATTACAAAATTAAATTATTATGACATTTCAAGTAGTCGGAGTATAATTATTACCGTGATAGTTTAACACCAGTGGAACTTCGAGTTTGGTCGAATCCAGCCTTAGTATATTATTATCAATAGCTGTTGGTTGCGTTCGGTTTTTGTTATTTTGAGGTGACCACCATTGCCTACATTTCCTGCTCAAGTTAAGGGTAAAACACTGAAAAGTGACGTTTTTGTATGAAAAATCTAAGTTTAAAGCTCAAGCATTTAAACAGCTCCTAAATTTTTGAGTGATGTTTCAGTATTCGGTTCTTAGATAATTAAACGCGAATGTTTAAAAGTTACATATCAAAAAAATAGGTACGGTTACATTCAAACTGCATTGATGTTTGTTTTATAATAGTTATCATTATCAAACATAATATAAATAGTATCTATCTACAATAAGAATTACTCTACACATAATTATACGTAGGTCACACTATAAGTTTTGCGTAACTTAAAAAAACAACATGTTAAAACCAAAATATTATGTTTACTGCTTTTCAAAATACTCTCCTTTACATTTTAAACATTTATTCATGCGATCGAACCATTTTTTAAAACAGGAGGACCACAGATCTGAAGGCATGTTTCCTACGTGCCGATTGAACGCTATCACTGCCTCTTCGGAGTTCGTAAAAGTGAAACCTCTCATCAAATCTTTGATTTTGGGGAAAATACAGAAATTACAGGGTGCTAGGTCGGGGCTATGCGCAGAATGGGTGACGAGTTGTACTTTTTCGGAAGCTAAAAATGACTTTGTTTTGTTGGCCGTGTGTGAAGAAGCGTTGTCATGATGTAGGAAAACGCGGCTTTTGGGTCGTCTTTCGCGAACTTTTTCTAACACCCTGGGTAAACAAATGGTAGAATACCACTCGGCATTAACACTCTTTTGATCTTCAAGTGGAATTGTACAGATGGCGTAGCTGAGAAAAAAAGCGATCATTTTTTTACTAATGTTTCTCGCCTGCCTTACTTTTGTTGGCTTGTTCTCATTTTCAAACACCCATTCACAAGATTGCAGTTTTTTTTCGGTTTCAAAACAATAAATCCACGTTTCGTCTCCTGTGACAATGTCATAAACAGCATTAGAATGTCCGTGGTCGTACTTCAATAGCATCTGTGAGCACCATTCCACGCGAGCCCGCTTCTGCTCCGCTGTCAGTTCATAAGGGATCCAACGACAACAAAGTTTCCGAACTTTCAATTCTTTGTGTAAAATGTTCTGGATTTGACTCATACCAATCCCCAATAGTCCTCGAATTGTCTCATAGGTAATCCGTGGGTTTTCTTCAATTAACCGCTTAACAGTAGCCACATTATTTTCGTTGACGGCAGTTGAAGGCCGCCCTTCACGAAATTCGTCATGTATGTTTATTATTTATGTATTCGTCATGTGTGTCTCTCTCAAATTCAGCAAACCATCGCCTCACGGTGCTCTAACAAGGTGCTTCTCTCCCAAAAGCATTTTGAAGACGAGCGGCACAGTCTTGCGGAGAGAGAGAAATTTTAAAATCATAAAAAATCATCGCTCTAAAATCGGTTCGACTTAATTCCATTTTCGTTGCATACGTAGAACTTTGATGTGTGATAAAAAACAATTGACAAATGATTTCCCGCCAATTGTTTTTTTTTATTACTAAGAAGGTTTAAAAAAATATAACAATCGAAATTCAAATAGTTCCGATTAGCTAGAAGTGCAAAACTTTTAGTGTGCCCCATGTAGTATGCTAAAAATATTTACACTACAAAATATCATTAAAAAAATCCTCCGCGTCATTACCGACTGGGAAGGTTCCCAGAGTGCTGGCTGTGTTGCCACGTTCGATACTTATTCTTTGGGCCAGAAAATAGCCAGCCTTCTGGTCCCGAAAAGTATCGATTAAGCATTTAGTAATGTCTCTATAAGGGCGGCGAGCACTCGGACCCTATGACCCCAGTGTCTCAACCCCAAACGGCTCAAATATGTAATCACCTGCTAGGTTAGCATATTTACGCCTTTTGAGGCCGTCAGCCGATGTAGCAGCAGCGCCGGCATTGTATGTATCTATCTATATTCCTAAGCCGGTGCCAATTCTAGAACATATAGGTACCTACCTATCTCAATGGTATACTTTAGAGTATCGTTATCAGCAGAATGGAGTTAAGATTTCAACTCAAATAGCCCATTGAAATATAGTTTTGGCAACACAAACGAATAAATAAAAGTTCTCATGATATCTCACTGGCGCCAGGGCCATTATACGTCTTAATATTAGGTAGGTATCAACTGTAGGTATTCAACTACAAGTGCGTACAATTTTGTTGATAATATATTTTTAAACATATTATCATTATAATAATCTTAACATAGTCAAAGTCCGCTTCCGCTGTCTGTCTGTCCCTACGCAAAATGTTATTTTTAATAGGTAGAGTGATTCAAGAGAAAGATTTTAGTATTTATTTTGTCAAGCAGGGGAAGTCGCTGGCGTCCGCTAGTCACTATGACTACATATTAGAAAACAAAGTTACCCGTTCCGTATATATTATATGCTTAGATTTTTAAAACTACGCAACGAATTTTGATGCAGTTTTCACCAATGGATAGAGTGGTTCTCGAAGAAGGTTATTAGTATATATTTTTTCAAAAGGGTGAAGCCGCAGTCATCTGCTAGTAAATATTATAACAGCAGTAATCGTATCTGTACATTCAATGAAATTCAATCAAAAAATAGTTTGGGCGATCTGGTCTGTGTACCTACACACTAGCTTTTGAAGATACTGACGGGGTTTTCATGCGTTTGTATAGACTAAGGCTAGTTCAACTCCGGCTAACATATTTTTGTTTCATAAATTTTATTTTATTATTATATAATCAATTATGAACTTGAAAAAATGGTTTGCTTGCTCAAAATCAAAAAATCTCAAAAAATAGTAACCAGATTAAAAAAAAAATTTCTCCATTAATTTTAAGAAGAAATGCTTTGATTGTCCTAAGAAGCAATGTTAAGGATTTTTTTTATTACTTAACTTTAAAGGACTTAAAGTTAAAGATGGGCTGTTCTATATTTCAATATTAGATAATAGGGCGAAAGAACTAAGACTTTTAAACATTATTTTCTTACTCAAGAGCCAATTTATAGCGGATGGCGAATTGGTTGACGTCATGTAATATTGTTTTTCTCCAAGGGATATTGGATTCAACGTCGTAGGCTCAATATATTACAAACGAATATTTAATAATGTTTACATATTGGTTTGATTACATTCAAATTGATTTTAGAAATATTGAATAAATCTAATTGTACCTACGAATATTTACGACGACTGATGAAATCAAGGGATAAAATAATATTGTTAGGTTTATAAAGTATTGCTTTCTTACATTAAGATTTTTTAAACGTATATTAAAATTTTCAAATATTTAGGTAACCATTTTACAACTATATTGTTTGTCATTAACAAGACATATACCTACTACGAAATTGACTAGACTTAGTTCAGATAATATAGTGTGTTTTTAGAGCATAAAGTTTGTGTAAATTTGGAAGTTCAGATAGTAATATTCAAATTCAACTTAGTAAGACTTTTATAACTTCTCAAGACCACAGAAGGCTGGTTACTTTTTAGCTCAAAGAATAATCATTGCCATAAAACGTGGCAATGCTACAAGCCTTCTGGGAACATTGCCAGTCGGCGACGAGGCGGAGTTCTTTGACGCCTGTATATAGTGTAGATTTTAATGTGTATAATATAGTTTTTCGTAAGTGTAAACAGTATTTTCATCTCTTATTGTTAAATAAATTTAATACTTAGTAATATTCAAATTATTTGTAAATAGAACTAATAATATTATAAACATAAATACATATCATCGCGCTTACCTATATCCCCGAAGGGGTAGTTAAAGGTGCATTACCCACCAACAGCTTGCCCGTAATTTTTTTAGGGGACAAGCCTATTAATTATCTTTTTTTAATTTTATGTAAGTACACACAGTATATACAATATTGTGAATGGAAACATTATTTACATGTAAACATAGGCACCATTTATCTCTAAAGAGATCGCTTCCAATGGGCCTGAGAGAGGAGCTGTGAGTTCAATCAGGTGCTGGAGTGTGTGCAGGTTAATACTGTTATTCAGGTTAATAAACTTACATATATTATAACTACATAAATACACCAATACATACATATTAACTTATGATAAACATAGATACATAAACATACACATTGTAAGGAAGGATCTTCGTAGGTAAAGTACATCTTTTATGACGACAATATTTTTTTCTTGACATTCGATTTTGATGAAACGATAGATGTTATACAGCCACAAGCTGTGCTTACCTGATCTATCTGTAAAAATTGCAAAAAAAATATTATGAAACATTCATTACGACAGGCGGTTTTAATTCGTATGTTATAGTCCGTGTAGACTGTGTCTTTGTGACTTTTACTAAGAGAGACTCAATTTGCTGGAGCCATATGCAATTTATATTGGACTCAATCAAAGTGAGTTCTGATGGCACAATAACACATTGCAGTATGGACAATACTATGAATGTGTTTTCAATTTGCGCGAGTGACAGCATCCAATCAAACCATCTAAATAGCTAAATCTACTTTGTTAATGAAGACTTCCATTACGGAAACATGGTCTAAAGTCATTGCTAGCAGTACGTACTTAGTATGATTTATGCTACTTAGTATGTTTTTTCAATCAACTGTCGGTTAACCAGGACAATTGACAGTTAATGTAAGGAAAAATCAATGGTAAGTAAAAATTTTTTTAAGAAAAAACTTTTTAGCATTAATTAATAGCATTAATTTTTCGCAGAATCAAAAGGACAACAAAACGTCGACAATTGTTTCGCCTCTAAACGAGGCATTATCAAGACTGTCTCAGAGAGCCGCTGTTCTCTCTGAGACAGTCTTGATAATGCCTCGTTTAGAGGCGAAACAATTGTCGACGTTTTGTTGTCCTTTTGATTCTGCGAAAAATTAATGCTATTAATTAATGCTAAAAAGTTTTTTCTTAAAAAAATTTTTACTTACCATTGTTTTGTCATGGATTTTCGCCAAGTAACGCCTGTTTCTATCCAATATGTAAGGAAAAATGGTGTAACTCTAAGCTATAAAGCGGACTTGGATTTTTGACGAGCGCGTGCCTGGTAGCCTTTTAGTCTTTTAGGCCTCTGGCGCTCAATTGCAATACCGAACAACGTTACCATATAACGCACCACGAACTAGTTCAGAGTAACTAGTTCTTCTGTGCGGGAATGAAACAATAAAGCTTGTATTTGGTAATGTTTCTATAATTGCCGAAATCACCGACGAACGATGGAGCCACGTTTATAAAAAAGAAGAAGCTATAAAGCTCTAAGGTCTTCACCAGAAAACCTAACCTTGTCGTGACGTAACAACTACGCGAAAAGGCAAACTCCCTCTGTCTTAACCCTGACTTTCACTGGCGGCTCATAAAAGTTTGCTTTCTTACGAAACGTGTAGTGTTTTATAGAAACTATTCGTACGTACCGACGTTCCGTATACCGTTAACCACATTTTATGGGCTTAAAGGCTGCTTGTGCACGCATAAAAAGGAATAGCTACATTCGTTTTACGAACGCTTCGTAAACAGTATCTGTTTCGACCAAACTTTATGTGAATAAGGTTTTGTGAAGCATAACCTTAGGACTTCATTACTTCTGAAGATCAAAGTTTATGATCAAGATATATGAATCCCTAATTGAATCTCAGTAAACTTCTCGTACAGTCAGTAATAATGGGTAGAACCATAGATATAAGGGAGCGAAGCGAGCGCCATCCCAAGTATCTGCGTAGAACTGATTGAGACATAATATTGTGTTATCACAATCATATATTTTTGTATCTTAAAGCAATGACTTTGCTTAAACTATTCTTAAAATATTAGGAACGCTAACCTTAATAGCGTGATGTAGAAATTATGAATATGATATGAAGCAAAAATTCGATGTTGTCGGTAGTGGTCATCGTAGGTCAGTTGGTCAGAGCATTCCCCTTGTTAGGAAAAGGCCGTGGGTTCGAGTCCTGCCGATGACATCAGTTTTTGTGATCTATTTTTAATTTCTTTCTTAATATCACAATCATCATCTAATGAGCATTTTACCAACTTGGGGTCTCTTTCCTAACTGCGATGCGGCTGAAATTGGATATTTTCCGTGGAGTGACTGCGATCTGACCGTCTGAAGTTTTCCAAGTTCATTTTCCTTTTATTACATTACTAGTAGGTATCCTAATAATCGGAAGCTTTTGATCTTTTTTCTTCTTTTTGTATTGGGTTTGCCAAGTTGACGCCACCCACCTGGTGGTAAGTCGCGACGACGTCTAGCGATTGTGGGCGACTCTCATAGTACACAATACTATAGAGAGTGGCCCTCAACTTGACGAAACAGTGATGTGCCTCTTCACGCCCCGCTTGAAGAACCCAGGATTATATGTGGGAGGAAACACGTGCACAGGCAGGGCGTTCCAGGCCACTATCGTTCGGTAGAGAAACGAACGTTTAAATCTACGTTTTTCACCAATTAATGGTGACAGAAAACTATGTTATTAATGCGGAGTGTTGTAAGGTGTTAACGGGACTTTAGTCGTAATAATATCAAAATTACGATAACTTACATATTTACAGTCAACTCATGATCTCATCATGGTAATTGCAGTCCAGGTAAGTAAAAATATTGATATACTTAATCATGATTAATTTCAATTTAGGTACCTAACAGATTATTACTTAGTAATCAAGATCATTAAAAGTATAACTGAGATCTGAGAGGATACAAAATGTATCTTTATAATTTTAGTGAACTCTTAAAATATATTTCAGATACTGAATAAAAACCTGATTTAATAACGGCTCATACGGTATGAAGTATCAGGCTACCGTCGAGTAAGCTTGCAATATCTAGGACATTCCATTCACATCAATTTTATTAAGAGTCATAATAAAATCACGACGATCATACGACTTTGGATAAGATATAAAATTATGAGCTATTTCGCTAGTACAATATTTGCTACCTACTTTGATAGTCAATGTTACATACGAGGATGTTGATAGTAAACAAGAAAAATTGGATATTTTTAAACACATATGAATATTAAACAAACAAATCCTGTAGTAAGCAAAGCAAATATTTCTCGAAGCAATTCGGACAATGGAATCTGAATTTTCTCTGAAGTGTCAAATTTTCCTGCTCTGAATTCCAAGACGAAATTCTATGAATATATACCTAGCCCGCGATTCTACGTGGACGGAAAAGAAATTTTGCATACAAATATCATAGAAATTGTAGCATAATTATCATAACATAGTATGTTCAAAAACCCATTTTATAAATTTGTGTGGAAATGGGGGTATACCCAGAAAAACTCAAAACAGCGCTAATAAGGCCTGTTTTTAAGCAGGGATCATTTGAAGTTCGATTTTTGCTGAACGCGTGGCAGGTGGCTTGTTGCGGGGCCGCTGAACAAGTGGCTCCGGGCTTATCTCACAGACCGAACACTACAGACTGTCATTGATGGAGTCAGTGGCGCACGCGCGTAAACTGTGGCGTACCGACCGGTTCCGTGTTTGGTCCCGTCGGGTACATAATGCTTGTTAAAAGCATGTGTAACGTTGTTAGGAACGGTCGCATCTATATATACGCAGATGACACTTGTTTGGTTTATGCAGGTAGGGACCTCGCTGTAATAGAAACTGAAATACAGGAGGATTTTTCTATTATTATAAAAAGGGCACACGATAATGGCATTATTATAAATTTGAGTAAAACAAAATGTATGCATATGTTCTCCCTACCTCAAAAATGTTAATAGGCGGCCGAGAATAGTCGTACATAGCTACGAGTGTATGCATGACTCGCATGCAACATGTCAGTGCCTAAAAGTTGAGGTGGTGGAGACTTAAAAGTATCTAGGACTGTGCATAGACTCCAAATTTTCTAGGAAGATGCACATAACGACAGTATGTGAGAAGTTAAGAGCAGTGCTTGTAAAATTCCATCACCTCAGTTTTACATTAGATAAAATAAAGTCACTGCAAATAAGATTTCTTAAATTACTAGTAGATAAAAACACAAAAAACCAATGTAAAAATAGCTATGACCAGCTTTTTAGGGAATGTAAAATGCTACCAGTGCACGAGATAGTGTTGTTATTGATAGCAGTTGAGCAACACGCTAGCGATGACGATGAGTTTAAAGTACATAATATACGCCCGAGGAGACAATATACTAACATGCTAGAATACCCCCCTGTAATAATTATTACGGCGAAAGAAACAGACATTATTTGATGCCAAAAATATTTAATGATCTTCCCCCATCTCTGTCAAATAGTAACATTACTACATAACAGACTATGGCGGCGGTTAGCCAAGGCTTGAGCTGCTATACCATTACATATACCTACCAAATAATGTTTGTCATGTTTATGGTGTACCTATACCAAGCTTGTTAAATTATAGAAATCAAATCTGATATCGTCCTAGGCACAACCGTTAAGTAATAAGGTGGATTAGTCAATTCAGAATGTGAATATAAAGGTTATTCTTTATGTAAATATTGAATGTTAGAATTATTAGAAATAAAATTTTATAATAAGGAAAATGTAAACAGGGAGATTCATCTGCCAACAAACTGTTATACAGTTTGGCAGAAGTAATTTATTATATGTAAGTGTAAGAACGTGAATAAATTTTATTTCATTATTTCATTTTTTCAAACAAAGTCGCCCGTTTGCTATGTTTGCTTAGATCTTTAAAACCACGCATCGGATTTTGATGCGGTTTTCACCAATGGATAGTGGTTCTTGAGGAAGATTTTTTTAGAGTGATTTTGCGAAGCGGGCAAAACCACGGGCGTCCGCTAGTTATAACTATAATGTAATTCATAGCGTCTGTAGCTTGAGTTTTGTGTTTCGACGACGCCGACGTGAGTTCGTTCCCCAGCTACCACAGTAATTGAGATGAATCTACATATATCACAAACAATTTAACATATACTGATGAGTACACCAGTAACTGTAGCTTGCATTGCGGTTGCTAGTATTTTTTTTTAATAAATAATTTTAGCAAAAAGAAACCGACGTCAACAAATACCGGAATGTGTCCAAATTATTGACGGAATAGAAATATACATTAAAATAAAGAAAGAAGGAAATATTCTTTATTTTATACAAATGAAAAATAAATAAACACAAACAAAATATACATTCAGTAGTACAAATGAAAGCAGAAAATTCGATGACGTGACCTACTCAACACATTTTTTGAAATTTCCTGCCATATCATTTTTTTATGGACAAACACTTCCTACCGCCATGCTCGCCCTGCAGTATTGGCTATGGAAAGCTAGCTGAAGACATGCTTCCAACACAACATTTATTTGTTTGATTTATAAGATTATAAAGAAATTGCAGAAATTGTAGATGATTAAGTAGTCTTGGCAGTAGAGTTTTTTCTTATATTGGGTTTTTAAATTGACATCGTTCGCTCGGTTCTCGCGAAGATGTTCTCCACAGTGTGAGAGTGGCATCTCTGCCTGGCACGCGTTGTTCCAGATCGGAAGGGAGAGGGTGGGATGAGGTTAAAGAGCTCTTCAGAACACTCACCGTAGTAAATACGATAGAATGCGACCATGGAAGCAATTGTTCAGCGTTGGGCTAGCGGCTCAGGGCTTCCCGTTCCTCCGGACATCTATAAGGCAATCTATAAGGTAAATACTTCACGGAGTCGCGGGCATTGAACTCATCCAGATTCTCGACACCCCATTGGGAGATACAGTCGAAGTTCCTGTCGAGATCAGTCACGAGTTACTGTCTCTTCTCCTCAATCTCAAACCGCCTCACCCGCCGCCGGACGAGTCAAGTAGCTCTCGTGCAATGCTGTCATCTGCATAGCTGGATAATTCATTTCTCTGCATACCCCCATATAAATAAACTGCTAACATAATTAGCGTTATTACTTCAGTAAATAAGTGGGATATAAAATTCCTCATACACAGAGATTTGTGGGTTATAATAAGTAATGATACCCAAGTGGACATTTATCCTTTTAACAACTTGCTATAATCCACATTCATGTCTGAGTCTGACCCTTATGCGTGCCTGCACACATAACCGTAATTTATATCACTCCTATAAGGGAGCGTTTTAAAAAAATTACGACCCAAAACAACATGAAATTTTATCGTCGAAGCTTCAAAGCTGTTCGAGACGAATTTAATACACCTTTTTTGTCTCTTTAAGGAGATTGACTACGCTTCTCAAGACCAGAAGGCTGATTTACTTTTGAGTCAAATCAGATCCATTCAACATGACAATGCTATCAGGCCTTTAGGAACCTTGGAATCTATACATAGATAACGTCCAATTACAACATTTGGGTGTACAAAAGTTCTATTGTGGTTTGAGTACCTAGCCGTCGTCACACGTTTTCGAGGAAATGGTTTTTTTCTTTCTGCATTCCCACGGGAAACTACTTATTCAATCTATATACTTATAAAATATCCTCAAGATTAGCTCAGCCGTTTTTATCACACCCTTACAAATTAATAAACAAACTGGAATTTCGTAAAATCATCACAAATCACGTCTTTATTCCCAAAGTGGCGCTTTTTGCGCCTACGTTTCGCCAGACACTTCGTTAACCCCCACTTAATAGGCCTATTACAGTTTTCAGGGACTAGGTTCCTATAGTTGCCAGAGTCTCGTCTGGTTGTTAGCAAGTGAAGATTCCTCGGGAATCAGACGAGATTATGGATGAGTAGTATTGGACAAAATGATGGTTATAGTACGCACTTGGACAGACTTGGTTCAACATGTTTACTGTCCATTCAGCGTCACAGTTGAAAATACTTAAAAAATATTGCGTTTGAAACATTTATGTGGCATCAAATGCGATACTCGTTATAACCAGGAAATGCCTACACTGGAAGTATTATATTTTAGAAGTAAAGTGTACTTATTAACAAGGTTGTTACACAAATAGTGTAATTATTTGAAACTGAAACTTTCTTACAGAGCTCAGAATGCGGAATCAGATGGTTATATTTTTAATTAAATTAGCCGTTTGCATGGCGCCATTTATTTAAAATATGATTAAGGTGACTTATATTATTTTTATGTGTTACATTAGGAAATACTGATTATATGTAACTAGATGTTTTTCTTTATAGGTATAATGAGAATAGAAATAGAATAAAAGTCATATTTACATTCAATATATGATCCTTGAAGATCTTCCACTTACTGTTACAATTCTCTACATAAATTGCTTTCAAATCCGTACTGAATGTTTGTTCAATTACCTGTAATCAATAATAAGTCGTTTTAATATAAGAAATACACTATGTAATTAAATAAACGGCTCGACCACTAACTAGATTCAAAACTATAGTTTTTGACCAACCTTACGAAATTAAATATTATTTTAACAAACTTATTGCTTTGAAATTTAAAAAGGTCAAAGTTTGGATGTTTATTACTCCACTAGGGTCTCTTGTTGCCTTTAATCAACATTTCATCGCAAGGCAACGGGTATAATTTTTTTTTTACATACATCTGCTACTTTTTTTTTTTTTTTTTTTTTTATATTTGGTTCGCCAAATTGACGCTGCCCGCCTGGTGGTAAGTCGTGACGACGTCTAGCGATTGTGGGCCACTCTCACAGCACACATTACTATTGAGAGTGGCCCTCAACTTGACGACCTACTGATGTGCCTCTTCACGCTCCGCTTAAAGAACCCAGGATTATATGTGGGAGGAAACACGTGCACAGGCAGGGCGTTCCAGGCCACTATCGTTCGGCCGAGAAACGAACGTTTAAAACGTTCGGTTCTCGCGAACATGCTATCCACTGTGTGGGGGTGGCATCTCTGCCCGGCACGAGTCGTTCGGGATCGGAAGGAAGAGGGTGGGATCAGATTGAAGAGCTCTTCAGAACACTCGCCGTGGTAAATACGGTAGAATGCGGCCAAGGAAGCTATTGTTCGGCGCTGAACTAGCGGCTCAAGGCTTCCCGTTACCTCCGGACAATCTATAATACGGATAGCCCGTCGCTGCATAGCGTCGAGAGCGTCCAGCAGATACTTCGCGGAGCCGTCCCAGAGGTGAGAGCAGTATTCGACGCAGGGTCTAATCTGCGTCTTGTACAGCAGACACCTCTGGTCCGGTGTAAAGAATCTCTTTACCTTATTCAGTATTCCTAGTTTCCGCGAAGCTAGCCCTATAAATCTTTCGATGTAGTTTTTATTATTGAGCTCTCGACGAACGTCTATGCCAAGGATATCAAGGTTGTCCTTCATTGGTAATAATGCATTCTGAAGAGAGGGTAGGGGAAGGAAAGGGGATTTCTTCGCAGTAAATGCACACGCCTGTGTTTTGCGGGCATTGAACTCGACCAGGTTCTCGGTACCCCATTGAGAGATACTGTCGAGGTTACGGTCGAGATCAGCCACGAGTCGTCGTCTCTCCTCCTCAATCTCAGATCGCCCCGCCGTCGGACGAACCGAGTAACTCCCGTGCAGTGTGCTGTCATCTGCATAGCAATGAATGTTCCCGAGGGATAGCATATCGTTGATATGCAGAAGAAAGAGAGTTGGCGATAGTACGGACCCCTGCGGTACCCCGGCATTCACTTGCAAGAAGCGAGAAGCCTGGCCATCGCAGAGGACCCGCACTCGGCGCTCGTTTAAAAAACTGGCAATCCAGCTGCACAGTTGAGGAGGTAGACCATATGCCGGAAGCTTGGAAAGGAGCGAAGCACGCCAGACCCTATCGAAGGCTTTGGCGATGTCCAGGCTAATAGCCAAGGACTCGCCGTGCCTTTCCATAGCCCCACCCCAGACATGCGTTACGAATGCCAGAAGATCACCCGTTGATCGCTTTGGCCTGAAGCCGTATTGTCGATCATTGATTAGCGAGTGATCCTCTAGGAATTGCATGAGCTGCTTATTTATAAGGAGCTCAAGCACCTTGCAAATGACTGAGGTGACAGCTATGGGTCGATAATTGCCTGGATCGGACCGATCCCCTTTCTTGGGGATCGGTTGTACGTTCGCCTCCTTCCAGACCTCCGGCACGAGCCCTGAAGAGTATGACAGGCGGTACAGACGCGTTAATACTGGAGACAACTCAGCTGCACATTTTCGTAGCACCACCGCCGGAATGCCGTCAGGGCCACTGGCTTTCCGCGTGTCGAGTGACCGCAGCACTGCCCGTACATCACATTGCCTGATAACAATATCAGGCATTGTGTGGCCACAGTTGGCGATGGCGGGGGGCTGCAGGCCACGGTCGTCGACCCGGGAATTAGCCGCAAAGAGGTCTGCGAGCATATCCGCTTTCTCTTGGGCTTTGTGAGCCAGTGTTCCATCTGGGTAACGCAGTGGTGGCAGCGAGGGCTGACAAAAGTTAGATTGCACGGCTTTGGCCAGTTGCCAGAATCCACGGCTGCCCGTGGGATGGGAAGTGAGCTCCTTACCAAGCCGCGCGACGCGCTGGGCATCCGCTCTCTTAAAGGCCCTCTTACTCGACTTTGTGGCCCGGTTGTACGCTGCTTTGAGGTGGCCCACGTTTGGGTCGCGCACAGCCCGGGCCCTGATCCAGGCGCGATATGCCGACTGTTTTTGTCGAACAGCTTTGGCACAATCTCGCCCGAACCAGGGACGGGCTCTGCGGATACTGGCGACATCAGTGAAAGGGATGTAATAATCCATCCCTAAACTGATCTCGCCAGCAATAGCAGAAGCACTATCCGAAGGAGCCTTTCCTACAAAGCAGCGCTGGCTCCAGGGGACGGACGCATAATAATCGCGTAGACCGTCCCAATCCGCTGACGAGTAGTGCCATAGTCGTCGTGACGTTTGTACAGGACGTGCAGGAGGTGACACCTTCATGCCAGCGTGAACAACACAGTGGTCGGAACTACCCAGTGGGGCTCCTACTGAAACACTGTACTGGGCTGGGCGACTCGTCAGCAGTAGATCCAGCAGAGCGGGCGCGTGATCTGACCTGTCTGGTATCCGGGTGATCCCGCATACCATCTGGGTCAGACCGTGGGAGAGAGCGAACGCATGGGCGGCTCTACCCGCATGATCAGTCTTGAGGGACCCCAGCCATTCAATGTGATGGCCATTGAAGTCCCCCAGAAATACTAGGTCAGCGTTCGGGAACCGCACCTGCGCTTCATCAGCCGTCTCGCTGAGGTACTGGAAGAGCTTTGTTGTCTCAGAATCCCCTGTGTGGGATCGGTAGACGCACACGTAGATCTGGCTCATAGAGCCATGGTCTACGTGCAGCCAAAGGACGGAATTGGAGGGGTTCTCTAGGCAGCGCAACCGGCGGCAGCAAACATCCGCCCTAACGAACACGCACACCCCGGCTTTGTCTCGAAATTGTTCCTCGATGACATAGCCGGGGTAACACAGGTAAGACGTGTCGTCAGGGCGGCGTATTTGTGTCTCCGTGAGGAACATCACAGCGGGCCGTGCCGTCTCAAGGTGGTGGTGGACGGTATCGAGGTTCGCATGGAGTCCACGGACGTTAGTGAACTCCACCTCGAAATGTGAAGTTGTGGGGTTTCCTAGGGCCGCTGTGTAACGTTTATTTCTTTTTTGTTGCACTGCCATTGTAGATTTTGAAGAAGAAGCGTGAAGACAGGGCGACATTTGGTGCAGCAGTAAGTGACAAAGCGCAGGGGCTAGCTTTGTCTAGAACCGTGTGGTTAGGTCGGAGCCGACTCGCCGGACGGAAGGGCTCCCAAACCCCCCTGATGCAAGGCCGCCGCTACCCCACACCGGTTACCACCCGGAGCGGCGATCCCACATCAGGATTATGCGCAACATGTGGGGCAGCCTCCTGGGGTGGTTGGCCCCAGGCGGGCCCCATGACTGTGTTGCGGGCGGCCGCGGCAACGCCATTGCTAAGGGTCTCCCTGGCCGGCGAATCGACCCACACCACCCACACTAGACTCCGTTTCGCCCCCACTGGTCCCATGCCTGCTGCACCATACATCGCCCCGGGCCCGGCGGTGCAGCTGCTGAACCCCTAACGCAACCCAGCCTGGGCTGGGTTACTTGGGGGGCTTTAGCACAGCTGCACGGTGGTACCCCTCCGGACCAACACTGTTGTACCACCTGGTACCCACGTAGGGGCCGAAGCCACTCCATAGGTACCGTAAATTAACGAGCCTCGTACGTTTATCAGCAGGTGCGCCACTAGCAGGTGAGGTCGCTGGGGCCCTATAGATGTTGGTAGAGCCCCTTTGCACCCAAAAAGTAAAGTAAAAGTATTCAATTCATTCGGCCATTTTGGACATAACCCATTATATGTGTGCCCGGTGACGGCAATAGGCTTGCGCCCTATTACGTGGGACTAAAAATACTGGCAAATTGTGGGTGTGTAATACACCTCTGCCTACCCCTTGGGTGATATAGGTGTGATATGTGTGTGTGTGTGTGTGTGTGTGTGTGTGTGTGTGTGTGTGTGTGTAGGGCCTCCACTAATGAAAAACTGCAATTTATTTGGTATAATTATTTTATTGTAATTCGTTCCTAGAATAGGTAAGTATCTATAAGAAGGAAATGAGTACGGTAAAAAGTAAAAACAAGTAAAACAAAATAATTGTTATCCCGTTACAAGCAATTGCCAAAGTTGCGTCTTTTGTAGTCAAGTGACTCAGATGCTGAAGCATTCTTTTAAAATATTCATTACACTAGTAATTTGAATACTGCCAGGCATTTGTATAACAACATTGCAATCTAAGGCCCTGAATAGAATTTTTATGCAATGAGAGCCATTTTGCCGTGACAGAAACTCTAAAAAGGTGCTTTATGGAATAAAGAACGAGCGTACACTTATTTCTCCAACATAAATGACTGAAATGTTTGCACTGTAGATATATGTATGGTTCTACATTCTTCTCCGAGAAAATTATACTGTTTATACGAATAAATACGTACGTCAAATTTTCATAAGAATTAACTATTGCTAAAGAGGTTAGCTATTAGGGATATAGTTGCCCTAAAGTATATTATATTGTATGTGTGGCTATTAGCCTGGACATCGCCAAAGCTTTCGATAGGGTCTGGCATGCTTCGCTCCTTTCCAAGCTTCCGGTATATGGTCTACCTCCTCAACTGTGCAGCTGGATTCCCAGTTTTTTTAACGAGCGCCGAGTGCGGGTCCTCTGCGGTGGCCAGGCTTCTCGCTTCTTGCAAGTGAATGCCGGGGTACCGCAGGGGTCCGTACTGTCACCAACTCTCTTTCTTCTGCATATCAATGATATGCTTTCCCTCGGGAACATTCATTGCTATGCAGATGACAGTACATTGCACGGGAGTTACTAGGTTCGTCCGAAGGCGGGGCGATCTGTGATAGAGGAGGAGAGACGACATCTCGTGGGTGATCTCGACCGAAACCTCGACAGTATCTCCCAATGGGGTGCCGAGAACTTGGTCGAGTTCAATGCCCACAAAACACAGGCGTGTGCATTTACAGCGAAAAAATCCCCTTTCCTTCCCCTACCCACTCTTCAGAATGCAATATTACCAATGAAGGACAATCTAGACATCCTTGGCATAGACGTTCGTCGAGAGCTCAATAACACAAAATACATTGAGAGATGTATTGGGCTAGCTTCGCGGAAACTAGGAATACTGAACAAGGTAAAGCGATTCTTTACACCGCACCAGAGATGTCTGCTGTACAAAACACAGATTAGACCCTGCGTTGAATACTGCTCTCACCTCTGGGACGGCTCCGCGAAGTATTTGCTGGACGCACTCGACGCTATGCAGCGACGCGCTGTTCGCATTATAGACTGTCCGGAGGTAACGGGAAGCCTTGAGCCGCTAGCCCAGCGCCGAATAATTGCTTCCTTGGCCGCGTTCTACCGTATTTACCATGGTGAGTGTTCTGAAGAGCTCTTCAACCTGATCCCACCCTCTCCCTTCCGATCCCGAACAACGCGTGCCAGGCAGAGATGTCACTCTCATACCATGGAAACCGTCTTCGCGAGAACCGAGCGTTTTAAACGTTCGTTTCTCTGCCGAACGATGGTGGCTTGGAACGCCCTGCCTGCGCACGTGTTTCCTCCAACATATAACCCTGGGTTCTTTAAGCAAAGCGTGAAGAGGCACATTACAAGGTCGTCAAGTTGAGGGCCACTCTCTATAGTATTCCTGTGTACTGTGAGAGTCGCCCTCAATTGCCAGACGTCGCCTCAGCTTACCATCAGGCGGGTGGCTTCAATTTGTCGACCTAAATATAAAAAAAAAAAATAAGTGCAGTCAGGTTGTTTTATTATTTAATTATCTATTTTTGACCTTTCATATAAGTAACTATAATAACGTCACAAGTTTGACCTAAATTTCACCAACTCCATGTTACGTTTTCTCCATAACGTCATGTGGTATTAAAAGATGACACGTAGTGATAAATTGTTGCCAACTATCATGTGGGGTCGTACGTGTATATGGGGTGAACAGTATGTATTATACGAAGGGGGTACCGTTCTTTAAATGTTGACCGGTGGAAACGAACATATTATATGAAGGGGGAAGCTTTGTCTAAATGTTGAATGGCAATTGAAATGTAATTGTGGTGATAACCTGATGATATAATAACAAGTTTGAGTACCAGGCCTTTTTTTTAATCGGTTGTAATGTAGCCGTAATGGAACCGCACTCCACGCATTGGTGGAGTGCTCAGTCGCTCAGTGCTCGTCGTCGGAAATGTGATTTTTTTTTACTTTAACCATGAATAACTTTTTTAGCACAAGTCGGATCGATGGGACCTTTTGATAATTGTTTTGTAATAGTGTACTTAAGACCCGCACCAATTTGCAGCTTTATGCGAATCAATGTAACCTTAGAATTTTATTCCGAATATTTTAACTGGATAACTCTGTTACCTGTTTTCAGATTTTTTTTATCGAAATATGTGGGCGACTCGGTAAAATAAAGACACTTAGGAAAAATGAGCTTGCTGTTAATCAATAAATTTCTCAGTACTACGGCTAACAAACATTGACACGAATACAAAATTTCTCATTTCTTATTTATAGGTAGGTAAATGTCGCCCGGCGCCTTAGGGAATTCTATCGAATACGTACCTGGGACGCCCGGCAATTTACGTGGGGGCGGCCCCGGCCTTAGATCGCGGAATTAATAAAAAAAAATATGTATATGTATACTAGTGGATCTGTGAACCGTAGACTTCGGGAGCGGCTTTGTTTAGAAAATTTCTTCTTCAATTTTCTTTATTATTCTTTGATTTGTCATCCAATCCAAAGAACATCATTCAAATGTTATTCATTGTAAGCAAGGAGTATGTGTGTAAAGTTTCATGCAAATCGGTTGATAAATACGGCCTCAAACATGATCTGACAGAACCCGTAGATGTAGAGACGAAAGAAATTCTCCCCAGTCTGCAAGTTGAAAGGGAGACATCGGTTGCTTAGCTCCCTCAGTCAATAAAATAAATCTTTGGGTGAAATTTATAGCGTGGAATCCATACAAAGGCTTATGTTGAGATTTTGAATGCAAACCAAAGTGCTACGAGTATAACCGCACCGATTATCACCTGCGATAAGCATACGAGTCTTCGCATAAACACGTAACACACTCTCTACAAATAAATCAAGTCAAAGTGACATTAGAGGTAAGTACGTATGTTGTAGATGTTGGTTAATATAAATTGTACTTTTTATCCGACTGTGTCAGCGTGGTTTTTTTTTAATTCCGCGGCCCAAGGCCGCGGCCGCTCTAACGTCCGTTGCCGGGCGTCTCTGGTTACTAGCAGAGGGTATGTCCAGTCCCACTACTTCCCATCCCTCCCGTCTGGAGGGATGTAAGGAAGCAGCGGGAGCGACGATAGAGGAAGAGGAGGCGGCAGGGGTGCCACTCTTCTTGTCGCGCCCCTTGGCCTTCCGCGCCTGGGCCGCGGTCTCGGCCGGCATCCGGCTCACCGAAGCGGACGGGGGCGGAGCGGGGCGGCGGACAGCAGGTGTGCCGCTAGGACCGGGAGCGGGAGCACCGCCAACAGCCGCCGCGTATGAAAACGCGGGGCGCGCTAGCGGAGGGCGGTACGCCCGGTCCTCCAGGACCGCGAGGCGCCTCTCGATCGCCGCCAGGACCTGCACCGTAGTCGGCACAGGCTGTGGCGGCAAGGCGGGCGCCGTGGTGGGCGCGGTCCTAGGCGCCGTCTTCGGCGCTGGTCCAACCGTCAGAGAAGGAGGCGGCATGGGATCTGGAGGTGCCTTGACCACTGTGGTCAACTCAGCGACCTCCCGACGCAGATCTTCCATCTCCTTTCGGGAGGCAGTGAGCTCCACCTCCAGGCTCGCAACCTGCTTGCGGAGCTTCGCCTCCTCCTTTGTGACGCTCCGCGCGAGGAGCTTGTCAAGGGAAGATTGGGCTTCATCCACCAGTGAAGCCATAATCTTCTTCCTCCCCGTCATGTTCTTACTCCCCCGCATGGCCGCGTTCATGCGGGAGAGAATACTCATGATCTCCCGCGCGGGCGGCACACCGATATCCCTGCGACTGCGCAGGGACGGTACAGATGACGAGGGTGGCGTCGGCGGGTGCACTCTGTAGGCGCTGAGACGCGTGCGCACCGTCTTTACCGGCACCTCCTCCTCCGAAGTTGCTCTGGGTGGGGGTCGCTGGAGAGGAGGGGTCCCTCCTCTCCAGCGACCCCCACCCAGAGCAACTAGTGCTCCGATCGCGCGGCAGCCCCCCCTTCTCGAGGGTCCTCTTCTGCGAAGAATGACGGCCCTTACCCTTCACACCACTGGGAGCCGACCCATCGTCAGTCCCAGCAGCAACATTTCCTTGGGGCGTCAACGTCGCTCGCGCTGCAACTAGGCGGCGCGACGCGAGCCCCCAAATCAAGAGGCATCGAAGTCCGTGTTTCATGCGGTATGTCGTCGGCTGAGACTGCCCGGGAAAGCGCAGTGTCAGGACCGGGGGTCTCTTCAGGTCTGTTCATGATGAACAATTTCTTCTGTGTTGGCCACTCAAGTTATCGATGTCGACGTTCAGTCACCCAACTTGCCACTGCGTTACCGTGGTCAAGTTGGAGTCCAGGGCGGACGGCGAGCACGTAGTCTAATCTCTTGGGGCCCCGCCCCTGTCAGCGAGGTTTATGATTTTTGCGCGTATGTATGTAGTTATGTGGGTAGTTTTCTTTGTTCTCTACAAGCTTGATGGCTGGATCGATTTCGATGACTGAGGTCTCCAACGAAAGGTCATAGGCTCAGCATCATAGGCTACTTAGATAAAACTAAAAAGCTGTAAATGAAAATAAAACATTAAATAATAAATTTGAATATCTGGTTAAGTGCAGTCGGGTTTTTTATTATTTAATTATTTTTATTTTACAAGACGTTACAATTTGAAGGAAAATCTATGCTAAATATAAAGTTATGAATTTAGTTTGTAGTGTGTGTGATCTATTAGTCATTATAAATTGTGTAGCCACAGACAGTCTACGTAGCGATCAGGATTCTACCAATTAAAATCGTAGAATCACAAGATCGTTCAAATACAACTCTGCGTAACTTTTTGCCCCCTAGAAATTTTTATCGTAGCTACAATACCTTGGAGTTACTTCTTCAGGAAATTTTACGACAGACATTGTAATCTGGATGAAACACACTTCCAAGAAATAGGTGATAACAAAGGCTCCTTGCTTTACATTTTCTTCCAAACGGTACTTCATAAAATTACTGATTTACTTGCCGTATTTTGCGTAGTGAAGCATTAATTTAAATAAAAACTAAGTATTATGTACGTACATAATACTTGCGCCTGTTCACCCAAAGGGGTAGGCATAAGTTTATTATACGCCCACTTATCGTCAGTAACGTTTTTGGTTCCACGTAGATGTAGGAGCGAGCTTAAAGAACACCGCTAAACTTGTTTAGATTACTTGAATCTCGAAATTTCGATTATTCGTCTTCATAAGATGTATTGGCTAAACCATCTATTTTATTGGTTTCAGTACAAGATTCCTCCTTTTTTGATGTCAGTTAAAACTTTAACTGACTTCAAAAAACGAGGAGGTTCTCAATTCGACAGTAATTTTTTTTATGTTCGTTACCTCATAACTGTCTACTGGGTGATCCGATTTTATACAATACAATACAATAAACTTTATTGTACACCAATACAAAAAATATACAGAAACTAGTTTATCATTAGTATGTACAATTGGCGGCCTTATCACCAAGGGTGATCTCTTACAGGCAACCTTAGGATGGACATAAGTAGATAGAAGTAAAATGAAGTAAAAAAAATATCTTTTTATTTGAAAGCTGGTGCTTTCCGTGTAGTACCGTTATTTCAAAAATTCTGAAACGAAGTCGCGGGTATCAACTAGTATTATAAAACTCTATAATACCTAAAAAAGTACAAAACTGTGTCTCCGATTAACCCATTATGTATTTATCCATCATCAGAACCTTCACAGAATATTCGATAAACGATCAAGAGGGTTAAGTATTTGGGAGGGTTGGCCTTTGGGATGAATAACCAAAAAGTGGCAATTCATCCCAACGTCACTGTGCTTCGAAGGGCATGTTCAAGTTCTAACCCATCTCTTCTAAAGTCGTTATGTCATGACCTTAACAACTACATAATGTTCGTATTTATAACATGAGCACTAATATTACTATTAGAGTTTTATAGAGGCTGTTACACGTAGCAAACATTACGGGCGCCACTGGAAATTCTTTCAGTGCTTCTTAGAGGCGCTCGGCAATGGTACGACCAAATGATTAAGATACACTCACATTCTAAGTTCGTTTGCTAAATTGACGCTTACGATTTTTTTACCCTGGTAGTTAAGTTCAAAAAAATGCACTGGAAATACCTTCTGCGTGTGAACCAGAGACAATGGACGTAACAGTAGTCCTCAGCCGCTTTTACAAAAAAAAAAACTTTGTTTAGTTCTTCAGTTTTTTTTTGTTGTTTTTTATTTATTTATTTATTTATTTATGTACACACAAGAAGATAAATGAGCGAGAAGAATAACAAACAGGATAGATTTATAGTAAGTACAATGGCACCACTTATTTCAAAATAAATCTCTTCCAGTGGGCCGGGGGAAGGAAATGCTAGGTTGAATCAATTTGTTGTGTGCGTAGGTTACTTTTTTATTTGTAGAACATGTATTATGAGTACATATTGTACACAGGTACAACAGATATTTTTGAAGTTTTTCAGTTTCAACATATTTAACCAAGATTCATTCACCGAGCCTTTACCCAACTCAGTTGGGGTCGGCTTTCCAGTCTAGCTGCCATTCCGCTGAACTTCGATATTTTCCTTGAAGCGACTGCCATCTGACCTCCACAACCCATGGACGATATCGAAGTTCTGTAGTTAGACCGGTCGGATTTTTGATTTAGGGCTCCAACTACCACTAACGACTGCCATAGATGTTTGTATGACAATCGGGACCGTTTAACCAAGAGTATGGCACACAAATATGTTTGTTGTTACTTGTACTTACATAGGTGCTGCATTGGCAATTACAAATTATTCTTGTGATGTCACACATAGTCAATAACTTCTATTCTAATGTCTATCTATACTACTATTATAAAGAGGAAAGATTTGTATTTTTGTATGTTTGTAATGAATAAACTCAAAAACTACTGTGCCGATTTCAAAAATTCTTTCACCATTGGAAAGCTACATTCACCCTGAGAAACATACGCTGCTTTTTATCCCGGTAATGTGTTCCCACGGGAACCGGGAACAAGTAAACTAAATTACGCGGGCGGAGCTGCGGCGATCAGCTAGTAATAAATAAAATTGGTGTGATTCCTCCATGAGTACAGCGGTTATATCTATTATTATATTATATCGAAACTCAACACTAATTTATTTAAAAACCAGCAAAGTGCGATTCAGAACACACGAAGGGTCCCGTATCGTTATCTGTTAAAGGCTAGATTACCGATCAGCGCTTTAAAAACGGCACCACTTCACCTCGGACATTGCCCACCTGCGCGCTTCAACCACTTCCGTACTAAGTTCCTATTCCGCTTGCTGACTCTCGAGGGATGCGACAACGGCGCTGTACATTGATGCGCCTGTATTAATTATTACGAATTATTTCTATGTCAACCATCAATGTACAATCTTGTTTATTTTATAGATGGTATTTGTAATAATTACCTATATAGTATTCGAGTGCCAAGTTTCCGCGTTGTATTTGTACTGAATCCAATATCTATAGTATTTTTGATCTAAGATTAAACGTCAAAAAATCACATTTGTTGTATAAAAGCCCCCTTAAATATTTATTTTATTCTGTTCTTAGGGTTCTGTAGTTCAAGTCTCGGAACCCTCGCGAGAACCGAGCGTTTTAAACGATCGTTTCTCTGCCGAACGATGGTGGCTTGGAACGCCCTGCCTGCGCACGTGTTTCCTCCAACATATAACCCTGGGCTCTTTAAGCGAAGCGTGAAGAGGCACATTACTGGGTCGTCAAGTTGAGGGCCACTCTCTATAGTATTCCTGTGTACTGTGAGAGTCGCCCTCAATTGCCAGACGTCGCCTCAGCTTACCATCAGGCGGGTGGCGTCAATTTGTCGACCTAAATATAAAAAAAAAAAAAAAAAAAAAATGTACGTCTGACCTCGGCAGGATGGTAGTCCATGTAATGAGCTTTAATGGATCAGATAACTTTGTTGGTTCAAGAGTTATAGAGGTTATTGAGAGGTGACTTTTTTTTTTTTTTTTAATTCCGCGGCCTAAGGCCGCGGCCGCTCTAACGTCCGTTGCCGGGCGTCTCTGGTTACTAGCAGAGGGTATGTCCAGTGGCGCCCGGCGGACTTTTGACCACCTCTGTGGTCTCTTCGGGTGTTGGGTCGGGACGAGAATCCCGCGTCGTTGGGGGAAGGGTTTTATCCCGCGTCAGTGAGTGAATCTGGTTGCGTGCTATGGGGCAATGGCCCCGCACCACGCAACCCTTCTAGCCTGCTTCTGTAAGGACGGCGGATGGCGATCCCGCCGTCCTCAGGCCCCGATCATGGAGGTCGATAGTCTTGGGCGTAGTCGCGTAGTCTGGGGCGCCCTGGCCGCCGACTACGGAACTCGGCGGGGAGGGTACGCTCCCTCTCCCTCCCGGCCGCCTCCTTCGCGAGCATGACTTGCTCGCAGAAGGACACGGCCGCGTTCCACCTACTCCGGCTGGAGAACATGGCTTGAAGCATGGTCTCCAGCGAGAGGGTATCCACGCCCAGACCCACTACGAGGTCCCGGCGCTGGCTCGCCCACGCTGAGCACTCCACCAACGTGTGGAGTGCGGTGTCGTCGTCGGAAACCTCGCAGTGTTGACACCGGGGTGTGACCTCACGATGCATGCGAAACAGATAGCTACCGAAGCATCCATGCCCGGCAACGATCTGCGTCGCACGATACGTGAGGTCACCATGCTGCCTCTGCAGCCAATCGTCCATGATCGGTCTCACCGCCGCGATGATGGTGGTACCCCACTTGGGTTGCTCAAGTCGCACCCTCCATGACTCCATGAGATCCTGGCGGAGTTGGGACCGCTGGTCCTCGATTTCTCGAGACGCAGGCCTGTGGTCCCGCTCCAGCGCCTCCTTGCGCCATTGGAACAATGACGCAAGGGCTCTCGCTTCCAGGTCCCATGGAGGGGTCCCGGCTAGGAGACATGCAGCCTCTCCGGAGATCGTGCGGTACCCCCGTATGGTTCTGACGGCCAAGGTTCGAAGTGGTCTGTTTAACAGAGTCACGTTCCCCTTGACCGCCAACCTATCCGCCCATACGGGAGCTCCGTATAGGGCCATACTCCGCACGATCCCCAGGTACAGTCTCCTGCAGGAAGCGTTGGGTCCCTTTAGGTTGGGCATTAGTCGCGAAAGCGCGACTGATGCCTGCGTCACCTTGGGGACCAAACTTCGGAAATGTGGTCCGAAGTTCCATCGGCTATCAAGTACGATCCCTAGTTACTTCATCGAGGGCTTGATGCCGATGCTAACGCCTCCCACATTTATGCTGGAACCTTCGGGTGGACCGTTCCGAGGTCTGTGAAAACACAGAACCTCGGACTTGTGCAAGGCCACCTCCAGTCCCAGCTGCCGTATCCGACCCACGACTCGAGCAACACCCGTCGTGACCTTGAGTGCTGCCTCCTGGGACTTGAGAGGTGACTGCGGAACCTAATGGGAAGTAGATGCAATACTGTTCTTTTAGTTTTTCGTCGTATGCGACTGTACTTTGTCATGAATTCGGGTAAAATGACAATGTGTGTCCAGTTGACGACAACTTAAAAGTAATTTATTCAAGTTTCGCGATCTGGACACACACAATAATCTTGGTGTGTCCAAATGACGAAAGAATACGATGTTCTACAGTTGATTTTCGCCAACTGACCACACGTGGGTCAAGTTCTTCGTGTCCAGTTAGTGGCTAAGCCTTCTATTCACACTTGGACACGCACTTTGCCGAGTTTTTAGTATTTGTTGTTATAGCGGCATCTGTGAAACTGTCTAACTTTTACGTTTCATAAAATACAGCCTGGTAGCAGACGGACGGACTGACGGCCAGTGGAGTCTTAGTAATAGCACAGTTCAAAGATCACAGGTTATGTATAAGTCTCATAGATCTCATAGATAAAAAAAATATTAAATAAAACAAATCTAACTACTTTGCAATATTCCGCCACATGCAAACTACCCAACTCTCGTATTTATTCATGCACAAGTCCGCCCTCCAAACCCACTTAGGCCGAAAGAATAGAGAAATAATTTTGAAAATAGAATAAATATGAGAGTTGTGTTATCGTGCAAAAAATAATAAAAAACCTCGACACGTGTTTTAAGTTCACTTGGTCCACACATGGTCACGTACTGTCCTTGCCCTCTTTTTATTGTTGTAACTCATCGTTGTATTCAACGATGAGTTACTGACCAAGCCAACCTGACCAAGGGCCAAGAACCTGGCCACAAAACTCACGGCCACTCTTTTTATTCGCCAGTAAATATACTGGCGAATAAAAAGAGTGGAGTGGAGTGAGTTTTTCTTGCCAGGTTCTTTCCTCACAGGCTCTACCTATTGCCTTGCGAATCTGGCGGTGAATGTAAATGTAGAAACATTTTCTTTTTTGACGTTCATAAGTGTTACTTTGTGACCTACATGAATAAAGATATTTTGATTTTGATATCTTATTTCATAGATCATAGGATTAGGTTTTCTTTATACTGTGGTAATAGGTTAGTCAGTAAATTAGGTTCACAAATGAAAATAAATAAGTAAATAAACTCGTAACCACATATTAAATGTATCAAACTATATACTTAGTAAAGCAGTTTACCATAAACTACTTATTCAAAAAGAAATATTCGAAGTCGAATGACAAATTCTTTTTCAATGATTTATTGAAAGTTATGTAGGACATGATTTAAGTATCTATTATTGAAATTGCCTCTATGCCTCAAAAAGATAAAGAATACTTACGTTAAATCCTAAAATATTGGGTTCGTTCACGTTGTAATAAATTTAGCTTCAATCGAATAGAGTTTTGAAATAAGAGTGTCATGAAATCTCCATGCTTATTTTGGGTTCCGTAGTTCACGTCTCGGAACCCTAGTTTCGACAGGTCCGTTCATCCTCGGCTTACCTTCCACATAGTTAGGTACCTAGGTACAGGTGCTAAGGGTACCTGAACCCTACTAATCCTAGAAAACCAGTACAGATGTTACGTATCCATGCAAACTGGGCAAATTTGATAAAATAGTGGTTCTGTGAACCGTAGACTACGGGAGCGGCTTTGTTTAGAAAATTTCTTCTTCAATTTTCTTTATTACTCTTTCATTTGTCATCCAATCCAAAAAATATCATTCAAATGTTATTCATTCTAAGCAAGGAGTGTGTGTAAAGTTTCATGCAAATCGGTTGATAAATACGGCCTCAAACATGATCTGACAGAACCCGTAGATCCAGACGAAAGAAATTCTCCCCAGTCTGCAAGATGAAACGGAGACAATGAATGAAATGCAATGATGGCCTTTGCCCAAATTTAGCCCAAATATGATAGCCTTTGTGCATATTGTTCGTATATTACCGATGTGTGTTATTTTTTTGTGTGTACAATGGTCATGGGGTCCGAGTGCTCGCCGCCTTTATAGAGACATTGCTAAACGCCTAATCGATGCTTCTCAGGACCAGAAGGTTGGCTACTTTCTGGCCCAAAGAATAAGTATCGTCATCCAACGTGGCAACACAGCCAGCATTCTGGGAAACTTCCCAGTCGGCAATGACGCGGAGGATTTTTTAAACGATATTTTGTAATGTAAATATTTTTAGTCTATTATTATGTTTATTTTGTATATTATAAAGAATAAATGAAATTAAATTAAATCACAACATAGTATAAAGCAGAGTCGCTTCCGTTGTCTGTCCGTCCTTATGTATGCTTAGATCTTTAAAACTACGCAATGGAGTTTGAGTGGTTCTTGAGGAAGGTTTTAGTCCAAAAAATACCCGTCAAAAATTTACACAGCAACTAGACAGCTTAATACAAAATTATTTGTGTAAAATTTTAAATGTAACTATTAATGACCGGGCCTGGGTCCAAGCGTCTCTTCCAGTTCGCTTGGGCAGGCTAAGTATTCGTAGAGTCACAGATGTCAGTCTGCCAGCATTTCTGTCGTCGGTCCATAGCACCGAAGAATTAGTCAGGAAAATTTTGTCAAATACACTGATTGATTCCGAGGTGCGATGCAAGACCGATGCCATAAATGCTTGGAGGATGTCTTGCCCCGACACTGACCTGCCCTCACGCCTAGGCTTACAGCGACTGTGGGATTCACCGCTCTGTAAATTGAGAATAAATACTCTAATTGACACATCTGTCAATATTTCAGAGCGTGCACGCCTACTAGCTGTTGGAGAATGGGAGTCAGGGTTATGGATCCAGGCGCTCCCATCGCCCAACATCGGTACAATGTTGGACGACACAAACTTCCGCATTGCCACTTGCCTTCGGCTGGGTACACCTTGTGTATCCCCGCATCATTGCACCTGTGGAGTAGCCGTCGATAATCTGGGACACCATGGCCTTTCTTGTAGCAGAAGCGCAGGTCGTATACCTCGGCACGCTATTCTAAACGACATAATTCGTAGGGCTCTGTCCACCGCAGGTCTTCCGGCCGTACGTGAACCAAATGGTTTAGCACGAATCGATGGAAAGAGACCGGACGGTATGTCGTTGCTACCGTGGAAGATGGGAAGGCCTTTGGTGTGGGACGCTACATGCGTTGACACTTTAGCATCTTCACACCTTCCAAGCACATCCGGATGTGCCGGCACTGCTGCTGCATCGACTGAAGGCCTTAAACGGCGTAAATATGCTAACCTAGCAGGTGATTACATATTTGAGCCGTTTGGGGTTGAGACACTGGGGTCATGGGGTCCGAGGGCTCGCCGCCTTTATAGCGAGATTGCTAAACGCCTAATCGATGCTTCTCAGGACCAGAAGGCTGGCTATTTTCTGGCCACGTGGCAACACAGCCAGCATTCTGGGAACCTTCCCAGTCGGCAATGACGCGAAGGATTTTTTAAACTATATTTTGTAATGTAAATATTTTTAGTCTATAATTATGTTTATTTTGTATATTGTAATTCTTATTGTAAATAAATTGTTATATCCACAGCAACCGACTTCAAACTAACTAAATGGGTCCAAATAGTTGTCGGAATGGGGCTAAATTGAAATGGGACCAAATAGTTGTCGGAATGGGACTAAATTGAAATGGAACCAAATAGTTGTCGGAATGGGACTAAATTGAAATGGAACCAAATAGTTGTCGGAATGGGACCAAATAGTTGTCGGAATGGGACTAAATTGAAATGGGACCAAATAGTTGTCGGAATGGGACTATATTGAAATGGTACCAAATAGTTGTCGGAATGGGACCAAATAGTTGTCGGAAAGGGACTAAATTGAAATGGGACCAAATAGTTGTCGGAATGGGACTAAATTGAAATGGGACCAAATAGTTGTCGGAATGGGACTAAATTGAAATGGAAACACTGGGGAATTTGTAGCAGCCAATTAAAAAAAAAAAACAAAATCGGTTCACCCAGTCCGAAGATATGAGATAACAAAAAAAAACATATAGTCGAATTGAGAACCTTCTCCTTTTTTGGAAGTCTGTATTAGGTATATATATATATATATATATATATATATATATCTGAAATCATGAAAATAGAGCTGACCACGGAGGAATAATCACCGAAAATGTCCTGGACATCACCGAAAAACCAAATGATTAAATGGTTGCCATGGAAACACGTGCGTCAACAATGAAAATGGATTTTTTTTTCATTCGATTAATTAATTTAAGTGTTCGAATCTGATTCTGATCTATCTATACTTATAATAAATCTGTAGAAGTGAAAATTCTGTACATTGAAAATATCAAAAAAATAAATGGCAGGGAGCGTTACTAGACCGACACTGAACCCAAAAATGTGATTAAAAAAATGTTTGCCTGTCTGTCTGTCTGTCTGTCTGTTCAGGCATCATGCAATAACTACCGGTTCGATTACGATGAAACTTGGTATAATTATTCTTTAATATCCTGGGCACCTACTGGCTTACTTTTTATCTCGGAAAAGTATATACAGTAAAAAACAAACTTAATTTTGCGGGTTTTTTTTTCTTTATTTTTTAATTTTATTAGGAAACTCAACAGCTTATTTTCAAATGATACACTACAATTAGAGTAAATACATGAAATTGGTATCTTAAGCCAATTAACGAGTTCCACGACATTTGCAAGGACTCGAAAAACTGGTAGTAGATGATAAAGCTAAACTAAACTATAATTAGGTAATTAGGTAGGTATACAAGGTATTGAGTCGCTCTTATATAAAAGCGACTCAATACCTTGTACTAATACATATTATATATCTATACATTAAAAAAAACAGTGATGCTGATGTTTAACACAAAAAAGAACAGAATTAATAATGAAACAAACATAACTACAGTCTATTTACTAGACAGTATATGGACTATCTGTCTACAATAGGATTCTTTAGAAGAATGGAAGATACCTACACTTTCAAAAGTTTCGGTATAAGTGCGAAGAAGTCGTATCATTACAGCATTCTTACCATAATTCGTTCTATGAAAATATTAAATACATGGGGCACACTAAAATTTTGCACTTCTTGCTAATCGGAACTATTTGAATTTCGAATGTTATATTTTTTTAAACGTTGCAGCCTTCTTAGTAATAAAAAAAAACAATTGGCGGGAAATCATTTGTCAATTGTATTTTATCACACATCAAAGTTCTACGTATGCAACGAAAATGGAATTAAGTCGAAAAGATTTTAGAGCGATGATTTTTTATGATTTTAAAAGTTCTCTCTCTCCGCAAGACTGTGCCGCTCGTCTTCAATGCTTTTGGGAGAGAAGCACCTTGTTTGAGCACCGTAAGGCGATGGTTTGCTGAATTTAAGAGAGGTCGAGTTTCTTTACATGACGAATTTCGTGAAGGGCGGCCTACAACGAAATTTCTACTGTTAAGCGGTTAATTAAAGAAAACCCGCGGATTACCTATGAGACAGTTCGAGAACTATTGGGGATTGGTATGAGTCAAATCCAGAAAAATTTACACGAAGAATTGAAAGTTCGGAAACTTTGTTGTCGTTGGATCCCTCATGAACTGACAGCGGAGCAGAAGCGGGCTCTCGTGGAATGGTGCTCACAGATGCTACTGAAGTACGACCACGGACATTCTAATGCTGTTTATGACATTGTCACAGGAGACGAAACGTGGATTTATTGTTTTGAACCCGAAAAAAAACAGCAATCTTGTGAATGGGTGTTTGAAAATGAGAACAAGCCAACAAAACTGAGGCAGGCGAGAAACGTTGGTAAAAAAATGATCGCGTTTTTTTACTCTGCTACGGGTCCCATCTGTACAATTCCACTTGAAGATCAAAAGAGTGTTAATGCCCAGTGGAATTCTACCATTTGTTTACCCAGGGTGTTAGAAAGTTCGCGAAAGACGACCCAAAAGCCGCGTTCTCCTACATCATGACAACGCTTCTTCACACACGGCCAACAAAACAAAGTTATTTTTAGCTTCCGAAAAAGTACAACTCGTCACCCATCCTGCGCATAGCCCCGACCTAGCACCCTGTGATTTCTGTATTTTCCCCAAAATCAAAGATTTGATGAGAGGTTTCACTTTTACCAACTCCGAAGAGGCAGTGATAGCGTTCAATCAGCACGTAGAAAACATGCCTTCAGATCGGTGGTCCTCCTGTTTTAAAAAATGGTTCGATAGCATGAAAATACTCGTATATTATGTTTAAAATGTAAAGGAGAGTATTTTGAAAAGCAATAAACATAATATTTTAGTTTTAACATGTTGTTTTTTTTAAGTTACGCAAAACTTATTGTGTGACCTATGATATATAGGTTCGATCCCTATACCCGATTACTGTACTAACCGCAAATAATAAGTTTGTCGTAGGTTACGTCACCCGCAGTGGAGTTATCACCTTTGGTCAGCAATGAGGAACAGTTCTGGTGATCATCGTTTTGGTGATGATCAAATTGGTGATCATCGAGGAATACCTCTCACGAAGAGGCGCTGCACACGGCTAAGGTACTATAATATTTTATCTTAAGAGACAATATCGCTCGCCATACAATTCAATGGACTATCACATACGACGAAGATAATAAATAATATTTCATATTTTCGTATCTTAAGATGAGTTCGTATGGTATAATAGGGAATATAATAGAAGATATACCTAATAGAGAAACTGTTGTAGGGGGGCTTTATGAACGCAATAAAACCCAAAACAATGGTTTTTAGAACTCTTGTCTGTTTGTCTGAATGTTTGAACACGCTAATCTCAGAAACGGCTTAACCGATTTGAATTTTTGATTTGAATTTGCGGTTTTCTGTAATGCGTTGTAGTTTATTAAACTTAACATTTAAGGTTTGGTTTTCAATCTGTTCATAAATAAAAAGTTATGTAGATCTAAAGTAACACGCAGGCGGAGCTGCGGGCAACAGCTAGTATGTAATAAAAACATTTGCTTCGCTCAACATTTGCAATTAGCAGCATGCATTGCATACCTAGTTTTACTTTTATGTGGATATTATTTTTAGTTAGCGCTGACATCTGCTCTGTTGAGTATCACTCGACACGTAAATTACATATCAATAACCATAAAACTTTATTATCTATCAATCGATTTCCTTTCATCTATCCACCCAATAACACATTGTGTTCAAATATCGAGTGTTATCTTTTGTATAAAATACAACTAAATTATTTTTGAATTATGGGTGAATGAGAAAATTTGAATGTTTCATTTATCTCTTCATCACGGTCTTAATTCTGAACCGACAAAGATAAAATACACACACACACATATCTCGCCTATATCCCCGAAATAATACACCCACAATTTGCCAGTAGTTTTAGTCCCACGTAATAGCACACAGCAGCAAGGCACACATATAATGGGTTATGTCCAAAATTACTGAATGAATTTAATAAAAAGTAGCAGATATTTAGTAATTTTGAAAAAAAAATTAAAACCCGAAGATAAAATATATATTCACATAAAAGAGTACCTACTCGTACGAAGCAAATCAGTCCTAAAATAATTTGTATGGGTAGGTACAATACGTATGTTTACATTTTTGTCAATATTCCAATAATATCATAGTTTGTCCTTTTTAATAATTTATGTCGAAGACAAATCAACTAAATCAAATTTCAATCGTAACTCTTGGTGTACAGGTAATGAAATATTATTTATTAGCGGACGCCCGCGGCTTCGCCTGCTTGACAAATTATATACACAAAAACCTTCCTCGAGAACCACTCTATTCAATTGTGAAATCCGCATCAAAATCCGTTGCGTACTTTTAAAGATCTAAACATACATACGGACGGAAGCGACTTAGTTTAGTAGTGATGTACAGTTGGTACCTAGTACCTAGATGTTATAAGTGGGACTCGAAGCTACAAAATTATGATCAATTTCTTACTTTGGAAGTTAAAAAAACTGACATAGAAAAATTGCAAAATCGATTCTACCAACATAAGTTGATCGTATTTTGGAGGAAATTCGTATTATTAGGTAGGTACCTACCAATAAAGTATTTGTGTTTGTGTAAATGGCACGAAATTTACCCTTGTACCTAAAATATTTGGGTTTGAAGATAAAAACATTGTGTTTCATCCCATTGAGTGAAAAACGTAGCTGCTATTTATATCAGCCTTTTTATCTAGAATTTTTTAGTACCTCCATTATTACAACATGTACCTAAAACGTGACTACTGTACTTATCTCTCTGAGCTTGTTAAGATAAACGAAGCTGATGTTAAATACGAGATTTTGAACGTAAATAAAGCCGTACTTTGAATTGGCGCCAACAAATCCGGATTTCCGATGTAAATTGTTTATTCGTAAAGTCGTGCGGATTATTGAATTAATGACGAAGGTGTTTGAGAAACAGATGTGCGGTGGAGATAAATATTATAATAAGAATCCGTTATCTGGTTGAATGCTGAGGGTTATTCTGAACTAGCGGACGCCCGCGGCTTTGCCCGCTTGACAAATTAGATAAACAAAAAACCTTCTTTGAAAACCTCTCTATCCATTGGTGAAAACCGCATCAAAATCCGTTGTGTAGTTTTAAAGATCTAAGCATACGTAGGGAACGAGCGACTTTGTTTAGTGATGATATCAACAGTTAATAATTTCGACACTGTCACCTACTATGCAAATGACGTAAACTCACTTCTAACCCTAGAAGTAGAATGTATACTAAGCAGGATCCTAAGCATAGACCTAGGTTTTTTTTTTAATCCGCAGCCCTGTGCCGTAGCCGAAGCAACTTCCATTGCCGAGCGCCTCCGGCGGACACTGAAAGAATTCCCAGTGGCGCCCGCGGACCTTGGGCACATGTGTAGCCGCTGCGTGGTGGTCGGGTGTTACCCCGCATCTCTGGGGTCGGGTTTTATCCGTCGGTGAGTGAAGGCGTGCGTGGGGTGAAGCCCTACAGCCCGCAGCCCTTCTAGCCTGCTTCTGTAAGGACGGTGGGTTGCTAATCCACCGTCCTCAGGCCCCGATCATGGAGGTTGATGGTCCTGGGCGTAGTCACGTCTGCGACGCCCTCGCTGCATACTTCAGAACTCAGCGGGGAGGGTACGCTCCCTCACCCTACCGGTAGCCTCTTTCACGAGCATAACCTGCTCGCAGAAGGAAGCATAGACCTAGATGCAATAGGTAGCTTAGGCTTCTACTTTAGAAATCTACTTTAGAAAATTTGTAAAGGACTTAATTATTGAAAAAGAGTGACCGAGAGTTTTATTGCCAGGTTCTTTCTCTCGGTTCTACTTATTGCTTTGCGAATCTGGCAGTACATGTAAATATAGAAGCAATGACTTTTTTTTTAATTTAAGTACTTACTGACGTTTTTAAGAGCCATTTAGTGACCTATAACAATAAATAAATCATTTCATTTCATTTCATTTCATAAATCATTGTGTATGTATGCATGTATGTATTTAGATTGTAAGTTAATTTACCTACGGCCACTACTACCTTTTCTTCCTACAAGGATCTTTCCATCCAAAGTTTGCCTGGTAGAAATTGCTTTAAGCAATAAGGTCGCCCATTGTATTGCTCTTAGACTTAATAAGCTCAATGTACATATTAATGAATACCTACTGTATTGGCGTACAATAAAGTACAAATAAATAAATTAAATAAATCATTTCATTGTATTTTGTATGCATTAAACTTTTTAGATTTGTCTTTATTCTTATTTATCTACGTATTTATTTATCTGATATTGTACATATTGCTTGATACTGTAATTGTATGTATTTACTTAGTTATCTATTACTTTATTAATAATATATTTATTTCATAGTTTTTGTTAAACACACTGCTTTTCTCTACAATATCATCGTTATCCTCTAAACCTCTAAGGTCTGCTGGCAGAAAAGTCATATTTTTGACTTAAGCACGCCTTTGTGCCAACCATTACCAACTTGTTTATATATTTTTAATGTACAATAAAGAATAAAAGGAAAAAAATAAACAGTGAGTTTATTCAAAATTTATTAGTATAGGTTCCACCAAGTGCCGACAAGCGAAAGCATTAATAACTTAGTCGTACTATAGGAACTAATATTTCAAGCATAGTTGAAGGCCCTTGAAAATACTCCGGAGTCTCGGGTTCGATTCCCGGGTCGAATCAGATATTTGTGTGATCTACAAATGTTTGTTTCGGAGTTTGGGTGTTTTCTATGTATGTTATGTATGTATTTAGAAATATATAAGTATGTTTATCAGTTGTCTAGATCCCATAGCACAAGCTTATAGCTTAGTTTGGGCTAGATGACGTTGTGTGAGCATGTCCAACAATATTTATTTACTAGTGCTTTTCAACCCCAACACTTTTCTAATAACCCATAAGAATTATTGTTGTAGGAAAATAAAAAAAAGATTTGAGAAATTCTAATCGGTTCAGTGGTTTTGCTTTGATTTAGAAACAAAAACCCAAACTTTCACATTTATTAATCGGCTGAACAAAGGGAAATCCTTCCCGAGCATTTGAAATGAAAACTTTTTTGTTATTGCCTGGAAGCGCTCGTGCAACTATTCGTCCGGCAATATAATGTTTATACTTGTACATACGAGTATCTATGATAAATCCCAAATTTTACGTAAATATATTTTTTTCATGGACACACTGTATAGGGCGTTTTCACATTGCACGATATCGTGACGATAATCGTCACGATAATTTACATTCTTATCTTAAAGTTATTGCTGTTGCTTACGATATCGTCACGATAGTATGGACGATATCGTGTGTCGTTAACGTGCAATGTGAAGACGCCCATATTATGAAAGAAGTTAGTGATCTCGGAAGAATTTCCAGTTGCGCCCAGCAATAGAGTGGCCCTGAGTTTTGATTACCAGGTTCTTCTCTTACAGACCATACCTCTAAAAACTATAAAAACTCAAAGCCACTCTTTTCCAATCGTAAGTAATTGCATTTATTGTGTCCATCTTGCGAGATTGGTTGTAATATGACGGTATTTACAGTTTTACGGCGACATTGTGAGTTTTTAGAGGTACAGCATGTGAGAGAAAAACATGACAATAAAAACTCAGGCCCACTCTTTTTCAATCGCCAATAATTACAATCACTGGCAAATGTGGGTCTGTCCACGTCAGCATAACCTGAGAGGAGACCAAATTCCACGCAGATGTGGTACGTACAAGCATACAACCTACGGTTTTTTACTTTTACTTTCTCCTTGTGTATATTATTATCTAATATGCTTATAATCGCCATGTCTGTGTTTGCGAATTAAACGTATTTTCTTTCTTTCTTTCATTACATCAATCATGCGTGTGTGTTTAATTGTAACCTTGCGGATTTCGCAATCCTACGGTGACATATATGAAACTTAATAAAGAAATACAAGATAACATCTTAAATATTATGTTTTGTCTTATTTTGTAAATAAATACCTAGTACTCTAGGTACTCCAACATATTACATACGAGTAGCACATTGTACACCCACAATTTGCCAGTATTTTAGTCCCACGTAATAGGGGGCAAGCCTATTGCCGTCACCGGGCACATTTATAATGGGTTATGTCCAAAAGTATGTGCAAAAATATGTGCAGAATGAATTTAATAAAAAGTAGCAGCTATATTGTAATTTTGGAAAAAAAATTAAACCCGTTGCCTTACTATGAAATGTTGATTAAAGGCAACAAAATCTTACGTGCCAGCCGCTATGGCACAGCCAATTAAAGTCTCGGGTGTCTCGGACTATATACCAATTCAAAGACAATCGGTATATAAGTGCCTACCAACCTGTTTAAAAGAATAAATTGATTTCAAACATATGCCTGATTATATCTTTGCGAAGTGTAATAAAGTAGCAGTTTATTTTTCTATATTTAAAAAAATACTCTAATGATTCAATAGATTAGGTCTAAAGATGTTTAAAGATTGGTCTTTAGAATCTTGTAAGAATCTACTATATTGTGTGAATATTCAAGTTGTCAAAGAAGCATCGATTAAGCGTTTAGCAATGTCTCTATAAAGGCAGCGAGCACTCGGACCCCATGACCCCAGTGTCTCAACCCCAAACGGCTCAAATATGTAATCACCTGCTAGGTTGAAGAAGGTTTGCTATTTTCTGGCCCAAAGAATAAGTATCGCCATCCAACGTGGCAACACAGCCAGCATTCTGGGAACCTTCCCAGTCGACAATGACGCGGAGGATTTTTTAAACGATATTTTGTAATGTAAATATTTTTACTCTATAATTATGTATATTTTGTATATTGTAATTCTTATTGTTTCCAGTTGTCAAATAAGCTTAGCTTAAAAGTTTTATAATAATACTAGTGGTTGCCCGCGACTTCGTCCGCGTGGTAATTTGGAATTTTCCCGTTCCCGTCGCGCCGCGTCATATTTTGAACAATTCACACAATATCTTTATAAATTGTAGCCTATGTGTTATTCTGATGTATAAGCTATATTATTGTAAAATTTCATTAAAATCCATTCTGTAGTTTTTACGTGAAAGAGTAACAAACATCCATCCATCCATACATACATACATACATACTTACATACTCACAAACTTTCGCGTTTATAATATTAGTAGGATTTAACCAGCTTACAGACTAATGGCTAACTTAACTAAAAAAACCGGACAAGTGCGAGCCAGAATCGCATACAGAGAGTTCCGTACCAAAACGGCAAACAAATCACGTTTGTTGAATGGGAGCCCCTTTAAATATTTTGTGTTCTGTTTTTTAGTATTTGTTGTTATACATGTAGTATAGCGGCAACAGAAATAGATCATTTGTAAAAAGTTCAACTTTCGAACTAACGGTTCACGAGATACGGCCTGGTGACAGACGGACCATTTGAGTACGGAACCCTAAAAAGAAACTTAGACTAACAAAGCGCAGTTAAGATAATCTGAGTCCGATTACGAGTATCATGATATCATGATAGATTGTTTTTATGTTTCCTAACTAACTTTACTCAAACACCAATGACTACCCACTTTCACATCTAATTTCTTATCATTTACATCCATCTAAAGGTTGCCTGTAAGAGATCGCTTGTAGTGATAAGACCGCCATTTGTACATTTTCATACGGTGTACAATAAAGTTTTATTCTATTCTATTCCATGATGTTTTTGTGTAATCTCCAGCCTTTATTTCCATTGGTAGTCGTTTCACGTTTAAATACTAAAAATAAACAAAACTATTTTAGATTCTAAATGCAGCAATGGCTTCACTCAATTACATTCTAATTTTAGCAGCAACTTAACATTTTAAGTGCTGTTCAATGAAAATTCATCTTGTTTATAATTTACTTCATCAACAAATTCATTTTAGCTGTGTTGACATGAATTTGTTTCATTTGTTTAGTAGCTATTTGCATTTCGACGAATGAAAATATTTGCTTTAATTTCATTTTCTTTTATGCCAACTTCACAAAGAACTTAAAAATAAATGATGGGGCTTAAAATAAATAAATAGATTAATCTGAAAAGCCTTTTGTTCGATTGAAGAACTTTTGAAAGACTTGAGGTTCACAATAGAATTTATATAAATATGAATGTTTCTTTTTTGGTTCGTAGTGGAATGCATTTACGCACTTTGCTTCCCCGCTGCAGGCAGTAGGACCGCTTTGTCTGGGACTCCCAGCCCCCGTAGGGGCTTAAGTGTATGTGTCGTGACACATACCTACACTTAAGGCGCGTTGGACTCCTCTGGATCCTTAGTGTAAATAGCAGGTCTCCCGACTCACCGCAACGTCAGACCACAGATTATATAGTATATAGTAGTACGAGTAGTCAGGCAATAAAAGGTATGTAGGTAGGTAATACATCTACACCATGTTCGTGTTATAATTTCCCATAAAAGTAACTTTGGCTTTCATCCTCAAGTTGTGTTGGTTTGAAACATAGATATAGTATGTAGAGATTAAGGGAGCGAAGCGAGCGTCATCCCAAGTCTCTGGTTTGAATATAAATAATATGACAGTTACACAAAGACGTAATCGAAGTGCGTGACACTAAAATATTGCCTAAAATCATAGACAGCTCGTCAATACTCAGAGTATTGTAGGAGTCGACCAAATTGACATCTGCCACGTCTCCCAGTTTTACAAACCATTGATCATCAGATGAAAATATCAAATACTCGTAAAACCTTTGTATCATTGGTTATATTTTCAATAGAATTTCAGTTTTATTTGTAGTTGTTTGAGCGTTACAGAGTGGAGAAAATTGAGTAAGAACAGACCCATAAATCACGCTAACACATTCTAAATTTACTAGTAACTTTGGTTAGGCTAGTAGCCCTCTTATTACGTGGGACCAACCAAAGCTGCTTACATCAAAGTTGGGTCGTCCACGTGTAGTATTTTAAATACAGTCAAACCGTCTTTGATAAAATGTACATAACGAACGTAAGACTACAAACTGAGAACAGAATGTAACCAATTTGATTTGTAAAATATATAGGATAGATAGAAAAATAGGAATTCTGTAAGAAACTAACAAATTAGAAAAAGCTATGAAATAAGAACGTAATATACGGTAAAAGATGTAAGAAAACAAAGTTAGCAATAGAATAGATAAGATAGAGATAAGAAAGAGAAAACTTAACTTATAATAGATTAGAACGACTCCAAATTATTTAGTACTAGTGGTCGCCCGCGACTTCGTCCGCGTGGTAATTTGGTTTTTTTCCCGTTCCCGTAGTATTGCGCACTCGGTTTGTCATCGTCGCTTCCTACTTACTTGACACTTATCGTCACATTTTGAACAATTTACACAATATCTTTATAAATTGTAGCCTATGTGTTATTCTGATGTATAAGCTATATTATTGTAAAGTTTCATTAAAATCCATTCAGTAGTTTTTACGTGAAAGAGTAACAAACATCCATCTATGAAAAAATATAAACCTACATATAAAACAAACGGACGCCAATATTAAATGAATGAATTCTGTAGGTAGGTATATTTTTCAAATCAGTGATCCGACTAAAGCATTCAAATATTTCCGTACTAACTGTGCTCACAATGGCTTAAGCAAATCAATAAATTTTAATAAAACATTATTTTCTGAAATATTATCGTGATCCGTAGCTTCTATTAATCCTGGGTCCACCCAGTTTAAATTTATATAATAATCATAAAATATAGGCAACTTTAAGCTCAGATGTCAATTATTGATCACGTTTCAGTCATGAAGAAGCAGCTGTGTCTAAGCTGTTATTGTTAGCATAGCTTAAAAAAGCATGACGATTTACTTTTTTGTACTCTTTATCCGGCATTAAATAAATGAGGAAGTTCTCTTCGAATGTAACTATGTGTGTTACCTCATATCTTTCGACTTTGAAATTTAGATGTCTTTGAATTTTTTTTATTTAAAAGCTACTGCTTCTCGTGTCGCATTTTAATTTGGTCCCATCTGACATTTATTTGGTACCACTCTGGTAATTTGACTTACAACATCAAAATGTATGATGAATGATTCTGTGAATTTGACGTGATTTTATTCCGTAGAGATTTTTAAAGAAAAATGTAATCTATATATAAAAATGAATCCCTATTTCCCTTGGTTACGACATCACGCGTGAACGGATGGACCGATTGGGCTAATTTGGGTCTTAAAATATTCGTGAGGTTCAGGGAAGGTTTATAAGCAAAATTTCAGGCGGTACGAAGTTCGCCGGGACCACTAGTTAGGTTATAAAAATGACACGTTTTCTTTGAATAACTCAGTGACTCGAGTTTTGTAAAAGGGTCAGTTTCGTCTAGTAATGACTAGCTTTTCTCGCGATTGCGACCGATGTGAGATACTCGTAGTTTATGCTGTGTTTCGCACTGTGTGAGAAAGTTTCGGAGGTTCACTTACCTTACATCTCCTCTCTCCATTTTTATTCTTTTTCCTACTAGTTTCCTACCCTTCGCCTCAACTAGTGATATTTATGTTGTTTACAAGTGTCTAACTGACCTAATTGTCAAATGTGTTGATTTTTAATTGCATGTTGTGAATGTATGTTTTTCGTACCATTGATTTATAATATTTGGGTTAATGTTGACATGAATGAAACATAGAACACTTATAACTGGCACATGATTGTTATTTCTGCAAGTTTTGTACAAGCCCTCGTATAATTTACATAATATTTTGCAATGTTTAACTAAGGTTTGTGTCACAGAACTTGTGTAGGGTGATTTTTGGTGCATAATGAAATGTGAGGTGGAATCGCTGTTATCCTTTTATGTCGATGAAATGGAGGAGTGTTGAGTGATAATTTATGCTGTATGAAATAAACTGGAGTGGATTACGTCAACTGACACCATTTTGAATAGAAAGAATTACAGATCGAGAGGCGTTTATTACATTAAACTTTCGCCAGAGCCTCGTCCACCGGGCGCCACTGGAAATACTCGTACCTTCTGCGTGTGAACCAGAGACGCCCGGCAACGGACGTAAGAGCGGCCGTGGCCATGGCGGAATTAAAAAAAAGAGCCTCGTCCACTTAGCAGTAGAACAACCGCGTGCAGTTGAAAATAACTTGGGCCCCGGAGATTTTATGGTGCCTCTTAGCACCCAAGACTATAATAACTTCACTTCTCTAACACGCTCGGACTGCAGAGATTCTATTTAATGGTATCTACGAGCATGTAACTTCCTGGCTGTTGGTTTTATTTCCTAAGTGGTATTGAATTTTCTATAGTACTAGGTAACGGCAATGCCCAGACTTGTACCCTATTACGATCAAATTACTAGCAAATTGGGGGTGTGTTTCACACCTCTGCCTAGAGAGAGGATAGAGGCGTGACGTATGTCTTTCTGTCTGTCTTATGGGTCATCTTAATAACGTAAAACTGTATAACATATAATTAGAAAAATTTGAATGTTCAATGGGTTCCAACAACCTAAATACCTTCAATTTAAAATCAGCTTACATCGTATGTAACGTAGGTCACAGAAAATTTCATTCAACGTGTCTTTACGTATCTTTACGTCGCATTTCTTTTGGGGCGAATTAGTTTTATTTGTATTACCCTGTAAATGTACCCGACAAGCATAATGCTTACTAGAGCAATACTGTCTTGTTACACGTCCAACTTATATGATTGATTGAATCACTGATACAATAATCAATACCTTTACAAAAGAGTCGAAATAGTGCATGTGCACAGTCGGTCTGTATTTCGGTAGGTGCACGTTAATCTTCAAAGTTACTGAACTGAAGAAATAAAGAACAACTATAGAAGTATGAAACTTAGGATGGTTAAACTAATGAATTCTACTGACAACTTATACAAGTTCCAGTGGAACATGAGGGGTAAAATTTAAAACCCGGCCAAGTGCGTGTCTGCTCACACATAGAATAGGGTTCCGTAGTCAATCATAATGACCTCTATTTATAACTCTTGCACTAACAGAGTTATCTGATCCGTTATAGTTTTCTTTAAAGTTCACTATATGGACTACCATCATGATTATTTTCAGATTTTACTTACAGATTGGGGGGGGGGGGGGGGGGCACAGTTACTACGAAGGTAACATTATGTATACAGTCTATAACCTACACCTAGGTGGGAATTCTACA